>JAZEWU010000012.1:7036364-7072085 GCA_036362915.1 Geotria australis
CCCGCTCCCCTCCACCACGTCCCGTGCCTTCCCGATGTATCCCCGTGTCCTCTTTACCCTTTCTCGGCAAGCAAACCTTTTCGAACCCCGAACCCCCGCGCCCGTCCCCACCCGACCGGAAGTGCACGCTCGCGCCCTGATTCCGGGACGAGGTCGCGGCAGGCAGAAGGTGCTGCTGCGCGCGTGCACGCGAGCGTAGCCAGGAGCCGCCCGCCGGGCACCCAGTGCGGGACCGTGCCCGCTCTGCCTGGGTTCGCGGTTGTGCCGGTTTGTTTTGTAAAAAAAATTTGGACCGGTTTGGCTCTAAAACACACGGTTGGGGAAGGATTGGTTGGTGAGATGATGGCGAGTGGGGGGTGCAGGTGAGTTTACCCGCGGAGCCCCGTGTCCCCGAGGGCTCGGCCCGGTCGCTGTGTGCCGCGCAATGATTTGTGAGGAGGAGAGGTTTGCGGGGGGGAGCAGACGCGGTTTCACTGTTGGATTTTTCCAAATTACGAATGCTTTCTTCGGTGACGTACGCAAAATGATAACTTTGTTTTAGCGCGTTAGGTAAAAAGTGCATTGACGACGTTGGATACGGCTCGCCCCTTGCAGTCCTGTGTTGTCTCTCGGTTGACAGAATTATCACATCTACGGTTTAATTGTGAACATGAATTGCAAGGGGATTAAAAAAGAAACTAACAAGTTACGTTTTACGTAATGTTTGTCACTTATCTTTTTAATTTTATTACTTTAAATAGTGTGCATTTTTTTTGTTGCTTACTGTTTACAGGACCTAAAATAAAATCAAAAAGAAAAAATGGATTGGGGACATGTCTTGAATGTACCTTAGAGGTTATTTGAATTACTTTTTTTGTCGCACACAAATTGGGGGCCCTTTAAAATAGAATTTGGAGAGAAAATCAACGAACCGTACTAAATCCTTTACTTAGTGGGGGATGGAAGCGATGGGAATTTTGCAGTAATTTTTCATACAAACGGGTCTATCAGCAGCATGGAGATAAATAGGTGGGGGGGGAAATACATTGTTTTGTGGCATTTTGGAACGGCAGTCCAGCACAAGTGGTCCTTTAATATCAGTTTTTGGGGTCCTTTTTTACATTATAATTTTGGTCCCTCCCTATAGCAGCATTAACGAACAAAATTAAATATCATTTTCCACATAAGCAGAATACTGTACACCATAGCCTGTGGATTATGCAAATGTTTGTGCGTTGTCTATCTTAATTCTGAAATAAAAACAAATACACACAACACACCTCCTGTGTTAGAGTAATAAAGCCAGAACTGGCAGCTGCTTGTTCCGTGTTGTGTCTCATCTGACAGTTGTCCAAGATCCCAGTTGGCAAATAGACACTGCAATTGGATTTACAAAATATTGCCACTCCACGATGCTAACGACAAAGAGATAAGTACAGTACTGTAAATTTATGGCACTAGCCATTATGTGTGGAAGCGTGATGCTTATGTTATGCTTTTGGGGTTTTTTAGGCTGTATCATCTGTTTGCGTGGGTTTATGAAATGTGCCGTTACTGTGTTTTTTTAATTTGCTTGTCATTCCATTTCTGTGTTTTGGGAATTCATTCCAGCGATGGTCATCTGGCATCAGTGGTCGGGAGCTGAGGCTGTCTCGGCTGCTTCAAAACGTGGATAATTTTTAACGTTTTTGGGTTGCGGTTGGTAGGTGTGGCAATGCGCTCTGCTTGGCACTCTTACAAGGCTTGTCTCTACATACACACACGCATGTGTTTTGAGCCAGATCTAAACATTGGCTGGCTCTGCATAGGTTGTAACCCTCGTATTAAACACAATTGATTGTTTGAATACAAACGATTGAAAATAACTAACAAGTAGATTAACTCCCAGTAGTTTTATTTTAACTCTCTCCCAGCCTTTATACATTTCTGGGCCACGGTAACTTGTATGCTGTCTTCACGGATTACATACATACTGTGTATATATGTGTATGTGACATACAATATATGCACGTATGTGTATACAATTCCTGGCCCAAGGTTAGCTGTGTTCATCATCTGGTGAGGTTGCACCACTCGGTATGAAGTCAGCAGTGGTTATCCTATGCAGAGACTGGTCCCTGCCATAGGAACATGGGATTTCCACCACTCGCTCAGGACCGGCGACGGAAATGAGCACTGCCTAATGCTCGTGTGAACTTGGTGACACTTTGACTTGACTTGATATTATATATCTTGGTTTTATTTCTGATGTCAAAAGGACAGTGTTTCTGTGGTCTTAGGACTGTTATCGACTGACCAGTTTCTCTTGAGAAAAGTTATCTAGCAAGAACACTATTTATACGATATCCACGTACGTTACGCGTGTGTGGTTTCACACACGGCCCCGTCCATGCCGAGACGTCTGCATGTCGGAACCATTTCATGAATATTGTGTCGGCTCAGCCGTGGAGCGGGATGCGTGTGGCAGCCACACTGAACGGGATATTTTGGTGGAGCACTAATGGACCGGGGGGAAGACTAGGAAAGTTAACAACAAGGGGGGAAAAAAACCGAGATATAAACATTGACTTTTTTTTTCAGACGTCCTAAGTGTCTACATATATATAAAATAAATTGTTTAAATAAACCTTTTTAACCAAGTAAGCACGGCTGTGTCGCGTATAGAAGTCAATATAAAGATGTGACTGTACTGTAACTTGCCAAATGCTTGGAAAAATCTGAAAAACATTATAAATGAATGTGTACATTTCTTTTCTTAAAAAATGGTATGTGTTATGTCAAAGAATCACTAGGTAATAGGACTGCCTCAATAAACGACATGTATTAGGCCACAGTAACTGTCTTTATTTTATCATTATTTTTTGCTGTGAATATCTTTGACTTACTGTAACATACTGTATTTCCAAAGGTTGCGGATGATTGTTGGACGGAGGCGTTTTTATTGCCGACATGCTGCTGCGTGTGGGCAGAACAGAAACACAAATTGTGTACACTAAACGTAACGCACGGCGGCAGACGCTCTGGGGAAATTCAACCACACGTCCGCCGCACCGATATTAATGAAAATGTTGACATTCCCCTCTTAGCCACCAGATCAAGAGCCCTTACCCCACCAAACCCACCTCCCAGCATAGATTGTGATGTTACATGGTAGTCCAGTAATTGGGCAACCTGGAAAACAATTTGAAATAAACCCAGTTACTATTGCTAAACGCTAGTATTCAATGTGTGCTCATTTCTGTTGTTGAATGACAGGTGCCTTTCTCAGGAACGATGGCAAATGATCCAGATGACTCATCCATTCCAAGTTCATCGTCTTTGTGAGCTATGTATGGCATTGTGCACGCTCACCAGTTTTGCCAGTGTTCCTATGTGTGGCTGTTCGTTTTTGTCGCAGTTATATTTAACTGTTTATCTTCAGAATTGTAATATTCACCTGTGGAACTGTTCTCTATTTTAGTTTCTTACATGTCAATCTCTGTCAAGGTGTGCAGGTGATATATTCGTTAGACTATTTTTAGGCAGTCATTGTGGCCACCTGTGAGCTGTGTTTCAGAGCTCCGTAACATTTCATTAAAAACCTGCCTCACGCCCGAGAGCAGTGTTTCCTAAATGCTGGGTTATGACCCCATCCAGGGAGGTCATACAAGGCAATTGTGAGAGGGGTTCATAAGGTCTTTCTCCCTGTGCCTCCATTCCCAGTCTCTTCCCATGGCTCTCCTCGTCGTGTCTCACTGACTAAAATTGAAAAGTGGCCACTCAATGAGTACAGTTTAAGTGGAGGCTGTTAACATTTTATTATTATATCGCTTGTTCACCACGGGTAAACCCTTATGCACTACTGTGACCTTTCAGGTTTCTGCCAGCTTATTGCGGTAGATGGCGATGGTTACTATGCACATTACAGTGGATAATTGGCGGGTAATGTTTTCAAATTCTCTGGATAATCAAAAGACCCGGGCTCCTTCGCTGTCCAGAGAAAACCCTGGATACACCACCTGCAGGCCGAGGGCCGTCAGTTGTGCATTGTGGGGTTTAAAGTGCATTGTGGGGTTTAAAGTGCTCATCGTTTCGAGGTCGAGCTGAAAGACAACGATGTCCAGAAGCTGACCATCGTGCTTCGAAGAATCGCAAAGAAGAAGAAGATCGTTTCACAGCCGCGCCAGTTCCATTGCCCCCGCAGCAGCAGCCAACACTCGCACGTTCACGGGAGTTGTTACGAGCAACCACCTCCGTACCTTATCTCGGTGCGAAACGTTAACTTACAGGCAGTGTGGAATCTTTAGATTGAGCTAGGACGTTTCTCGACGTCGATACTACCGTCTTCACGCTTAGCATATTCTCGCAGGGACACGGAATGGGCGCAGGGCCGGCTTTTGGCGGCGGACACTCCTTTTAGTTTTCAGGATTTCCAGTTTTGGCATGAACGGCCGTTTGTGGCAGAATGAGCCAGTGCACAGCCGGAGATGGGATTTCCACCCATCGGAGATCACATGTGGAAACCCTATTTAATGCCCTCGGCTTAGGTGGCTGTAAGCCTGGATAAGGATATCGAGACAGATATCTGCAGCATTCGTTACTCGGCTTTGACCCCACATTCGCCACAAAAGTCAGCGGAGAATATACGCCGGTGACCTGTGCCGTTAAACCGCTGAAATCAGCATCTTGTGCGTTCCCCTCTTCTGATAGAATTCCTCACCCATCTTAGTTGATTGGTCATAACTGGTGCGACATACTGCCGAGCATCTCCAGTTGTCTGACACTTGGCTGCTTTCCGTGGTATATGCGCATGGTTATATAGTAGAACTACCGTAATGAATGCAGTGTAGCTGTCGGAGATGTCAGTTTGCAAAGTCCTTGCTTCTTCCCGACCTCAGTCGTGTCGGGAGCTGCTCCTGTGGTCAGCACAGGTCGAGGCTGCCCCTCCACAACCCTTGTCACACGCAAGTCGATCACTGCAATAGCTGATTACATTTAATCAAATCTTCCCATATTTAATTCACACTTATAATAATAGCGTTTTATATAGCGCCTTTCACCCGAGGGTCACAAAGCGCTGCACAAGGGCCGCGAAGAGAACGGCATGTCAACAATGAAAAGTAAATAAATAAATAAACAAAGGAACAAAACAAATTAAATGATTAAGGCTGCTTCGAATATACTGAAATGTCGTGAAACTGGCAATCTTAAGAGCGGCAAAAATCTGCCAGCGTTCCCTAAGATGGCCGTCACTTCCTTAAAGACAAACACGGAGGGAGACAGGGAGGGAGGGGGAGACATCGGGACACAGGTTATGGTTAGACAAAAGGCAGAGAAAGAAGGAAGGATGGGACATGGCCCATTTAATAATTCGATCAGAATGAGTTATGACAATATTGGGTGCAAAGCTAAACTCAAGAGCCCAGGATATTCCCGAGCTAAGCTCAGGCGTGTGACGAGGTGCATCCAGGACGTCTGCGGCTGATTAGTCAATCACGTCCGTTACACGGTCACACGGTTACACGGTCACGAACGGCGACTCAGTGTCGGCTGCTAAAGGATCCCTGGAGCAGATGACCAAGGCGTCATACGATTAATGCTGGGGTGGAAGTCTGCCGGGGAATATACCGTGTTGTAAGTGTAGGCTGCGAGTTGACCAGGGGATGGATGGCAGTACACCTTTGATTTCATCTGGAATACTGGATGTACTATCCCCTTGTGTGTTAGTGTGGTTCGGGTCTTCAGCCAACCACAGGGTTTGGGCAGCAGCTGGCCCGCCCCAAACATTTAGGAGATGAAGCCATTTGAAGTTCCGAAAAAACCTATTTCGGAACTTGCATCCAGGATACATGGCAGGTGTGTTACCACTGCGTGAAGTGAAGGTCATCTTTATATAAACCAACGAGCACATCTCTACCGTGGCTGCTCGTGTGGCTCAACCGGTACGGCCCCGTTCCAGAGATTTGACTGCAGGGAGGACCGTGGGTTCAAATCCCGCCTGCGGATTATTTTAATCCCCAATTAAAAATCGACAATGTAAGCTCTCGTTAGCGACGGGTGCTGAACGCCGTGATCAATAGAATTATCAGTATACTGATAGGATGCCGAATGCCGTTGACCAATATAACTTTAGAGGAAAACCTCCTCAGCCAGCCCTCTGATGGATGGAACAAACATTTTTGAAAAATAAACTATCACCCTATTTCGGATCTACTTGGGGCCCAGAGAAACCCAGATCTGTATACAAGCTTTAGTGGCTCAGTGGTAGGGTGCTCAGGCTTGGGCTGTGAAGGCTGTGTGCCAGAGGACATGGGTTCGAATCTCACGTGAGACAACCCTCGGTTCCAGACAAGGGTTCCAGACAAGGAAAGATGGACAGAGACACATGTAAACGTCAAGACATGGACATGGGACTACGGGCAATGGTGGTGGTTCGAAAGCTGAACATTCATTTCCAACATCCTCAAATACAACATATAAACTATACTTTAAACACGTGACAAAATCTATTTTTTTTCCATACTCCTCCACACTTTATATCCACAATTACCCACAAACAATTGCACTGCATAAACTGCGAACGAACATGTGCATCAATAATTTTCCCAGTTAGAAATATATTACAGCCACACACATGTAACTAACATAGACCCTTGTGGATGACCAGCGCAACAAACAACCTTAACGCCACAAGAACGACATAAAAACAATGTTCTCCCCCTTTACGCTGCATTACCACCTGCCACCAAACCATTTTCTACTAACTGAACTATTCAGCAACTTCCATTAAACACTTTTCTCCTCTTCTAAACATGCTCATCGCTACAATTGACGAAACTCGCAAGCGGTAACCACTCTCACCCCGCACCTGATAAACTATGCACCGCCCGTACAGCTGACATGGATGATCGTGATATCGGAATATCGTGATATCGGAATAAAATTCAAGACTCGTGCTAGTTACATAACCGTCGGCATTATACACTCGCCATCCTAAGTCTTTATTGTGCGCGACAGTGATACATCCTAAGCATTTTGGAACATTACCAATGCAGAGCCAAACAGCCCTATCTCTCTGTAGCCTGATTTATAGATTAATATTCATGCAACGCAGGTGGCACTCCCATCAGGATAATATGGGGTTACATGTTCGCGCATTTCACGATCCATTTGTTAGTAGGTAATGTCCCATGAAACAGACACCGGCCTGGGGACAGATGTGTGATATACACGGCGCTTATCGTGTCTTTTTGAAAAGACCTCGGCAGTTTACAACCAGGAGGGAAGCCTGCAGCACTGTACATTCCGGGGATAATCAATGCATCTCGAAGCCGTGAAAACACGAGTTCAGCAAACGCACACAAGCGTAACATGCATAGCAGGCGATTCACGTGGCCCGGCGCAAGCCAACCGTGCCACTGTCGTGAAGGAGCATGTTGTTGAAGAAGGTGCATGTCGTTGTAAAGGACGATGTTGGTGCCGTTACAGTCCACCCCAACACATTTAACGCCAATAGCGAACCCCACAAAAAAAATACAATAATATTTAGACATTGCATTGAATGTGAGAACGATTATTTCAGCTTGACGTAAACATTTAAAGATATACATATTTAGATGATATAACGGGGTAGGGAGGGGAGGATTCCCTGTCTAAAATCAAGCTAAGGGAACACGGAGCCTCTTTGGCAGCTTCAGTCATTGTGTTATTTTAGTATTGTGGTTATGAAATTGGGAAATGGCATAAGTTAATCGTACCCCCCATTTCCATCATAGTGTGGCAGCAGGAATTATCCCATTAGTGGCATGCAAGCTGGCCTATTGGTGAGCAGGTTAACGACACCCACTCAACAATACAGTAATGCATTAGTAACCGAAAAAACACTGTGCGTAAACAGCAAGAAAACCGAGCACACTTGGTGAAACATCACTACTCTAACAAGGCCTGTTCCCAACACCTCTCGGTAACAGCGATTTCCAGCGACGCTCTCTCGGGGGTTCATTCCCCGCATGTGCGTGCGCGCGCGGTTCAGTCCAGCTCCACGCTGAGCAGCGGCGACAAGAAGAAGTTGAAGGCGAACTTGACTCCGCTGAGAGCCGTGCTCCACCAGTCGTACTCCACCTTGAGGAACCTGCGGTCCGGCGGCGCCGCCTCCTCTCCTTCCCCGGCCTCCTCCTCCTCTTGGCCGCCGTCGCCCGCCGCGCAGCTGAGGCAGCGAGCGGCCCGCAGGTCGAACACGGGCCACCTGGCGCCCAGACCGGGGCCCTCGAGCCGCGTGCTCACCTCCACCTTGCTGCCGTGCGGCACGCGCAGGAGCAGCTCGCGGAACTCGTTGCCGCCGCGGAGGTAGACGTCGCGCAGGGAGTCGGAGGCGCCGGGCCCCAGGCTCACGAGGATCAGCTCGAACTTGTAGCGGTCGAGCCGCCTGAGGTGGCACGGGTGGCCGGCCGGGAGCGGCGTGCGGCACAGGCGCTCCTCGCTCGCCGTCAGGTTGCGCTCGGCGCTGCCGCACGGAGGGTACCTGGGCTCGGGGGCACGCGCGAAGACGGGATGCAGCCGTTACAGTTTGCGCGTTCTATGAAATGTTGTCACGTTTTATTTGGAGTCGCCCGCCGAGCGTGCCCGGATTGTACCACTGGGGTCGTTTCACGAGGCGGGCGTTCGAGTTATACCCGCCGTTCTCAACCGGTGGGCCACGACCGCCACCTCGTGGTCCGTGGAGACCATAGCCAAGTGAGCCTCGAAGCACAAAAGGTTGAGAAGCCTTGCATTACACAACAGCCTTGGAAGATCACGCCAAGCTGTTTACGGTGTTACTTTAATAGGCCTCTTAAAGGTACACGAGAACACTCCTTCAGGCCTTGTAAAATCAGGCAGTTTTCCAAATGTCAATATGCCATTATGTGCATAAACTTAAGTCCACCAAGATGTAGCAGACGGAATTAAGTGAAAATCCATATTCTACATTACGTTTTGTGCGCAGGCTCTGGCGACCGAGATGAGCTCGTCAATTGACTACGCTTGAGAGGGCGGTTTGAACCCAGGTGGCCGACAGCGAGGATTCAAACCAAGGTCTCAGCCGTGTCGGCTCAGTGTTCCGCTGCCATCAATATTCCCCACAGAACCACCCCTTTCCATTCCTCGTTTTTCACTTTAACATTCGTGCAGGTTTGGTGAAACTAGCCGCTCTGTGGCTCGACAAGAATCAATGGAAGTTTGGCGTGGCTCAGGGGGAGGTCATTTTACGCGCGAGCACCGGGCCAACTGAACTCAGAATTGCCGCAGCGTTTGGTTCCCGTGTCAGGCTCTGACCACGGTGAAACGCCGTCTAAGATAACGGACGGCGGAGGGGCTCACTTGTTTCCGTAGACGCAGCGCATCCAGCGAGCGACGGGCATCGGCAGGAAGCCCAGGAAGGTCTCCAGCGCGTTCTCCGTCTCGACGATGCGTACCTGCTTGAGCTGGCCCACCCACGTCACCCTGGGCAGAGTGGCGGCGGCAGCGCACACGGACATTAGGCTCGGGCCTAAGAGGGCGATGCTAATAATAATATATTTTTGTAACGCGCGTATATTCTCTGGGCGCGTTGTACCCGTTGATTCGGAGGCGCAGAGCCTGGCTCAGTCGGTTTGTTGTGAGTCGGTGATGAGGTGACTTTTTCAAAA
The DNA here is from genome assembly GCA_036362915.1 of Geotria australis. Classification (NCBI taxonomy): domain Eukaryota; kingdom Metazoa; phylum Chordata; class Hyperoartia; order Petromyzontiformes; family Geotriidae; genus Geotria; species Geotria australis. Next base: position 7,045,988 of record JAZEWU010000012.1, read on the forward strand.
GTAAGGGTTTGGGTTTCACCAATCGGCTTAAAGGATAGATGTAATCGTTGGATTAATTGATGGGAGTTTTTGGCACGGAGGATCGTGTGCAGGCGCTCTACGGTTGGGAACGGAGGTTATAGTTAAGGTTTGAGATTGGTGTTATTAATGGTACTGGGAGGATTTAGGGGTAATGCTAGCTGTTAGGATTAGTGACTAAGGCTTGTTAGGTAGTGTTAGGAAGAAGGCTGGTGTTATCAGTGTTTAATGTTAAGGCTATGGTTTTTAGTTGTAGGAGAAGGCAATATAGCGCAGCACTATATTAAACCAATGTAACAGGGTGGTCCAAATATCTCGTGACCCCAATTCTCTAAAACGATTTGTATATCGATGGCTGTGTAACGTAACGTAATGTAAGCAACATAAAAAAAACATATATACCATATATATATCAACCCGAAATACATACTTAAGGGTTATTTAAAACAAAACATAAATGCGCGAAGGAAAAAAACACGTGAGGGTGCAATTAAACGGAAGGTCGTGGGACAGAAAAATACCCAGTGAGCTTGCAAGCTCTTTACGGGACTCCTGCGACACAACAAACACGCGAATTGCTGACAATAATTAAAATATACACACGATTCCTATATAACCAAATTTAAATCAACCAACAATAAGTGGCATCCCGTACGCGTGACATTAGGACTCGTACGCAACTTGCGAGTGACGGGCGGGAGTGCCACTCTCGCCTGCGTGTGGGCGCTTCACCTGTGCCCCTCCAGGTGAGCGCACGTGTACTGCGTGTGCGCCATGCTGCTCCGCTGCCAGGCGTCGGGCCCGCACGCGGCCACGTAGGCCTCGAGCGACACGGGCGAGTTGTAGGGCCGCGCGGTGCGCTCAAAGCGCGTCGCGTTCAGGAAGCTCAGCGCAGCCACCGTCGTCAGCCAGAAAAGGATGAGCCTGCGTCGCAACCGTCAAAATCGTCAAAATCGTCCACAATCGTCGCAACCGTGGCATCTTCGGAATCACCGCAACCCGTCGCAACCGTCATAATAATAATAATAGCATTTATAGAGCGCCTTTCACTCGAGGGTCACAAAGCGCTGCACATGGCTGTGGAGAGAACGGCATGTCAGTAACATCAAGACAGATTAACTGAGAGTCAAGCAATAACTATTAATAATAATTCTGCAATCTCCGCAATCATCATATATATATATAAAACGCTATTATTATTATTATCATAACCGTCACGACCGTCGCGCTCCCAACGTGCGGAAACCTCGCGCACCTGACGGGCGAGGAGTGCCCAGGCGTGGGCGCCTGCGCGGCCGACGCGCGGTTCCAGTAGCGCAGCAGCACGGGCACGGCGCACAGCGCCAGCGTGACGCCCACCTTGGCGAACTCGAGCGCCACGAGACAGCGCAGGCAGTAGAACGCGGCAGCGGCGCACAGCCCGGCGGCGAGCACCGGCAGCGCGAACACGAACAGCGCGTAGCCCACCGAGGCGCGGAGCAGCCCCAGCGCCGTGGCCCCGCTCGAGAGCAGCTCGGCCGCCAGCTCCCACCACACGAAGCAGACGACGTGCGGCGCCAGCGAGCAGCAGGCGCCCCGGTACCCTCCGCCGCCGCTCCCACGCCCGCCCGACGCCACGCGGTACAGCGAGTAGGCGAGCGCCGCGTAGAGCAGCGCCGGGAGGCCCAGGTTGAGGCGCAGCGACGGGGCGAGCGACGGGGCGGCGCTCGGGGACGGCAGCGCCAGAGGCAGCACCAGCGCGTTGGCGCCGAGCGGGCGCAGCAGCCAGGAGAGCGGGACGTCGCTCGGCAGAGACGCCAGGCCCTGCAGGGCCGATATGGCCACCTGCTCGCGGCCGCGCGGGGGACAGTGAGGTGAGGCCGCTTGTTTTTTCGCGGCGAGGTCTGCGCTGTGTTTGTACAGGATTCTGAATTGAATCCCGGTTGACTGCTGCAAGATTTGACGTGGAAAAGCACGGGGGGAAATGTAAAGCCAGAAGGATTCAAAAGACCGCATTTAAGGATTTGGAGCGTGAAATGCAAGACGCATCAAAAAGAACCGTGGTAATGTTTTGACACGCAAAATGCAAAACACGTCTACAGAGCCACAATTGCACTTCGGAATTTGTGAAAATTAACATCACCCATTAAGCTAGAACACTCACACGTACCACATATGTAAAAAAAACATTAGTCTGATGATTTTTATTTTCCTGTTGTTTTTGTGTCCTATGTCTTGTGGTTTCTCGCTGTTGCTTCGCTCTCGGTTATTTGGTCTCCCCGTTGTTAACATGCCGTTCTCTCCACAGCTCAGAAAAAACAAAACAAAAACAATAATAATTTGTTGCTGATTGCCGTTCTCTGTCGTTGCTGATTTGTCGTTCTCTCCGCAGCCCTGTGCAGCGCGTTGTGACCCTCGGGTGAAAGGCGCTCTATAAATGCTATTATTATTATTATGATGCCTCAAACATGGGAGGCGAAACGTCGCGAAGGAGAGAGGAGGAACGCTGGACACGCTTGCAACACAACATCCCACGTATCCTGGGCAATCGCTGCAGATGTTTTGGACTTGTTGACGTCTTGACGTGCGTCTAGAATGTCGGGCGTTGATCTGTGCCAACGTTTTGTATATTTTCCAATCGCACGTTGCCACCTCGTGGTGCGAGTTGCTACTGCGTTGCTTAGCACGGCTCGGTTCTCATCAACAACCGGTTGCTAAACACCTGTTGCTAGGCAACGGGTTACAAGGTCACACTCTGCAGGGTGGCCCAGTGGTAACATCCGCGCCTCACAGTTATAAAGTCCTCCCCGAGCCGGTTAAACTCCCGTCTCAGGCACCTTCCTTTCTGCGCAGAGTTTGTCTTTTCCTCTGCCAGTCATCTCAGTCAGCCATGGCACCTGGGTCTGTCTCATGGCCTCCTGCCAGCCAATAGCTTAATAGTTTCAGTAGAACCGGGCTGAGACTTGGGAGTCACACCAAAGCACGTGTATTGTCTGCAAGGTTCACTATAAGAGAGCCTCATAAACTAGAACCGAAGCACACTTACAATTCTCGAGGTTCATTGTAAAATACGCAAAGATTATTAAATTAAACTAAAGCACCATCGTAAGATTCCTGAACAGTCAGCGGTGATGCACGAGGCTAAGGGAGCTAGTCTAAGGCATGTTACTTGCACATCTTTTCAGCTATATCTGCACTATATTAGTTCTATTTGCACTATATTTGTTATAATTATAGTTTTTGTTCTAGATCTGTGCCTTGTTATTGTCCCCCCGACCCCCAGCTTAGCTTAACTTGTAAAAATAAAAATGTTAGTATTTTGTTGTTAGTATTTTGGTTTTTTTATCCTAGTATTTTAAAACCCTTGTTGTGTTCCAGTCCATGTATATGCCAACACCGGGGTCTGAGAGAAACGTAATTTCGATCCTATATTATGTCCTGTACATATGGCAGAATTGATATCCATCCACCCATCCATTTTCTAAACCAGACATCCCTTTTCTCAGCAACAGATTCCAGCTCTTCCTGGGGGGGGGGGAATTCCCAGGCGTTCCCAGAGCAGCCGCGGGATATAAATTGACAACTGAATTGACAGTTGAATTGAATTGAACACACCGACGTCTTGTTTTTGTTTAACGCCCCGGTGGGAACGACTGGGAATCCCCCAGGAAGAGCTGGAATCTGTTGCTGAGGAAAAGGATGTTTGGTCCCACTCCCCTTGGCTGTCACCGCGACCCTCACCAGGACAAGCGGTTTGGAAAATGGATGGATGGATGGCCCCGGTGGCGGTAGAGGCGACCCGCCGACGCACCTGCGCGAGGAGGGCGTTGCGGGCGTGCGTCTGCACGCGGCCCGCCTGCCCCGTGCCCGTGTAGTACCCGGCCGCGGCCAGCGCCGCCGACAGCACGGCCAGCTCCGAGCAGGGCAGCCAGGCGCGCGTCGCCAACGGGTACGACAGCACGGTGAACAGCGCCGACAGCAGGAAGTGCAGGTACGGCTCCAGGTGCGCCCAGCCGAACCGGGCCTCGGCTTCGGCCAGGTCGAGCCGCGGCTCGTACTCCAGCAGCATCGTGGTCCACGTGCGGAACTCCTCCCACGCCTTGCCCAGCTGCACGACGCGCAGCGTGCAGATCACCTGCCGCGGCGGGGATCAAAGGAAGGAGTGCTCACGTCGCGATCCCTGTCAAGTAATGCTTGGTATTGCCTGCAAATTCTACCAAACACTTCGAAGCCAAGGAGCTGAAAGACAACGATGTCCAGAAGCTCAACAGGCGCCAGAAGCCCCTCAGTCTGCAGCAAAGCCAGCACTGACTATTATATCTCTAAATGTTGAAGGGCTGTCTGCAACTAAAGAAGAACTTGTTGCAATGGGAAACTGTCGTGTAGCCATCACGCTTCGAAGAATCGAATTCGAACCTGCTGCGGCGCGTCGGGGCGGAAAGCGGCGGTCAAGCGGTCGATCGGGTTTTTGTGAAGCGCTGAGGCACAGTTGCTGTTTCAGGATCGCCGTGTCGAGCGTTCCTCCTCTCTTCTCCTTCTGATGCTTCTGATGATCAGAAACCCGACGGTGCCCTCAGCGTGTTTCTGATGATGACCAAATATCCGACGGGAGGCAAAAAGCCGCGAAGGAGAGAGGAGGAAGGCTCAACATGGCTATCCTGAAATATTAGTTCGGAAGAGCAGTTCTCATACGTAGAGATGTGAAAATAACTACATCAAGGTTTTTGCTCTTTTACATGTATGACCAGTGTTACACTGATTACAGTGGAGCAGTGGCCTCATTGACTCCATGAGCCAAGAGAGAACGTAGCTTGAAGATAATTTCTCGTTTATACTCTAAATATATCAAAAGGTACATACTCGGGGTCCTTGCATCTTACTATTTCCTATCCCCCCCACATTCCCAATCTTCCTTGAAACTAGTTGTAACCTCCCTCCTTCCCCTCTTTCCCCTTTGTTGAAAATTAACAAAGCGTAGATTTTTTTAAAGTTTAATAACACGGCATTATTTTGAACCTGGTTTAATGTCAGGTCGCTGCTAGGAAATCAGACCCGCGATCTCAACCGTGCTGCCCCTGTGCTCTGAAATAAGGCAAGGTGCAGCTCATTGTGCTAGCTTTCGGGAGAAACACGCCTCGGGCATTGCCTTGCAGGCTCGTGACCCCGCGGCGACCTTACCATCGAAGCAAAGGCAAGGTAGAAGATGATGAGCGGGATAATGAAACCCAGGAAGTCGATGGTCAGGCTGCTGAGGATGAAGAAGAAGATGATGGTGTTGATCTGGTTGAGCGGCAGGGCGGCCTGCAGCCACTGCATGCCCACTTTGGAGGCCATCTCCACCACGTAGTCCTTCACCTCCAGCACGGCCTGCAGTGGGTACTGCATTAGCTGTAAGAGAAGCAAACAGATTGGGTTTTATAGTAATAATATATTTTTGTAACGCGCGCATATTCTCCGGGCGCGTTGCACCCATTGATTCGGAGGCGCGGAGCCTGGCTCAGTCGGTTTGTTGTAAGTCGGTGAAGAGGTGACTTTTTAAAAGTTTTTTGAAGGTTGTGGGGGAATGTGTTAGGCGTAATAGATGTGGCAGGCTGTTCCAGGTTGTGGGTGCCGCAACCGAGAATCGGCGTTGTGCGAAGGTTGTGCAGGTACGTAACTTTTTGATATTGTTTGACCCCACGTGTTTCGTTTGCGACCGTTAAATACCTCGTATGTAACATTATCGTGGTGGAGGGGTTTGCGTGCTATCAATGAACCCCAGAGCTGTGTTACCTGGAGCTCAGTACTCCTGCTAGGCTCTCCCCTGGTGAACAGGTCTGGGTAGAGGTTCCAGACAAATAGTAATCCGAATACCCTCTGACTAACGGTGGTTGGCGTCAGGAAGGATATCTGGCCATAAACTTCAGCTTCAATACCCGCACCAATGGAGGGCAACCGGCCAACCCAGGTCAACCATGACAAGGGCCGCTTAAACCAGCAACAGTTAACACAAACCACTAAATTACATGACTGGACTAGCTGGAGGATATGCAACTAGTAAGTCATTTATTTCTGAGGTCTTTATATCTGTGACGTTTGGAACACGCAAACTCCTCCACCACGATCAGGTTACAAATCCGCAGGTCCCCGTGTTAACAACCGGGAGATGCGCAACGGAACCCGTCCAAGAGGACGTGCACCAAGGAGATGGAGCACAGAAGTCAACTTACGTGCAGGTGCCATGTACACTATATCGGTACAGGATGGACGATATTTTCTAAGGCCTTTATCATGACTGCTGAAGAATATATGGTCTTTTATACATTCAAGAGAGATTATGTGAATGCCAATGTTCACCAATGCTGTTTCAAGGGAGACCGATTTTGAACCGTTGGACTGCTGCCACCGCGACCCTCACCAGGACAAGCGGTGTCGAAAATGGATGGATGGATGGTAAAAACAACCACAGTCATATGGCAGGGTCCTTTCTGTCTCTGCACTTGAAAAATAATTGGACACCCCCCAAAATGGCAACGAATCTAATTCGAATTGGAGCCCACCAAGTGTACATCTCCAATATCTTTAAACAGAGACCCCCCTATGGGATCAATAATGCGATTATCTCTTTGTGAGAAGTCAACGGTGGTCGTCTGTGGAGAAATTGTCTGGTGCCCGCTCAGGGCCGCCAGTGCTAATGTGATGGAATGAGCGATTCGGCAGTCCTCCTGCTGCTGCTGGCTCCGATCGAAATAAACCACATCTCACGGTGGATACTGTGGTGTGTTGTGGAACAGCCCCCCTAGAAAATACTGTAAGTATGGCCATCAGCAGTTTTAAATAAAATAATGTTGAGACTGATTGAGCATCGCAATAAAATTCACTGCTATTGATTCCCTTAACTTCATTAGGTGCCGTGCGTAAAGAGATTACAATATATTTCGATAAAAAACAAATGAAAGGTATTCATGGTTGGATTAACGTAACGTTATTCATATTTACAGTAGACGCTACAATTTAAAATTTATTTTTAGCACGTCAAACATAGCATAACCTTAACCAGGCTGTAGTCGCAAGTCCTGTTAGCGAGCAGCACCTATGAAGGCCGGCACAGCACACGAAGGGTGGGTGGCCAACACAATGCCTGGTCGCCTTTGTCTCCCCAATATTGATGTTTACACATCGCACCAGATACAGTACTCATATGAGGCTCAGTCGACCTAGGGGGAGGCCCAGGAACAATTCAGATAGCCACCATTGATGTCAGCCACTTGCGTGAATCGAACTCGGGTTGCCGGGTTCGTAGCTTAGTGCGCTAACCGCTGCGCCACCGGTCCACCCACCCACACACTCAGTATAACGCTGTCAATTGCGCTCCTGTTTCCCCATGGATCGTAACTTTATCGTGGTCGAGGGGTTTACATGTCCCAACGAACCCTAGAGCTGTGTCACCTTGAGTCCGGCACTCCTGCTAGGGTCTCTCTTGGTGAACAGGCCTGGAGTCTAGCACTCCTGCTAGGTTCCAAGCCCTGATGATGCTGAGTGGAAGTCTCATCGAAACGTCGGTACCATCTGTTAAGGTAAGTGATGCGTGTGCTCGCTCGTTTGCTCCAACATATCGACGGGTACACTTCACTTACACACTTTTTTCACATGACCTAAACTCATAAACAGAGCTTCACTATGGATATCCAAAAACCCTCCGGCTAAAGGATTGTGTCAAGAAGGGCATCCGGGCATAACATTCTGCTCCAACACTCCCACCATTGGGAGGCGGCAACCGACCAACCCGGGTTCAACCTGTACAGCGGCCGTCTAAACCGACAACAGACTGAGCTCGTGTGGAGGAGCGTTGCGTGGAGAGACGTGTCACGTGGCCCCACCTTGTCCCTGGAAGGCAGCAGGGCAGGCTGGGAGCTGTCCATGGGGTCGTCCACCTCGGGTTCGTCCTCCCCAGCGGTCACCACGGGGATGGGGGGCCGCGTGTACGCCCCGCTCAGGTAGCCCTTGGTCATGTCCAGCAGGTCATCCGTGCACAGCTCTTTCATCTCCGTGGCCACGCCTGTAATGGCGACACACGTCGCGCGAAGGTTGCCGGAACGTTGGGCTTTCGCCGTGTTGCCATCGTATAATAGGTGTCGGGTGCGGGGAGACGTATCAATTGATTCGTTGTCAGTAACTAATTAATCCTGTACAGGGTCATATTTTTATTTTAGATAGATAGATGTTTATTATTACAGCAGAAAAATAGCCAGTGAGCTTGCAAGCTCTTTACGGAGCTTGCAAGTGAGCCGGAGCAGACACAGGGCGTGCGGCAGGGCTATACCCTGCATCGGATGCATATCCATCGCAGGGCACCGGAGGCAATTTAGTAGGGGGCAATTAACCTAGGCAGCAGCAGTAGCAGCGGCAGTGTTTCTTTGTACTGTGGGGGGAAACCAGAGTAACCGGCGAAAAAACCCATACTAGGTTCGATTTCTGGCATGGGTGCTTCTCCGTGTCCACATGCGTTTTCGCCAGACACTCCGGTTTCCTTTCACAGCTAAATAAAATGTACTATTTGGCCAATAACATCTTATTATTTAGAGGACACAGTGTCTGGCAGATGTTGGTGCCAGCTTACCGAGCGGCTGCCTTCCCCCTCGCCCGTCACTCTGCGGTTCCTCGCACCTCTGAATCAATCTGCCTCTCGCTCTTTGAGACTGAACGAATACTGCGTGGTGCGTTGTAATCGCTAAATCATAATAATTCCCAGTGATTGATGTGGTCATCGGCGGAGGGCATACGGTATGTAATAATAATAAATAATATTATTATTTTATATAGCGCCTTTCACCCGAGGGTCACAAAGCGCCGCACAAGGGCCGCGAAGAGGACGGCACGTCAACAACGAAAGAAAAAACAACCAATAAAAAACCAAAGCAACAAAAAATAAATGATTAAGGCTGCTTCGAATATACTGAAAGGTCGTGAAACTGGCAATCTTAAGAGCGGCAAAAATCTGCCAGCGTCCCCTAAGATGGTCGTCACTTCCTTAAAGACAAACACGGAGGGAGACAGGGAGGGAGGGTGAGCGACAGGGAGAGACATAGGGACACAGAGACAGGAAGACAGAGAGACAGACACGAGGGGGAAACAACATAACAGAGGTGGTGGCATGGCTATACAGCTGCCATGCACCTGACGGCACTGGTCAGGACCGGACCAGCACAGGGCTGTCGTGGGTATGAGGTGTCTGGTTAAGCCGGGTACCTTGGAAACTCATGAATCTTCGCAGGATTTTCCTCTGCCTGTCAAATTTCTTCTCTTGCGTTACTTCGGCAGTATCGTCTGTCGGGACAAAGAGGTGACGGCTAATTATCTTCCTGATTAAGTCATTAGATAATGTGTTCATTAACTCGGTCACCCACTCGTACGTTCGCGAATTAGAGTGTTCATTCGCTCAACACTTACGTTATGCATTTTTAATGTTCGTTTTGTTCAATCGCAATCATGCCCCTTTACATGCACGTGATGCCTCAAATAGTTCACAAGGCCTTTCGTATGTTATTCACATTACAACAACGAAACATTCGCTTATCTCTCGCATTAACGGAATATATTTATGTGTTCACTCAGGCTTGAAGGCAATCAATCTCTTATCAATTCATTAAAGGGCACTTCAGCCGCTGACATTTACTCATTACAAGCGAGACCGTAAATTCGAACCTTTATGAGAAGCTGCCAAGCAATAATCAAAAACTTAAAAAATATGAAATGAGGACTGTGGATATAATTAGACTGGAGAGATGGCAATGAAGTGAAAGGTGGTCCTCAGATTGAGAGATTTGTTGGTCTCTACACCACGGGTGGAAGCTATCGACACAGATATGCTGGCCTCAGAACTACAGAAGATTAATTTATTATCAGTAACTGCTTACTCACGTACAAGGTCGCAGCAAGCTGGAGCCTATCCCAGCAGACACAGGGTATATACCCAAGACGGGATGTCAGTCCATCACAGGGCACTAGGGACAATTTAGTCAAGCCAATTAACCTAGACAGAATTTATTTGGAATGTGGGAGGAAACTAGAGTATCTCGCGAAAACCCATGCAAAACGGGGAGAACGTTCAAACTCCACACATTGTATGTTCTTCGGGCGGTCATGATCTATAGGAATGAGGTCTCATCTGACAAGCACTGCTGTAGCGAGTCATCTAGCTGGACGTGCATCAATTCTCATTTGAAACATTCCACTCCATAAAAAAATGTGGAAAAAATAATATTTAAGAGCATGTTAACATTCACCAATTTTGAAGGTGAGCAGGTGAATGCTGTCAAGGTACAGCATGATTACCCGCAAGAAGATGACCTCAGCAGCAGCCCACAGTGACAATAAGTCTGTCAGCAGCACCAGCAATGATTATATTCGAGCATGGCATCGTAAAGAGAGCTGGTTCATCACAGAGCCTCAGAACACCTGGTCAGGGCACTGTGGGCCTGAGCACACAGTTCTGATGTGCAGATAGTGAAACTGTGCAAACTTTCAGGAGGGGTGGGTGGGTGGGGGGGGCTTTTGAGCCCACGGGGTCTGAGCCACGCAATGACCTTGGAACACAATGGGCAGTTCTTGGCCTAAGCACGGTTGCCAGTAGTCATAGGCACACGGCAACAGAGACATCACCCCTAGGTGATAACGTAAATCGTGGCCAAGACAAAACTCAGCTCCCAACCACGAGGCACCAAATTCAAATGATTGTGCATCAACATTTTAAAGCATACGGTCATTAATGTAAAAATATCGTACCATTCGCATTCAGCTTCCACACTACGTTATGCAAGACTCACTGTTGGTATGGATTAAAATTACACATCGAGTATTTTTGGAATTTTATAAAACTATTGGAATGTATCCATGACAAGTCCATCAGAACAAAAAGTAAACTCGGGGCCTGGCAGCTTGAGAGATGGAATCCAGGGTCAACTCAGCCCAGCATCCCCCCAGGGTGAACAAGAGCTCTTGCCTGGTCAGATTGCACCCACGCACCACTCAGTGGAAAGTTACCGGGAGGTGTTCTAATTAAAGTATAGTTGTCACAATAGTTTATGTAAAAAGGGAAAAGGTTGTACCCTTTCTGGCAACAATACAAGTGTTAAGATCTTTAAACACCAAATAGACACCTTTGACAAGGTATCGAGATTGCAAAAGAACACACATGCTTGTGGCAAAACATGCAAAAAATATTATTTGATAATGTATGCATTATCCTCGAAACTGATTGGCCCACAGCAGAGACAGCTTTCTTTGTGGCCAAGCCTAACCAGTGTTAGCCAAATGTTGCCAAAAGGCAAGCAGCTCAGGACAACGCACATATCAATGCATTAGTAGCTAGGGTCGAGGTGTTATAACTAAGGGCACATTTTTTCCAGTCCACCATAGCAATGCAAAACTTCACCAATGGCCACCAGGGCACATGAGGGTGGCCAGCACCATGTCTGGCCGCCTTTGTCTACCAAGTGGAGATATTTACCGTCACTTCTGCAATTAATCCTTTATTAAAAAAAAACCACACATTTTAACACAGAATAGTGCCTTGTATAGAGTGACTACGACTGGGATGAGGGGAATTGACTAAGGAAGGAAAACTGGTTTCTCGAGCCCTGGGAACTGATTCTGGGGCACAGAGGGAGAGCCATTGTTCTAACTTGGGTTAAAACCATCTGAAACTGGGCAAGGCCACCGAGAGATAGCTATAAAAGCCAGGTAATTGAACTCGGGGGGAAGAATTCTCTCCAGGGGCAGCAGCAGCCACAGAACCGGCCACAGAACCATCTGGCACCAGTAATAGGACCAGCCCACACTGGGAGGGCTCCACGACCAAGGGTTGGATCGACCTGAACTGTAAGTTACCAGCTTTTCCCAACTCCTGCAGCATCATGTACTAGGGATATGTGCATAAGGTGCATTTGTCACAGCCACATGGGACTGACATCCGTTTGTCTGTATGGCCAACGTATTCCTGGGTGGGACGTGGCCGAGCCCGTGACATTGTGGTGTCTGGCGGGGAGGAGCGAGGCCACCGCTGTGGGCCCACCTCGACTGCGGGACCGAGGTTGTTGACGGGGGAACCCGACGAACTGCGCACCTCGCGAAGGATGGATGTGGAAGACTGGAGTGTCCTGTGCTACGTTAGGGAAGTGGTAGATAGATAGATGTTTATTATTACAGCAGAAAAATACCCAGTGAGCTTGTAAGCTCTTTACGGGAATCCTGCGACACAACAAACATGCGAATTGTTGACAATAACGGGGCAGTGATTGTGTAAAAATCGACATGCTTGTCATAGACACAGCCGAGTAGTCTTTGCCTACTTATTGTGAGATAAAGTGTGGCGTCGTGAGATTAACACACTCACCTGGATGAGATGTGTGTGTGTGACGTTGGAGCAGTAACACACTGACGTGATAAGGTGTGTGTGTGTGCGTGTACCAGGGTGGGGTGAAATTGTAAACAAGTGGAAGGAAGTTTTAGATACTCTTAACTGTTGGCTTGTGTTGTATTAAAACACACACAAGCCCTTTAATCTGGAATGGGGTGCAACTCTGTGGTCATAGCTCTCTTCGTCACAACCCACGTTGAGTAGCTCTGGTGAACGAGGAACCTGGTGGACCCATAGCTCACAGGAGTCCACCCTAGCATACTTTGTATGGTAACATTTACATACTGGACCAGATATTCAATTGGGGCTGAGTTGATCTTGGGGAGGCCCAGGACCGGTTCCATAAACCGTTCCTGGTGTTGGCCATGAGCGGCAATCAAACTCGGGCCGCTAGGTTCACAGCGCAGCACGCTAACCGCTAAACTATCGCTCTCCACATGACACACACGCACGAGTGGGTAGTGCATAGACATCTCCACGTCGTACATGAACACTCGCGACTTCACAGGCGATACGCTGTACTGACAGGTTGTTCTTCCAGGTGTGTGGTGCACACTAATTAAATGGCTTGGAGGTGGGGTTGGTGGTTCACACAGAGATGCAGTCGTGGTGTGTGCCCACCTGTTATGCAGTGAGGTAGTGCCTGTTGGACGTGTTGCAGCAAGTACACCAAATGTCTGACAAGGTTTATCCCATCATGTGGCTGGATTACAGTTACGACAGTGAGCACGGTTTATGTTAAAAGTCTACATTCAGACTTAATGTCAATGGCTTAGACTAATTCAACATACCGGTGTACTGAGGTAGTAACGAATTGGCACGTGTTTGTTCACGTGACAACCCTTTACCAATTGGCTGTGTCGGGTGGAGGCGGGTTTGCGACACTTGTATATCTTCACGTGACGTCACTCATAAAAAGAGCTCGACTATGGATAATTTGTAAACGGTTACATAAAAATTGAGGATCATTCGCTATCACATTTTCATCCCTGCAAAACATTGTTTGAAGTCCCCATGATCCATTCTCCCGTACCAATGGGTTCTACCTTGGCCATAGACAGAAAATCCGGCCCATAGTAATCCGTCCACCTTGTACATGATGTGCGTGCACTGCTTCCGCCACCTGCTCCTCACACTCACCAAAAGCGTTTCGGCTGGCAGCACAGACACTGGGTGCCAAATGCTGGCAGAGCTTCTCCTGGTTTCCCTCAGGGCCATCTGAGGCATCAGATGGATGAAGCAATTAAAATGCGGACACTCACCGGCGGCCTTAATACCTCCGCCGGCCCGCGTGCATAAATCTCGTCATGCAAATGGGCCGCTGTTGTAATCAGCCGCCGCAGATTCGGTAAAAATGTCACCGGCTGTGAATTTAAGCCGCCGGTTCCTCCGTGCGCTGCCCGCTGCGTGCGCGCGGTGCGATCGGGCGGAGAAACCCTGTTTTGTGAACTTAGAACAATTATCTCGGTCGCAGTATACATATCATCGTTATCGATTAATTTCTTACGAACACATTTAACATGAGGCACGGAGCATCTCTTCTCTGAGCGGGTGAGTTAAGTGATTTTATGAGCGGGTGTGTTAAGCGATTCCCACCAGCGACCTGGCAGCGTGCCGTCCGCCTCCGAATAAATGTTGCTTGGGATAGCTCACTTGGTAGAGCACTGGGATAGCGATCGCACAGCTGTGAATTCAAATAAGATCACGGTCTAATAGCTCAACATTGGTGTCTTTAAATTGAGCACCACCTGGCGAGTAGCGTGTCGTTTAGCATGTACAGCTCTTTGTCAATCTGGCGCCGCATAAGGTCATCCTCATCGCCCACACTCAGGTGAGTTATTCAGAAGTGCGCCTTATTCTCTGGAGTCGTACAAGTCATGGCCCCCAGGGCCACCACAACCCCGACCTTCAAAACACTACTCCAACAACACTTATTTCACCACGCATACCCAACCTGAGCTCGGCTCCGCGCTCAGTATCCGTGGCTCCTCCCTGACCGGGCACGGAATTTGCGCATGTTACAAATTGTATTATTATGAAATTCGCAAATGCTAAGAGCATCGTCTTGGGCCTGCTTTTGGTGATCCACTGGGCTATAAGTGAATTCCCTGTGCTTATGGGGTGTGGTATATAACTGTAGAGACTAAATTGAGGCATCCCTGCACCCGAAACAAAACTAACATGAAAGACTCTACCCGAGCTAGTTAGTTAACCTCTCCGGCTGAACAGTTGATATCAAGCAAGAAGGCTTGGGCTTCAAGAACTTGACAGCATTAATTTAATTATTATCAGTACCCCACTTAATCCTGGCAGATACAGGGCACAAGTCAGGACTTTACCCAGGACGGGATCCAGTCCATCGCAGGGCACCGCGGCAATTTAGTCAGCAGGCCAATAAAACTAGGTAGAAGCAGCTGCAGCGTGTCTTTGGACTGTGGGAGTAAACCGGAGCATCGGGCGAAAACCCTAAACATCCCCACATACGATAAGTAAGCAAGAATACAAGTGGCTAGGGATGTGACCGCCTGTGCCCTGTGTGAATCTTCAAAAACTTTCCTCGAGCCGACGGACCCCTCTGCCTAATGGGCTTGTGCGGAGAGAGCAATGATATGGAACTAGGTCATGTGTCATAAGGTGCCTCTACTGGTAGAGGTGGCTGCATTTTTGACTTTCCCTTCTGTAGAGAGCAGCTTTTGCAGTCGGGAACATGCTGACTGTGCGGGACATCATCGGCCATATGGGCCCCGACGCTCGCGAAATAAAATATTCCTGCGATGCACAAATATTGCGGAAAACAGGAAGCCCCGGGGCCACTGGGTACGATGCATAGCAAGTAATATAATACATCAACGTAACGCAGCAATTCCTTCAGAGGTCAACGACCGTGCGGCATGCGTGCAACGGACGCTAGACTGGGCGTCGGCTACAGGCCCATGTGATCAATCGCACATTTGCTCTCGCTTATATTTTATTTGCAGTCACGTGACGTATCCAACATTTGGGAAATAATGCAGCCGCCGATATTGCCACACCCTCCAAGCTCATAATGCAGCCACGCCTCCACATTATCTGCTTGTTCCCATGCCCTGTCCTGCACCCCCTTGGCCTGGCTGGTACCCTGTGCCCCATTATCTTGGCGACAGGATGGTGCAGTGGTAACAATTTGCGCCTCCCAGATAAAAGATCCTGCCCGAGGCAGCTCGATTCCCAACTCGGGCACATTTCTGTGTGGCATTTGTGTATTCCCCCTCTGTTCTGCATGGGTTTCCTGTGTGTTCTCCAGTTTGCTGCCATAACAAAAAAAACCTAATTAATTGTCCAATAACATCATAACATATAGGATGCAGTGTCTGGCAAATGTTTGTGTCGGCTGTGTGGCTGCCTTCCCCCCGCCTCTCTGCGGTTTCCTCGACATTGGACGAATACCTTGCCACGCGTTACAAATTGTAATATCATGATTCTCATTCTGATTCAATCATAAAATTCTGACACTATCTTCTCGCCTCCTTCCATTGACCCCTCCACCTGCTCTTCACCAACAGCCTCATTTGTCTCCGCTCATATTTGATGCAACTCTTTAGAGCAGAATAACAGACGTGCAGAATTCGGCACGTGATTTCTGAGCCCAATTTTTTTACAAACATGCATAGATAGCGGCGGTGAAAGTACAGTGTACAAAATAATTACGAAGGCAACTGGGTGGAATGTATAATAATCTATCTACCACTTGTAATGCACTGCGCAGTATTCCTTCACTCTCAAAGCGAGAGGAGAACGACACTCGGCTTTCACTGCAAAGAGGCGGGTGAAGGCAGTCACGCGATCAGCTGATGCCAACATTTGACAGACACTGCTTCCTCTACATATTAAGACGTTATCGGCCAAATAGCGAGTGGCCTTTTTTTATTTAGCTATCGGAGCAACCCAGACTACCGGGCAAAAACAACACAAAGACTCGACCCAGGATTCAAATCCGCGAATTATTACGGTGAGGCGGCAGCGCTACTCGCTGCGCCGCCGTGGCGACGCTGGCGGTGACGGGGTGTGGGGATGCGCGGCGCTCACCGATCGAGGCGGCGGGCTCACTCGTGCCGGGCGGCTCCGGGAGCGGAGCGGTGGCGCTGTGCTGTTGCCTCCTCCGTGGGTGCAGCGAGGCGACCATGCGGCGCATGGCCTTGCGCAGCGAGCGCTCGAAGTCCGTCTCCTGCGCCAGCTTGCGTGCCTTGTCCGCGTTCTCCGCGCAGATACCTGCGATGCGCGTGGAGCAAAAACGTTGTTGGACACGTACAGATGGAAAATTATTATCCATCCGTCCATTTTCTAAACCGCTTGTTCTGGTGAGGGTCGCGGTGGCAGCAGGCCAAGGAGAGTGGACCAGACATCCCTTTCCTCAGCAACAGATTCCAGCTCTTCCTGGGGGATTCCCAGGCGTTCCCAGGCCAGCCGAAGGATATCATTCCTCCAGCGTGTCCTGGGTCGGCCTCTAGGTCTCCGCCCAGTGTGCCGTGCCCAGTAGACTTCCCGGGGGAGTATTCCAGGGGGCATCCTTACCAGATGCTCGAACCACCTCAACTGGCTCCTCTGAATCCGAAGGAACAGCGACTCTACTCTGAGGTTGTCCCGGATGTCTGTGCTAGAAAATTATTAACACGTAAAAAAATTAACTTCTTTAAAATTACCGGCGGAGTGCTCGCCGTACGGACGAGCTTGTTCCAAGTGTGACACACGTTCTCCTGACGCTGACGTCTCTTGTTGATGATGTTTTCGGCTGATGGGACTGTTTTTAGCCTGGATTTATTCCTGGATAAAGGCAGAAGAGTGCCTAAGAGGGTTGAGAGTAGTGCAAGAGTGGGAATTTTAAAGCTAAAATTGTGTTTGGGTATCAATGGAGTAATCAATAAGTGGGAAGCAAAGCAGAAATAACACGCAAAAGCCTCGGTGTTGTGCAGATAAAATGTACACTTTTGAAGTGTTTGAATTTGGTACCCTCAGTGTGGACATGCATAATACATACGTAAAAAACCACTTCCTCCATTATGTATAGATCATACAACAAAATGGAGTGAATTGTGTCAATGCTAATTTAAAATGAGGGCACAATGCCCAATATCAAGATCTTCTGTATAAACGACCACAGTTAGCCTTCTCAGGGCATCTCGCCTCTGGATGATCCATCAAGCCCTCCTTTAAGGCACCGGGTTATAGAAGTGTGCCACCAGGAATGTCCTATGGGAACTTACTGGGTAGAAAGCTAGATTTAAAATTACTCATTTAGTTCGCGGAGCTGCAGAAGGAGGTTTTGACGAGTGAGAGGTTGCGATAATGTATAGTCTTAAAGGGTGAAAGGCCGTGGCTTACGTTGTCATTTCTGGATGGTCCAATGATGTGACATGAGGACGACCGCTAGAGCGACAGATTAAAAACATCGCTCTGTACATGGACTCATAACAAAACACGCTTTGCACTCTTTCTCTCTATTCCATTAAAACCGTATTCACGGCATGACTTACAATTATCTTTTGATTACATCAGGTGTCCATCACCGAGGGTAAAATAAGATCTGAGGCTAAAGGGTAAATATCAATTAAAAGAGGTTTAAATACCACACGCCCTGATTGAGGCCAGTTTGATTAAAACGCAAATGCACGCACGCCACTGTAACGATGTGCCACCATTCTTAATCAGCGTCAACGCGCGGACACGTGATGTGAATGCCACTGGCTGACACCCCAAACAGGAACATGCCATCGGCCTGATTTTGCATCATCCGTGTTTATTAAGGGCATATGCCACCCTCCCGACTCCCATCAATCACGGCACGTCGAAGCAATAACGCCGAGAGAAAACACGATGAGTAAAAGCTAAGCTGTTTCAAGGATCGCTAGTTTATCACAAACGACTTGGGGATGGGGAGTCTGCTGGTTAACGCACTTGCCAACAGCGTCGCCAACCATACTACTGTATATTTAAATACACCGGAGCGTTTGTAAAGAAAAACGGCATCGGGAAAGCTACGCCAGACCACAAGGCTGGTGCAGCAGTCACAATCTCCTGATGTGTGGAACCGAGATCGATGCAAGGGTGAAAGGGGGCAGTGATAATTTTTGGAGTGGGATAGATGGACGATATGTAAATGAAATTAGGCAAGTACAGGGGTTTTTGGAGTGACGTTTCCAGTTGATATATCGTCAATAGGAGACTGAATGAATAATGAGGACTCATTTTATATTCAGCCACACCATAAGATGGCTTTCAAGATGAAAGAACTCTAAACAGCGCACTGCATTCAGAGGAGGCCTATAGTGTGAGCCTATAAGCTCGCCTTTATTGCGAATATATTTCACGATTTCACCCCTCTAAGCCCTCAGGCTTCCCCACATATGCCAGAAATTACACGGCTACACTGAAACCATGAAGGTCAGCAATGAAACATCGACTACAATTTCCTTTGAAATGCAATTATTCCAACTATATTTTAATGGAATTTTTTCCACTTAAAGCCCTTTTGTCATGATTTTTAAGTTAAACGCTACCACATTTTTGGCATAATGTTTAGTAACATTTAATTTAGAAAAAAAAAATCTATACATTCACTAGGCTATTGCGTCATTTGTCATGCACAATAATGCAGATGAATGAAGTTTCTATCCTATTCTTGCGTAAGGCAATATGCTCTGGAGATAAATGCCAATGTGAAGGTCTGCTGGCCATGACCAGAGGGCTTTAGAAGAGAGTTTGCATCGTCTGGCCGTTCCTCCTCCATTGTAGGAGCGCAAACTACAGCGGTTTACTGTACGGTTTGTAGTGATGAAATAGCATGGGGCGTAAACATAATGCATTTCTGTTAGCAATTTCACAATTACATCCCAACTGGCTTGTCTATAGGTACAGAGAGAATACATATTGTTTTTCTTGTTCTGTTTTATACCCAACTGACTGCATTAATTTTCACTCCGTCAAATGCATTTTCATAATCTACAACGGCAAGGTAATTATTATTGATGTTAGAGTCCTTTCCACAACCTGATTGATGCTTATGAACGTAGTTGCTGGTATAAATGCGCTCCTAATATATTCTTGCTCATGAGGTTGGTCGGCCTTTAACTTGACCGTTATTCTGTTTTCAATCTTTTGTGATCAAATTATATACGTGTGTAATAAGAGGCTAATGGATACTGTAATTCTCCAAGTCAGTTTCGGCACCATATTTGTATCGAAACATTTCTGAGGATTCTTGGTACGATTCACGGATTTCACATGTGCGTAAACATTTCGTAAATACGACTGGCTAATTTCAGACCAACAACTGATCCCACATTTTTATTGCAATATTAAGACATTGCTATTATCAGATAACAGTTTGAATCCTGGGAGATGATTGCTTTGGCTACAGAGGTCTACATAAACCTCCTCCGCTAATGTTAACGGTCTATCTCTACCATGAGATACGGATCCATATCTCTCCATGAAGCCGGCCATCTGTGAATTTCAATCGCGAGCCTCCTTTTCACTGCTGTCATGCTCCACTCGCTTGCCACGATGTTCTCCATGCTTCGTATTTCTCTCCCATTTCTATTCCAATTGTCCATGTTTTAACCGTTTTCTAGACGTCTGTAAGCAATTAACTACCCATACAAAGCGGGGTAAGACGGTGGCGCAGTGAATAGCGCTGCCACCTCACAGCAAGAACCACCTGCGTTCGATTCCCGGGTCGAGTGCCTTTTTGTGTGGAGGTTGCATGTTCTCCCTTTGTCCGGGTGGGTTTTTTTTATAGGTATTAGCATTTCCTCCCACAGTCCAAAGGCCTCGGTTGACTGTATTGGCGTCCCATCCTAGGTATAGCCCTGCCTTGCGCCCTGTGTCTGCCGGGATAGGCTCCGGCTCACCGCAACCCTTTACGGGATTAAGCGGTTTCAGAAAATGGATGGATGGATGGATAAGTCGATATTTCATAAAAGTGGCAATAATTTTTATATCACAGAGGTAGTGTTGACGGTGAAATGGAAGGCCAAAAATAATTAATCGTGGCAGGGATCCAACAGAGTTTGCGGTTTCAAGAGTACATCACATAGCTGTCAAGCAGACAAGAAGGCAAAGCGATCCGCTTAAGTAAAAAGGCCTTATTAAAAATTGCATCGCGATATCCCCCCCCGCCTCATCCGTGCATCCTTTCCCCCTCGCTGCCTTTCCTTTTTTAACAAAAGCATTTTTGGAAGAAACAAATGTAGCATCGTGATATCATGACAAAGAGCAACAACGTTGGGAGGCGTTAATTCAGCAGTGGATAAACCACGGTTGCGAATGTTAATGATGAAATAAACACATAGGGCACAGCCAGGAAGAATTCAGCCCAGGTTTCCAGGATAGCAGTGCGCCGCACTAACCATCACACTTCCTCTACCCCTACTTTATATTCAGTGTGTGTATACACACACACACGTATAATTAATACACACAGTAACATATAATCATACATAAATAATCTTGATCTGCCCTGCACCCCCAGTACTTATAAATCCTGCCTTTGCCCCCTTCACATAGCACACGTGGCACGTTATTTTACCGAAGTGTTCAATAGGGAAATGCGGACTGATTTACGCGAAGCCCCGCGGAGCTCACGTCGGTGTACGGAATGCGCTCGCTAAGGGTTAAACGTGCTCCGTTTAGGGGCAATCAGAATAAACGGCTCCTCTGCTCCCTCACGAGGACAATAACCCATCATGCCCCTGCCACGGCAGCTGCCATTCTGCTAGTCAATATAACCGTTATATAATTAACATGTCGTTCATTATACACAGACACGCTGCAGGCCGCAGAACCGCACCTAGGGCTAACAAGTATTGCATCTTGTTTGCCTTGTTTGCGCTCTACTACCCAACCTCTGCAGCTCAAAATACCTTGCAGAGTTCAATTAAAATGCAAAGAACTGTGTAAAGAAATGGGAAACTGTAATTTAACCATCGCGCTTCCAAGAATCGCAAATAAGTAGTATTGCATAAAGGATGCGAAACACCGGCAGCCGTTGTGGGGTTTTTTTTTAGAAAGGCTTACAATAATATGCATGTAGATGTTTATTCTTACAGCAGAAAATACCCTGTGAGCTTACAAGCGTGTGGATTTGGTGTTCAGAGGCGCCTGGTTAATTGTGAAAAGGTCACGGTTTATGTGGATTTCTTCTGGCAGAGATGTGCTCGGCTCATAATGCACATGGTATAGTTCCAAAGTACAAATTCATTAATTGTGCTAATCACGTTCACCGCAACTGTCTTGGTGAGCTTATCACCAGAAGTGCAGATAGTATGATAACTGCATATCAAATATGGTTGATGTAAACACTCATCTCCATGTGTTCCAGATTTGTTTTTGTACATTGCCAGTCCAAATAACGAATGCTTGTACCTACGAACGAGCTCCCACAAGTTACTATTAATTGCAGTATACCGTATATTGCATACAGTAAAACATTGAATATTGTGCTCCGACTTTCGGTTTTGAAAACGATACGCATTTACAACAGTGCGAATAATGTCCAAATCCTGAAAGCATCGAGTGCATCACTGCTTCGTATGAACGGAACTCAGGAACAGAAGCCGTTCATAACCTGGGGACTGGGTGAATATTAATTTTCACGCAATGGGGTCTGCATCAATTAGCTCTAAGGAAAATGGTTCACCACAATCATTCATTATTCTATTTAGCACTTATGACAAACATCTTCCCAATTGCCTCTAGCATATACACTGTAACCAATGCATTCTCCGCTGCCACAGCCCAGTAATGGGTTTAAAGCCACTCGTTTCTTTTACGCATTAATTCCGCTAAATCCCATCACCAGTAATGGCCACAGCAGACTTGTCACTTTGTATTAAAGTGAAAAAAAACGTTCACCCCAGGGAGGCGTGCACAATAGACAGAACGCCATTCGTTAGGTGTAATTATGGCCACATTTGATGCTGAGGCATTAAGACGTTTTAAGACCCACAGAGAAATTTCCATTTAGATCATACACAAACCTCATAACCATCAGCGTAATGCTAAACTCAACGGTAATGACAAACGTGGGGCAGGCACAGGTTTGGTTAACGAAAACATTACGATTTAGTTCTGGCAATTGTTGCGAGGAGCGTTTTACTTGCAATGCAATAATAATTAATTGTTATACATTGTAATTTATACAATTGCATCTCCAAAGGCTCTAACAGAGATTATGTGATTACATTAGGGGTGGCACGGTGGTGCAGTGATTATCGCTGCTGCGTCACAGCAAGAAGGTCCCGGGCTAGATTTTTGGCTCGGGGCCTTTTTGTGTGGAGTTCGTGTGTTCTCCCCGTGTCTGCGCGGATTTTAACAGGGTCCTCTCGTTTACTCCCACTGTCCAAAGACATACTGCCTAGGTAAATTGGTCTGCTACCTAGATTGCCCTCGGTGCCCTGCGATGGACTGGCATCCCAGGTGTCTCTTAGGGATGCCACTAAGAGGAAGCAAGTTGGACAACATTAAAATCTGCTTTTGACATCTGTAACTTCTAACAAGGTTGCTTCTAACAAGGTTGCTTTCGTACTAGAATTAACTCTTGTTTATACGGCTGCAGGGTAAACATGATTCGTCATTGAATCAAATGCATTGTTCAGTCTCTATCGTCTCCCGTGAGAGAAACTAGATGTGAGCTTCCCATGATGTAATGATGCTCGGCCACCTTTGTTCACCCTGACGCACTGTTGGAGCAAACTGGCAGCGTCCTTCTTGCCCTCGGTGGCTGCCTTTATGAGCCAGCCGACAGCGGTCCTGTTGTGATCCTCATTCCCCGACTCCACGGCCTTCTTCAAGTAATACTTGGCCACCTGGGTGAATATCACAAGATCCATGGTCAATGTAAAATAAAGAGGGCGAACAAAATTACGTCAGCAATTTAAGACGTGTTTTTTTTCTTAATAGAGATTATTCATCATCGTTTTCATCATACTCATTGCCCGCTTAATCCTGAACAGGGTCAAGGGGGGACTGCAGTCTATCCCAGCAGACACAGCGTAAGGTAACACTAGGCTATACCCATGATAGGGTGCCAGTCCTTCACAGGGCACTGGGGGCAATTTAGCCAGCATGCCAATTAAACGATACAGCATGTTTTTGGACTATAAGAGGAATCCAGAGTACCTGGAGAAAACCTTACACTGTAAAATCCTACATTGCGCTGGTATTATGATAGCGAAAATGGCTTTCCATAGATGTTCTTTTGGGATAGCCGTGTCGAGTGTTCCCTTTCCATGTTGACGCTTCGCCTCCCACGCGAGTCATCTCGTTGCGAAATGTCGAAGAAGAGCTGTATGAGAAATGCTCTTTTGAGCTGCTCTTTTGGGATAGCCGTGTCCAGCGTACCTCCTCTCTCCTTCGCATGTAGTTTAACCTGCTGTACACCAGTATCCTCGAAGTAATAGGGACTCCCAGTGTAAATTACGGTGTCTGTCAGGATCAGAGTTAGGATGGGGAGTAAGGTAAAGGCTGGAACAGGAGCAGGGTGTGGCCCGGCACAAGGAGCAGACGGCTGCCACCTAGCGTCACCCTGTGGCAAGGAGGGAGTGGTGCAACTGTGTGCTACTAAACGCGCGATGCACGGCCATTCTGCATGTGGACTCGGGTGAAGCGTCGGTGAACTATGGCGCTGGATGATGGGTCAGCAGCGCCGTCCACATTCTAGGGGGCTGGCCAGCACTTTATAACGTGATACACCAACCATCCAATGACAAATGGTGATTTAATGATCGCTCGCAAGCAACCGTTCAAACGATTGAATCGCTTCTCCTAAATACAGTGGGCCCCCCTCACGTTCCATGATATGTGATGTGCTGGTTTATAATGGGGTTGGAATTGTTATAGAGACATATCTGTATAGTATACCCGATCTCCTCCCCGTCTCCCCCTCACAAATAATACCTTTCTCTCGTTTTCACCTCTGTCCGTCACATGCAACCCATAACCTTTATTACTATTATTGTCAGCAATTCGCATGTTCGTGTCGCAGGAGACCCGTAACGAGCTTGCAGGCTCACCGGGTATTTTTCTGCTGTAATAATAAACATCTATCTATATTTACATTATTTCGCATGGGAACACGGTATGCCTATGGCGCGACTTCCCTTAACGTGGTGATTTTTTTACTAACGCATCTCCCACGTGAAACAAGGCGTACCTGTAATTGTATTGATGCATAAGGTAGTGAAGCCGCTTCCAACACGGGCTCACCTCTATTTGAGCGTGAGCATCCTGCTCGTTGGCTCGCTTGAGCAGGCACTCCATCGAGGGCGGCTCGACTGCACCCTGAGGAGCGGTGCCTGCAGACGCCATCAACCACACCGCACGAGGTGTTAACCGAGCCCTGGGGACGAGTTTTCCTCTGAGGACCGGTGAGACCATGTCCCAATAAGAAGAAAGTCACAAAGCACATGGTTGTACTGTAGCAGGCAAACGAAGCAGCACCGGAAAATTCCTCTTCCGCAGTACAATTTTAGATGTATACACGTACCATCAGATGTCACGTGGTCCCCACAGTTATGCCTGTAATATAATTCGACCTGACGGAATGCTTCCGTCGATGATCATCCAACCGAATGCTGTCCAAATCATCGTCCACTTGTTTGGTTACTCCACAACACTCTCTAGTACTTTATGAATTTGAACACCTTTACCGTAGACGGTTACCCGTCCTATAGATGGGCACATGTGGCTCACCAGATGCCACTCATTTTGGTCTGTAGTTCTAACGAGGTCAAAGGTTATATATAAAACATAGGTCAGATTGAATAACAAAATATCCTGTATTTCTTTAGCATAATAACACGCTAATAAAGGTTGTACACTTAAAAATAAACACTTTTTAGGCTAAAAAACTAACAAATAATTAATTCTTACATTATTTGGTGGTAGGTGAATCGTTGGTAGGTGAATCGTTGGTAGGTGAATCGTTGTACAACTACTAACTCTGCCTATATATTTATCTCATGCGTCGCATTTATTCAATTGACAGGTCGCATGTACTGGGGCAAGTGTGGGTACTCTCAAGTCTGCCTAGAGGTTTGGCCACGGTGAATGATGTAGGCCAAATAACCACTATAGGGTCGCTGTACAGCTCCCTATGGTGGAGGTAATTCCGCCAGCAGTGGCATGAGCGATTGCAGGCAATCATGATTAATGAAACATCACTTTATATGGAGGGGGTTCCTTTGCGTCCTGGGTGACATTAAACGTAAAACAATCTCTTTGAGACACTTTCACTGCAAAACTGTTTCATCTTTAATTCTGTTTTGAATATTTCTATGAACTGGTGCCAAGTATGTGTCAACACATTTTTGGGGGAAGGTTGTATTTAGTGCAATTTTACAATTGAATATGCTCACCTGTTAAATATTTTAGTATTTACGTCTATTTAATTATTTTCTACTACTGATACATCTTTCTGTGTTGTAACCTGCTCAACGGTTCCTTCCAGCTTAAATAAAGAGTGACGGACTGATCAACGTTCAACCAAAACACATGTTTGGTCTAACCCAAGAACAAATATATAGAAGACATATCACCTGAAACGTCGCTTATGATATGCACATTTAAAGGTAGTGTTATTGACGGGTGAGTTGAGGGATTTTGGGGAGTGAATATGGGTCAAAGCATGATCGTTATTGAATTGAATGGGGGTCAAGGTAGAAGCGTTCA
>JAZEWU010000012.1:7077332-7087348 GCA_036362915.1 Geotria australis
CGAGCCACGTTTGCTGTGAACCATGGGCATTTTTGACAGTTGTGAATGAGCTCTCGCAGTACTGTATCGTGTTGCTACGAACGGTGATATTGTACGACGAGTGTGATGGTTTAAAATGTATCCAGACTCGCGTTTGGTACACCTGTCCCTGAATCTTCTATCGTGGAGTCAATGGCTCGGTAACTATTAATGCATCCATTCGGAAGGTTCCTTGGGGAATGAAAGAGTACAGATGTTTTACAAAGTCTATGATCTAGAAGACTCGTGGACATCAGTGTGTACTATTTGCTAAATTTGTAAATTCAATGCATGAAAACATCCCTAACTGATTAAGCAGCTTTCCAAAAATAATGAACCTCAATGACTTTCCACGTTACAGGAACTTTCATTCATTCATTGTCAGAAACCTCTTCATCCTGTACAGGGTCGCAGTGAGCTGGAGCTTATCCCGGCAGACACAGGGTGCAAGGCAGGGCTTTACCCAGAATGTGATGCCAGTCCATCACAGGGCACCGGGGGCAATTTCGTCAGCAGGCCGATTGATCACGTATTCCACAGTCCAAAGACATGCAGCAGCATGTCATTGGACTGTGGAAGGAAACCGGAGTGCCCAGCGAAAACCCACGTGGACACTGGGAGAACATGCCAACGCCACACAGAAACGCACCCGAGCCGGGATTCGAACCCTGGACTTCTTGCTGCGAGGCGGCAGCGCTACTCACCACACCACCGTGCCGCCCTGCAATACAGCATACAGCATATAAATGTAATTAGTAAAAAAATATGATGTGCTCTCAATTCAAATTACATTACATTTTGTTCGCTTTTTAATAAAAGCTCCGGCTGATGAAATTCATTTCAGTGCAATTATTTTATTTTACTGGGATGCTGGGCACCGGGGAACGAGGACGCGGGGCTGAATGGCAGCACGGATTACATAGAGCAGGCGTGCGAGTCGCAGCGTGGGTGACCTGGCGGGGAGGTGAGCTGGGGTCAAACTTCAACGTTCAAATTATTCATCCTCGGCATTAACATGTCTCCGATGCAAAGTGAGCAACGTTCATAAACGTGATGGAAATCATCACCATCATCAGAAGCAGATTTTTGTCTATGGAAGGAACGGAGCTCTGTGCGCATACTGCAATCAGAGGCTGAGGACACCGATGGCATTTCTGCATTATTGAATGAAGGGTTATAATATTAGAAATAATTTCATTATCCATACACGCGTAATCCTGTAGAGCAGTGGTTCTTAACCTGAGGTGCACTCACCCCCTGTGGGTGCGATATTCCCTTGCTTGGAGTGCGAGACATGCCAGATATTTGTATTTATTGTATTATATATGTATTTATTTATGAATAAGGGGAGCGAGAACGTATTTTGGGAACCAAAGGGGGTGCAGGCTGCTGTGAAGGATAAGCACCACTGCTGTAGAGAGTAGCGGGTGGCCGGAGCCAATCCCGGCATACACAGTGTTCAAGGCAAGGCTATACCCATACTGGGACGCCAATCAATTGCAAGGCACCGCGGGCAATTTAGTTAGCAGGCCAGTTAGCGTCGCCAGCAGCAGCCAGCCAAAATGGCCTCTTCTGGGGAGGCACTCTACAAACCCTATCCGGCGGAGGCCCCTCCGCCCAGGCGCGTCGCAACCGCAGGTGTTACAGGAAAAAGTGGGGGGGATGGAATCATAGTTTTTGTGAACGTGCGGGTGTCGCAACATATGATATGAGACTACCTCAGGAAAAAGTGGGGGGATGGAATCATGTTTCTGTGAAAGTGCGGGTGTCGCAACACCCGCAACACCCGCGGCTGCGACGCGCCTGTCTCCGCCAGCGGTCGTGTGCGAGAGAGGAATCGCACGGGCCTTGCATCTTTTCACTATAGCTTTGTTAATTCTGAATCGGCTTTTCGGTAATGCCATATGCCAGTGTTTATAACGCGCAGTTGTGCCAACTTTTGTAATTGATTATAGCCATGCGTGTCCGCCTATGAGGATTTACACAGGGGAGCAGGGCGCATGCATTACGCGGTTAATGAGGCGCGGTGCTCCTGCGCGTGTTTAGTTTCACGTCGGCGCACATGCGGTCCCTCCACGAGTTATGGATTCTGCAAGAAAACAATACCATCCTCCGTTTGAAAGATGCCATCCATCCATTTTCAGAAACCGCTTAGTCCTGTACAGGGTCGCGGTGAGCCGGAGCCTATCCCGGCAGACACAGAGCGCAAGGCAGGGGAACACCGAGGATGGGACGCCAGTCCATCGCAGGGCGCCTGGGGAAATTTAGTCTTCTTCTTCTTTGCGATTCTTCGAAGCGCGATGTTAAATTACAGTTTCCCATTTTCTTACACAGCCCCTTGCATTTTCATTGAACTCCGCAAGGTCTTTTGAGCTGCAGAGGTTGGGTAGTAGAGCACAGACAAGGCAGTGTTCCATAGTATGGTCTGCTTCTCCACATTTAGTCAGTACGCCAATTAACCTGGCAGCATGTCTTTGGACGGTGGGAGGAAACCGGAGTGCCCGGCGAAAACCCACGCGGACACGGGGAGAACATGCAAACTCCACACAGAAAGGCACCCCGAGCCGAGATTCGAACCCGGGACCTTCTTGCTGTGAGGCGGAAGCGCTACCCACTACGCCACCGTGCCGCTCGTCGTCGTACTGATGGTGTGACTGAAGGCAGCTTGTGCTGCTCAACTTGTCATCTGAAGTCCATGTTTACATTATCGTCCGACCGGATACACATCCACACCTTTGAAAACTGCTCTCCAGAGCTGCTTTTTCGGGATAGCCACATCGAGTGTTCCTGCTCTCTATCCCGAAAGAGCAGCTCTTGAGAGCAATTCTCATACATTGAGTCGTGAAAACCTACATCATACATTATGTCCCTTTGCCAATAAACTGCTGGAATGAATTATATAGTCTTGTGTCCACGGGACCCCCCCCTCCCTATTTGTTGGGTGCCACGTGGACACAAGTCTATATAACTCTGGTCAATTTCCACACACACTAGAACGCCTAATGATGCTTTCAACGTGGGAGACTAACCGTCGCGAGTCAGAGAGGGAGAGCGCTCGACACGGCTATCCCGAAAGAACAGCTCTGAAGAGCACCCATCATACATCCATCCATCCATCCATTTTCTAAACCGCTTGTCCTGGTGAGGGTCGCGGTGGCAGCAGTCTAAAATAAAAATATATCTGCTGTTCAGACTCACTGCCCAGTTGCAGTTTGTGTATCGACCAACTTTACAATTACCCGCGTGCCTCCTCTTTAATCCGTGTTTGCTACATTATCTACAAACTGAATATGTAATTTTGTCTTCGGTAGTTTATTATTTTCTGGAAAATGTCACGTAAGAATAACCGATATTGATTGCACCAACCCTTAACTGGCTCAGCGATTCCATGCTTTTACTTCACAGGGTCATAAAGTGCCTCTCCGTCTCTCTGTCTTCAAAACCAGCCGCGTCCGCTCGTGTAATTGTGTTTTTGTAATGAATGTAACACGGGTTAGTCATAATATTGTTTACCCTGCCTGCACATCAATTAATGCCACAGGGGCTAACCGTGGCTTTATCGTTGAGGGTCCGAGTTGCTATAGTTCGTTCATTTACTCATCATCAGTACCCGCAATAATCCTGTGCAACGTCGCGGTGAGCCGGAACCTGTCTTGGCAGACACAGGGTGCACGGCAGGGCTATACGCCTGATGGAACGCCAGTCCATCGCAGGGCACCGGGGAGCAATTGAGTCAGCAGGCCGATTTAACAAAGGTAGGAGCAGCAGCGTATCTTTGGACTGTGGAATGAAATCAGAGCACCTGGTGAAAATCTACGTGAACACGGGGAGAACATCCAAATTCAACACAGAGAGGTACCTCCGAGTCGGGAATCGAACTCGGAGTGCTTGTAGCTGTGAGGTGGCAGCGCTACTCACTGCGCCCCCGTGCTGCCCGAGTTGTTATTGTACTCGCACAGAAGCACACACACACATCTTGCCCGGGAGCTGTTTTATTGTTCGGTTTAAATACAATAAAAGCCAGTGCAATATACGCCAGCGACACAAGTAAATTAGCTAGTGTTTAATTATTAGGGCTCATAAATTGTTACAGCCTTCAAACATAATCCGGATATCCATCAGTTTAATTACAATTTTATGGTTTACTGCAACCTGCAGCAATGTGGCTCCGTAAATTTTACAATTAGTCTTTTTTTTCTCTCGACAAAATTCTGCTCAGCATATCAATATGAGACAAACGACAGCACTAAATATATTATGGAGAAAGTCTTTTACCACGTGTCTGCAGGGAGGTTACTGGGTTCAAATCCTTCAAACGCCCACATTGTAAATACAGAATACCAAGGCTTGTATGTATTATTCCAGCTTTAATTCCCACTTTATTGATCACGCTCCTAAAACTATAACACAATTTCAGGTTTAAATTCCCACTTTTGCAATTGCATAAACCCTCTGAAGCACACTTCTGCGTGCATCCTGACGTCAAAAAAAACTTGCAACAAGATCATCCGTAGGGCGGGTACTCTGCTAAATGCCTATACTGTACTTGATTGCTACACCACTGCTCCCCACAAGCACATCACACAGACACGTGTATATTTACATTCAAATATTCCTTTCTACAGGAGGAGATCCTTGGAAAATAGCTGTCGAGCTCAATGGGCTTTACTCGGCAAATAAACTCCGCTGTTTTTGATCCTATCGAGGTCAAGTAAAGGGCTAGCACAAAGTATTAAGGATTGCCTACCAAGCGTTGTCCATGTTTACACGAAATTACATTTGTATTATCCTTGTAAGTTGGGTAAACAAGTATGTTTTATTACCTGTATGCAGAGTTTGGATTTGTGTAAGGTTAGCCAATTGACGCTGTATATTCGATGTATCATCCTCATTGTCAGAAACCGCGTAATCCTGCACAGGGTTCCGGTAAGCCCGAGCCTTTCCCGGCAGGCACAGGGCGCAAGGCAGGGCTATATCCAGGAAGAGACACCAGTCCATCACAGGGTCCTTGGTACATGTATTTACCACACCATTTATCCTTCCGTATATTATCTTTCTCAAACTCAATTCACTTTATGTATGGACCAGCTGCCATGCTTGTAGTCCATTTAATTTGCGCTAATGGACATTTAATGGATGTTTTTTTTCCCAATGTCCATGGACAACGGTAGATAATTACAGAATGTAATCATAGCCACAGCAGGTGGCTCAGAGCTTTGGGCCTTCATGTTAGGATGCTAAAACCAACATCTGCAGAGATGATAGATTTCAGCCCTGGAGCAAAAACTTTTTTTTTTATCACACGTTCGTTACAAAGGGAGCAATAGCAAAACGAATTGACACAGAATTCAATCACGAGATTTCACCACAATCAGTACAATCACTCGCCGAAGCACTATGGCTAGTGGCGAGAATGACAGGCTTTAGGCTAACCTTTGATTCGCGAACCCAGTTAGCTGAAAAATACGGCTAAGGATGTTTCAGCTAAGCGTCCTTTAGTTATGTCTCAGGGACCATGGCAGAGGTTTAGCGTTTGGAGGTAGCGTGGAGGTGGGATGGTGGATGCTGAGCCAGAGGATTTCGCAAATACACGAAATAATAATGGATAATAAGGATACAATTTTTGACGCAAGAAATTTCCACGTCTGGTCATGGATAAGACACGGATACAGAGGCGCGAGGAAATCGCAGCGTTTCAGCCAGGCAGTGAGTCGGCAATTACACACCAAACACTGCTTCCTATATAAATAAGGATGTTATCGGCCAAATTAATGAATTTGTGATTTATTTTTTTAGTTGTGGGATGAAACTGGAGAACCCGGCGGAAACCCACGGGGAACAGAATGGAGAACACACAATCTCCAGCTCATCACGGCACCTACTTCACACACCACGCTCACACACACAACCTTCGCACAACGCTGCTTCTCCGTCACAGCACCTACAACCTGGAACAGCCTGTAGCCACATCAACTACGCCAACACAAAATCCCCCACGACTTGCAAAAAAATACTAAAAGAACACCTCTTCATCCAACACGCGACAAATCCACTGATCCAGGCTTCGCGGCCTCCGAATCCACGGATGCGATGCGCTCGGAGAATATGCGCGCGTTACATTTGTATTCATTATTATTATTAGAAATGCGCCCGAGGTGGGAATCAAACCGCCTCGGGGAAGACTTTCTTTCTGTGAGGCGCAGATGTTGCCAACTGCACCGCCGTGCGAGCCAGCAGCCGCATGTAACGATATATCACCGCAGTCCTGAGACGCGTATTAAAACCTCCACCGGCATCGTCATCTTTGCAGATGTGCAGTCAGAGCTATTGCACAACCTGTTTCTCCCCGCTCTCGTTTGACTTTATGCTCCTCTATAAATAATAAATTTCCCCACCTATAAAGTTGAATTTCTGCTCATTAAAAATAAATTCGCTGGTAATTATCCCAGAGTTTCTCCCGCTCCCCGTGTCTGTGTGTGTCAGACCAAGATGCACTGTACAGTGCAGCGCTGTATGTCCGTCGTTCCAAAGCCGAATGCTGGTGGTTGTGAAAGTGCACGTTTATATTGCCGCATGGAAGCACTCTAAATACATTGACTTCATAATTTGAAATTTTGTGAAGAGAAATATTTTACAGATTTTCTTTGACGATCGTCTTGCTTGGGGAACATTCGGCATTCGGTTTCCCTGCACTTGATAAGAATTTATTACGAGTACCTTGTTGCCAGTATACATATGATATATAAAATACCTTGCTGGCATAACACAAGTGTTAAGATCTCAAAAGACCAAACAGACGACTTTCCCAAAGTGTCCAGTTTGCAAGAAGCCACATACGTTTAGAGCAAAAACATGCAAACATTTTGTTCGCGTGTTTTTATATCAAGAATTTCCTTTTCCCTCCTAATCTGTAATTACAATGAGCATGAACCTCTTGCAAACTTACAAGATCAATTGTAGCAAAACCTAAAGCATATTTACCATTGAGCAAATCATCATCACATTGCATGAATTGTCGTGCATTATAACTGAAGACTTCAATTTTAGAACTGCTTTTTTTTAAAAGTTGGCTTAGTAAGTTAAAAAAAGATTAGGAGTTGGGAATTGCTTTCCAAATCTGTTCTTTCGGGATAGTCGAGTCGAGCGCTCCCTCGATGCTTAACGACACGGTTATTCCAAAAGAACGGCTTTGGAAAGCAATTCTCACACATCGAGCCGTGAAAATCTAAATCAGTGCAAAATTGGGAATTATTTAAATTCCTTCCGTGCAATTTCTGCAGGCTCTCGCCTGGCAAATCTCAGCAGTGGAGATGAATACGAAGTTACCAGGGTCAGCTTCAGTAGAAGTGGAGGCCGGCACCCCTACGCACAAGCCTTTTACATGCCTCGTGGCCACAAGCAAATTTAATTTCATGCTTGAAGATTTCAAATGCATGCAAGGCTTTGTTTCCTTTAGTCCACAATTATGTCATAGCCTTTGCTGAATGAAGGTACCCCAGTGTGAATTTCGTCTACTATATGTATACCATGCTGAACAAATGTGTTATGGTTCACTAGCAGAGTACCCGCCCTACGGGTGATCTTGTTCCAAGCATTTAACATGTTCTGCTGACGTCTCTTGTTGATGACGTTTTCTGCTGACATGACTGCTTTGACCTAGATTTTTTTCCGTTGGAAAATATGTAAATCATGTATTTGTTTGGATCAAATTGTTCCATGGCATAATCTTTCGAGGTTATTCCACATTATGACGCGACAATCTGCTGCACAGAAAGGGAGGGAGTGTATACCGAGCTGTACTTGTGCTCCTACTCCCTCGTGTCTCGACTCTCATTTAAACACATACAACGATAGATCAAATACAAATTAAATGACAAATAACCTGCGGATACATTGCATTTGAATAAGCACTCATTTCAGACTAGATTTTAATGTTATGTATAGTGTGCTTCCGTGAGTAATCGTGTGATGTAGCAAAGGTTAGGATGACATAAAATAAATGACCGTATTGAGGACCTTTTTATTTATATTATCTTGGCCGATTTCATGAATAATTCATGGCTGACTACACGGGCTATGATCAAGCAGGACACGACCTACGGTTTAAGAGTAATGCGCGTATACCTCACGCGTCATTTAAAAATAACACTAATCTATAGACGGTATTAAAATAGCAGACCTACATTGAAATGTAATATAGTAATAGGAAAAAAAAACCTCAATAGTGGACGTTTAATAATGAACTGTCAGTGTTTCTTGCGCCAACACGTCCGTTAAACGAAGAGTCGGGTGGCACAATTTAATGACATTCCATTAAAATCCCTTTGAAAAGACGCTATTCTCCATGGTCACGCGGCAGCGGCACGTGTGCCTGGCTCTGTGTGGGAGAGCGGGAGCCGGTAGCAGGACGGGAAGCCGTCGCGGGAGAATCGAGTGGGATTTTTAATTGAAACGCGGTTTACGGAAATGGGAAGTGTGATAATATTGAAGGTTTTCTTTAATTTATTTTAATAAGTATGTTTTAAGGGGGGGCACGGTGGCGCGGTGAGTAGCGCTGCCGCCTCAGAGCAAGAAGGTCCCCCGGTTCGAATCTCAGGTGCGGGTGCATTTCTGTGCGGAGTTTGCGTGCTCTCCCCGTGCCCGAGTGGGTTTTTGCCGCGCACTCCGGTTTCCTCCCACAGTCCAAAAACATGCTGCTGCTTAAGTTAATTAGCCTGCGGACTAAATTGCCCCCGGTGCCCTCTGATGGACTGGTGTCCCATGCCGGGTGTAGCCCTGCCTTGCACCCTGTGTCTGCCGGGATAGGCTCCGGCTCACCGCAACCCTGACAATGAATGAATGTACGTGTAAACTAAAACGTTGCAGCCAATCGTGAAGTGGAGAGATATCGTCAATAATAAAAATAATAGCATTTATAGAGCGACTTTCACCCGAGGGTTACAAAGCGCTGCACAGGGCTGCGGAGAGAACGGCATGTCAACAACATCAAGACAGATTAACTGAGAGTCAAGCAATCGCGATAAATTATAGGACTGCGTTCAACTGGATCAGCCAGTGGGCATCGCGGCCACACGCGTGCAACCCCATGGCAGGTTTCGCTCGTCCAACACGCGTTGGACACGTGTGAATCATCCAGTACACACGTACGGTTAACGCAGCGGCCGGCGAGCAGTGTGCTAAACAGCGTAACATTGATCCCATCCCACGCAAACACACGCGCCACGAGTAATTGGTGTCGGAGGTCATTTTTTTAGATTCCGATTTAGTATCGCGTTCTTACGCAAGTGCTAAATCAAATGATTTCACGCTTGGATTCGGACACGCTTCAAAACATTCAGATGTCAGCTTTGTGCAGACCTTTGATCGAAATAAAATCATAATAAATTTCTGCATTTTTGGGGGGCACAACATTAAAAACAGAGTTGTGTATTTTAACGTCGCACGTCACGCGAGGACCTGGCAGTATTTAAACCCCCCAGACACAAACTTAGATCGAAAATGATAAACATTTTGCGTCTCTACTTTGGGGACCCAAACATTATAATTTTTCCATTCATTGTCAGAAACCGCTTAATTTCTGTACAGGATTTTGGTGATCCGGAGCCTATCCCGGTAGACAGAGGGCGCAAGGCAGGACCATACCCATGATGGGACGCCAGTCCATCACAGGGCACCGGGGGGCAATTTAGTCAGCAGGCCAATTAACCTATGCAGCAGCACGTCTTTGGACCGTCGGAGGAAACCGGAGTGCCCGGCGAAAACCCACTCGGACACGGGGAGAACATGCAAACTCCACACAGAAAGGCACCCGGGCTAGGAATCGAACGTGGGCATTTTTGCTGTGAGGCGTAAACACTATCCAATACCACACCGTGCCACCGCCTCCAGTTACTATTAAAGTAATAATAATAATTTCAATTTATATAGCGCCTTTCACCCGAGGGTCACAAAGCGCTGCACAAGGGCCGTGAAGAGGACGGCATGTCAACGAAAGACAA
>JAZEWU010000012.1:7092466-7118900 GCA_036362915.1 Geotria australis
CATAACTGCCACAGGGTTTCTAAAACAAAGGTGCGCGCAATCTGTGGTAATTGCAAAATCCGCAGCTGCTAGGGCCCCCCTCGTGGGGCCTAGGCCCTCCCAGGCGATTATCTGGCTTAAATTAACTATTCAATAGGCAGGCCACTTACGCGTGTTCCCCCCCAGTTTATGACTGATAATGTAGCGACATAAAGGCAGTGGATAGAGCTTCCTTAATTGTTCCCTTTAGGAATGTCAAACACTGCTATCGGCCCAGAATTGGCTCCCATTATTTCAGCTGAAGTCACCGCCGTTACTGGTGCACGGCGGCTTTGATTCGTAGCCAACACGCCGTGATGCGAAGTGCCGGAAAGCCTAATGGCCACACGGTGCGTGCCGCCAAGATATTTGCACAGGATCGACGGAGGCAGTTTTTTTGCGAGGAATCGCCTAAGTACGGTGAGTGAGCAATCTTATTCTTTGCGATTCTTCGAAGCACGATGGTCAGCCTCTGGACATCGTTGTCTTTCAGCTCGGCCTCGAAGTGTTTGGTAGAATTCGCAGGCAATACCAAGGATCGCGACGTGAACGCTTCTACCTTGACCCCCAGTGAGCAATAAACACCGTTTCAAAGAGGACACTGGTCACCACTCTAAACAGCTAGGATGCGGCGGGGTGGGCAGATTGGCATAGCACGGTCACGGCTATGGGGAGTTCCACTGCAAACATCCATGCATTATCAGAAACTGCTTAATCATGTACAGGGTCACGGTGATCCGGAGCCTATCCCGGCAGACACATGGCGCAAGGCAGGGCTATTACCCAGCCCTTTGGCAGAGATGTAGGTGTTTGCATGTGTACACGTGGGGAGCGGTGGCTCAGTGGTTAGAGCGCTGGGCTACAAACCTGGGTATGCCCCGATCCTGGGCCTCCCCTAGGTCGACTCAGCCCCAAATGAGTACCCAGTGTGGTGTGTAAACATTGCCACTAGGGAGACAACGGCGGCTGGGCATGGTTCTGGTCACCTACCTCCTCGTGTGCCGTGTCGACCTTTATGGTTGCTCGCTGAAGACACTTGACCCTACAGTCTGTTCAGGCTATCTTTGTTTTGTCTTTAGGGAGCGGTAGTGGAGTGGTTTGCGCACTTCGCTAACCCTTAATAGGTGCTTGCTAACAGCACTTATCCCAGTAGTCAGTTACGGATCCTTGTGTTTTGTACGTATGAGTGGCTCGATCACAGTTTGCACTGGGAGTAAACCAGGCATAAAATGAAGTGGCTAATTATGACTGACGGGCTGATGATGCAGCATCTGTTGGTGCCTTGCTTATTTTGTCGCAATGTTGTTTCTAAATTGGCAATGGCCTTGGAAAAATTGGTGCTTATGCTGTGATTTTGGTGAGTACATCTTGTTCTGAGGCAAAATGTTACGACTAAAGCATTTTTATTCAACTGCAGTGGCGTGAAAGGATAGAATACGCACTGCACGTGCGGTTGAATAATTTAGAGGTTGTATTGGGAATATTCTTTTTAAGACGCATAACCTGATTATCTTAGATAATTGTATGAATCTGCACACTGTGTGAGCCGAGGACGCGTGTTAATCGTTTACCCACCTGAGCGCGAATGAGCGGGCTTGCAATCAGTAGGCGAGTTCTGCACACAAATACTGTAGACTCTACTCTACAGTGTAGAGAGATTAAAACAATACGATGAACACATACGTACGAAGGAGACACAGAAGCCTGAGACTGTACAGCCACGGACACACGGTGGAAACCGAGACCATCCGCAATTGGACAGAAACATAGAACAGGCAAAGATCCCCCGTACAGCCTAAACAGACCGTAGGGTCAAGTGCCGTTATCGAGCACGGAGCAGAGAGCACACACAGACTGTCGGGGTAAGTGCCGTTAGCGAGCACCTATGAAGGTCGACACGGCACGCGAGGGGGTGGGCGACCAGCACCACGCCCGGACGCCTTTGTCTCCCTAGTGGTAATATTTACACACCACACTGGGTACTCATTTGAGGCTGAGTCGACCTAGGGGAGGCCGGGACCGGTTCAGAAAATCGTCACTGGTGTTGGCCGTGAGCGGGATTCGAACTCGGGTCGTCAGATTGGTAGCCCAGCGCGCTAACCGCTGGGCCACCGCTCCCTACACACACACACAGTACATTACGCAACAGGGGCCGGACAAACGTGATAATAAGGGCTTGCTAACGATGCACGATGGACACGGCCGTGCATCGTAGCGCTACGAGAGAGAGAGAGCTCCGGCCCGCTCGCCCACCCGCTCTCTCTCTATAAAGAGACGGGCACGATGTGGCGAGATGGAGAGAAGCAGCGAGACAGAGGGGAGCAGCAGGAGGTGGAGGAGGGAGCCGGGGGTGAGAGTGCTGCACGGGAAAGAGAGAGGGGCTGGGAGCCGCTGACGTCATGTGGAAGAGGAGAGGGAGGGAGGATGCAAGCGGGGGTTGTGCCCGGCGCTCGGCGCACAGGCGGAGAAGCCGGCACGCCGCTCAGGAGCCAGGGGGCCACATAGCCATCCCTTCCCCTCCCTGGGGCCACACATCCCCCCCCCACACACACACCTCCCCCACCCGCCTCCCCCGTGCTCCGAGCGGCTGGGGCATCAGACACAGGTGAGGTCGCAACACCTGGGCCACACCTGGGCCACGCGCTCTGCTCAGCTCGCCACGCCGAGCTCTGTTCCTCTCGCTCGGCTCTCTCGCGCATCCTCATTCTTCCTTTCCGTCTCTCTCTTCTCGCGGAGCCGCTGCTTGCCGCACGATGCTGATGCGAGCTGGCTCCGGAGGGAGACATTTATTTTTATCTTGTGTGGTTGTTTTTAGGGGGTGGGAGATGGACTAAGGGCGGGGGGTTGGATACGTGCGGTGTCCGCGCGGTTTCATAATGGCAAGCGCAGGTTGACTTTGCAAGCACAAGTTGTGTCTGGTGCGTAAGAGTTCTTTTTGATGGTTTGTTTAACGATCGCTTCGGTTGCCACCGTCTGTCGTCTGTCACCTTATATGAGAGTACTGCGCTGTGAAATATGGCAAAGTATGCTTAATTGAAATGCAATGCGATTTAAATGCGACGCGGTTGAAATTTGCTCGGCTGTGCAAGGTGGTTCATCGTTAGAGCGAGCGGGTCGCAATTGGAAGCTTGCAAGTTTAAATCACGGCTGCGGGATGACACAGCTCATCATCCAGTGTTCGGTCGATAAAACGAGTATCACTTTGTGGGGAAGTCATCAGTAATTGTTGTTTGGATAGACTCACCCCCGTCATAGGAATGTGGAATTCCTACCACTGGCTCGGGTCTGTGAACAGGATGATCACTGCCTCAATGCGCAAATCATTTTGACCTATTTTGCTGTGCTAGAGTATTGTGTGTATTCAGTGATTCAGATGCCAACTTGTATTACCATGTATAATGCATGTATAGTACGTACTGTAGTACACGTGCAGTGGATGTTATTTAAAGGTTTCATTCTTATTAAGGAGTAATTTTCAGCCGGTCATGGTTTTAATTTATTGACGTATCCATCCATTACCATTTAAGGCAATTAGTTATGTAAACATAGCACTGTAGTGCATCCCACCGTATGGTTACTGTACATGTACAATGTAAACAGTGGGTTATTTGCGTCAATAGTGTTCCGTATTTTCAAACACTGCGGTGTTGCAATGTTTCAACGCAGTTCTCTACCAGCCCTTGCAAACTGAATATCCCCATCAATGACCGTTGAGGATCGCAGGTCAGCGGTATTTTTCATTCCCATTCTCTCCCAAAAATAGCCCCATCCGACATGGGATTCGCTTAGAGATTGCAAGGGAAAGGCCGGGTCAAAACGCGTGAGTCAACTTGGTAAGTCACTGGGCGTTCGCCCCAGTGGCTTATAGATCCAGGGCGGGAGTGGCTGCCCACGGCACCGTGCCTCATCTTGGCAGCTTCCGCTCGCCCTCCATCGCCTTTAAAAATGGATGAAACGAGCAGCACTGCCGCTGTGTGTAATACAGTGGACACGATCTCTGGTCCCGATGGCCATCTGTGACAGCGATTGTGCACGGGCCTAGTTTGCGTGTGTGTGTCTTTAATTGGCTACTTCTTCATTTCCTGTGCCAACCAAGAAACAGAGATAGCATTTTATTGCGTGACTTTTTCCTCTCCGTCGTTGAATAATTTATTGCTCTATTTTTGGCACCGTGGTTTCTAAACACCCGGACTCCCATGGCATTCCAGGCACTCGTGCAAAAAAACCATCGACAAATTTGACTTTCCCTGGTAATGATTTCAAATCACGAATAACCATGAATCAGCCACCTCTTAGCTAATGGTCATTCTAATTGTACTGACATAGGTTTAATTGTATACATCTTGGTTATTGTGTTGCCAGATTTGATTACATTTCCCCTTGTGAAAGACCGTGCTGCGCACAGTGGTAGTGGTGACAGTTCAGTCCTTTTTTTATTAAAGCTGGAAGGAACCGTTGAGCTCCGGAGCTCTTCTTAACAGTTGTCTAGTGGGGAGGGGGTAAGCAAGTTACACCATCTCGGTGCACCGGGGGCAATTTAATCAGAACAATGAACCTATAAGTGAGATGCCCTCACGGGCTATTAACGCGCCTGTTTGGTTTGCCGGTGTGCTCGCTGGCTACTGTCGGAGCCGTGTGAATTTAACGTGGCGATAGGAAGGCAGGGCTATCCCCAGGCGCTCCATCTCTGCCTTGCGCCCTGTGTCTGCCGCGATAGGCTCTGGCTCACCGCAACCCTGTACAGGATTGAACGGTTTTTGACGACGATGATGGGGGTCAAGGTAGATGCGTTCGCGTCGCGATCCCTGTCAGGTAATACTTGGTATTGCCTGCGAATTTTACCAAACACTTCGAGGCCGAGCTGACCATCGTGCTTCACCCGAGGGTCACAACGCGCTGCACAGGGCTGCGGAGAGAACGACACGTCAACAACGACAGAGAACGGAAAATCAGCAACATTTTTTGGGGGGTAAAATCATCTCAAGTTGATGCCACAAGGGCATGTAAAAATATACTTATTTGTGCAATGCACGTGTAAGTATGTGGCGCCTGGGTGTTTGAAAGCGTTTTTAGTCCTGTGCAACCTCGTTGCCTGCAGAGGGCAGTGTAGCAAGCAGGATGGTGACGCGATGTGTCCAGAATATCGTCTCCTAATGCGCGTGCCAGTTATCTCCAGGAAATTTTGTTTTTCTCACAAACGAGAGATACTGGATGGCCACCCAGGCAAACATCTCGAGCTGCAGTCTCAAAAGACGACGTGGAAGATGGGGATGAACGGCGAGTGAAGTTGTTTCCAGCGCGGCTGCATTAAGCTTCCTCATCGATCGAGGAGAGGGCACTAATTGTATTTTGGTACAGTGCGTCCGCTGCTCTGCCTCTAATGAGTGCCGGTGTGCATAAGGAAAAGAGAGCGTTTGTCATCTGCTGATTAAAACCTGCTTAGCGGTGTGTCCGGCTCTGGTATGTAAACCCGCCTGTAATATCTGGGAGCGAAATCTCAGTCGGACAGTTATGTAAGCTGGAAGGGACTGTTGAGCTATGTAGCCCCTTTTTAACAGTTGTCCAGTGCTAAGGGGTAAAGCAAGTCATACAATCTCACAGCACCAGGGGTAATTTAGCCAGCAGGCTTATTAACCTCCGTAGGCAGCATATCTCTGGAGTGTGGGAGGAAACCGAAGTAATAATAGCATTTTAATAATAATAGCATTTTATAGAGCTCCGTTCACTCGAGGGTCACAAAGCGCTGCACAAGAGCCGCAGAGAGAACGCCATGTCAACAACGACAACAAAAAAACCAAAGCAACAAAAATTAAATGATTAAGGCTGCTGCGAATACACTGAAAGGTCGTGAAATAGGCAATCTTAAGAGCGGCAAAAATCTGCCAGCGTACCCGGCAAAAACACATGCGGACACCGGGAGACCATGCAAACTTCACACAGAAAAGCACCCGAGCTGGGAATCGAACCCTGAACCTTCTGGCTGTGGGGCGGCACCACCGCACACTGCGCCACGGTGCCGCGCGGCTAATGTGGTGATACTAAGGCCGGTTTACACGCATGGCAATGTGAGCACTTTAAACGGAGCGTACCATGGTTTTGTCTGCTTAGAGGCCTGCAATATTAATAATCTCCCCCCCCGCACTAGATTGGTTGGGCCGAAAACAAGCGGTTATTGTACTTGAGCAAAAACAGCCAACGGCATTGTCGTTCTGACAACATCTAGAAGCACACCTTCACGCTACGGTTAGATGGATGATTCCCTTGTTTTGGGCATTTTTGGAAGCAATTTTGGCCGCTTGATTCATGACATGTAGGCAATCATTTTTATTGTGTGTACTCTGACTCTCGGCAGCATCACAATGCTCTACCTGATAGCAATGTGCCATTGATAAATGGCAGACCGTACTGATGTTCCCAGTATGGATTTGGTTTCCCCCAATAAACACTGACTGGCAGATGGAAGCATTTTTTACTTTATCATTTGGCAATGATAGCTGGTTGGAGTATATGTATCTGGCGAATATCCAGGTATTTATTTAACAGTTTAGATCTGGAAAGGAGTGAATGCTAAATGCAATTCAAGCCAGACAGTCTATGTCACTCGTGTTTTACCACAATTAAAGTTGAATAACTTAATTATTTCACAAGATTGTTAATTATTTATGCTAATTCTCGAGTTGAATAATTTAGCTTGTTTCGTCCTGTGATTTCTCTCTTCTATCATCTCTCTGCTCATCGGAACATCAACAGGAAGATGCACACGTCTCATTCACAAATGGAAATCTAAAGACAAGCCACAGTCGTGCGATTGTGACCATGAAACCCAAACTGTGGACCATACAGTAAACCTTGAGATATGCACAGATACTCGGATACATACAGACTCTACATTAACATACATAGAGACTCGTAGAGCTACATAGAGACCACTGATGATAGAGACTCACAGATACTTTGAATACACAAGCCACAGTATTGCCAATGTGGCCATGGAACCCAAGCTATGGACCACGTCGTAAACCACTGATTGTTGCTTTTCAAAGCTCTTCTTTTGGGATACCCACATCGAGTGCTGTCCTCTCCCTTGTGACCGTTCGTCTCCCACGCTGGAGACATCTTCAGGCGTCACAGGTCTATCCCGAAAGAAGATCTTTGAAAAGCCACCACCATGAATCGAGCCGTGAAAACCTACATTAATACGAAGTAAACCACTGTAGTCTCCGTTCCT
The DNA here is from genome assembly GCA_036362915.1 of Geotria australis. Taxonomy (NCBI): domain Eukaryota; kingdom Metazoa; phylum Chordata; class Hyperoartia; order Petromyzontiformes; family Geotriidae; genus Geotria; species Geotria australis. Next base: position 7,099,713 of record JAZEWU010000012.1, read on the forward strand.
TCAACGGAGGAGGAGGAACAGCAAAACTCTGTGGGCGAGCTGTCTCTCTTGAAGCCCTCTTGTGAGCCGAGCAGACCTTGACACTGGCATTTATCTCCCGAACATATTGCCTCACGTGATCATATAATCTTTATCCTATTTTACGTCCACCCTTCCAGAGCAATGTTATCCAACTATTGGTTTATGCAATATGTGGCAACGCAGGGCCGGTCGCTGTATTGTATTCTGAGTCTCATGATCAGTTGGGAATATAGAACAAACGCTGGTGGGTTGCCAGATGTTATTGGCAAGCGTGCTTCATCTAAATGACTGGGCTGTGGTCATTGCAAAATGCAATATCCTGAAGTCAGAAATAATACAGTGAATATATATCTTTCTTATATATTTTATTATGTTTTCTGAATATTTATTTCTTCTTGTCCAAAAACATGCATAATCTCTTCAATCCTATCTGAATGCATCTGTCTTCTATCATCTTTATCTTCTGTCTCTCTCAATACAGTTGAATCATCTCCCCTCACCACGACTTTATCTCATCTGAATACGTATTTTTCCTTTTCATCTCTTCCTCAATATAACTCTTCTATCCTGTCCAGAGACCTCGCTTAGAATCTCATTACTCTTGTCTGCACACCTTTCTCTCACGCGAGCCCCTTCTTTTCTATTTGGAAATGAAAGGAACTTATGGTGTATCTGATGTAGCTTTTCACTGCTCGATTCATGATGGTTGCTTTTCAAAGCTCTTCATCTCTCCCTTGTGACGTTTCGCCTGCCACGTTGGACGAACGTACATTACTTACCGGTACGGTCAAATCGCAACCCTCTTTCCCACCTGTACTGTACTGAATGCCAAAAAAGATTGAGCCGCTTTCATATATGTACTATATGAAATCTGTTGCTGAGGAAAGGGATGTCTGGTCCACCCTCCTTAAACGGCTGTCGCCACAACCCTCACCAGGACGAGCGGTTTGGAAAATGGATGGACGGATGTAGAGCTTATAAAAACGTCCGAGAAAGTAGCGCGCGCTAATGCTCCACGGTAAACGTGACCACCACCCGAGCATGGGCGATGAATATCTGTGTTTACGTGACGTGGATAAACGACCGCTCGCATGAAGCCACAGCCAGGGCTCTGGGTGATTCCACTAGGGAGGCGTGCTGGACGCACCGGCAGAGATGAGCCTGGAACCCCGGGATTAAGTCCGTGTCTCCGCTCCCTGCAAAGCTCCGGCACAGCAGCAACAGCAGCAGCCAACAGGACAGGTCATTTAATGGCAGACGGAATCGTGCAAAACCATCTCGTGTGGCATGGCGTAACCGGAATGTGTTTAGAGCGACTGATGCGTTTTGTTCTTAACGAGGTCTACGTTTGGCCGTCATAAAAGTGAGCACGATTTATGTTTCGATAAAGTCATCGCGGTATTAAAATCCAATGGGAAGCTCCAGATGTTTCTTAAATAAATCTCCGTGAAAATTATTGGAGGGCATTTAATTGGTGAGAAATCTGAAATGCCAGCTCGCTTTAAATGGTGGAATCCAAGGGTCTGGTAGTGACTGTTGTTTCGGGATAGCCGCGTCGAGTGCTCCTTCTTTCTCCTTCGCCTGATGATGGAGGCGAAACGTCGCGAAGGCGCGACAAGGAACACTCGACATGGCAACCCCAAAAGAGCAGCTCTTGAGAGCAATTCTCATAAATCGAGCCGTGAAAACCTCATCAGTACATACTTATAATGACAAAATCAGCTTTTAAATGTCACCAAGTGGTAGACAGAGCTGCCAAACTAGGTACACGTGAAGAGGGCAACCATGTCGGTGGCTGAGGTTTTCTGACTGGAAGTGATCATACCGGCCTGGGTGTTGTCAGTTATCAGCAACTCGAATTCTCATCCCTGCATCCCTTCTCGGGCACATTTACGAGACATCCACCTCGCAGCTGGTCAAAGCAAATCGGTTCTCGCCTGTCACAGATGACAATTTCAAACGGTAATTGTCGAATTATTATACTACAATGTGTAATTACTGTATTTTATTTTAAATTATATTTTCCTTATGACGGTTATTTTAACGGCTGAAATTTATAATCGCTGTAAACACCTTTCAGCCAAAATATATATCTCAGTTTGTGGAGCAGCAGGTTCCGAATTGCGGGATGTTTTTTGTTAACGCTTGCATACATAGCTCAACGGTTCCTTCCAGCTTAAAGACTGACTGGCTAATGATAGGCAGGATTGGCTCGGCCCACCATTCGTCAAGACTCGCCAGAATGGGGAGGCCGCAAACCTGGTGGGAAGTCAATAAAGGCTGTGCTTTGGACAGACTGATCCCCATCAAAACAACTAGCGGAGTACACCACCGTTGGGCGAACTTGTTCGAAGCATGCAACACGTTCTTCTGACGTCGCTTGTTGTTGAAGTTTTCTGACGTGATTACTCTAACCTGCATATCTTCCTGTTGTCTTTTTGGGACTATTGCCGGCTCTCTGAAGTTTCAGAAGAGTCGGCAAATTAGTTGGAAGTAAAGCTTAACCAAGGCAATGACAGCCTTGGTGTTGTGCAGATACAGTTTGCACTTATGATGGGGTTAAACCCTGTACCCTTGCTCCTTTATATATGTGACCACTTCCAGCTCAGGGATCATAAACAAACAGCAGCAATATTCAATGCTTATTTGAACATGGACAAACATTGACTTGTAAAAGACATCCTTCAAAGGTGAAAATTTTAGGCTGTTTGTTTTCAAAACCTTGAGTACTTCCCATAATCCGGCCCCATGGGCAATGCTCGTGTCTGGACGTGCCAGGACAAGTGTGCACAAGTTACATATCGGCTTGTACCACAGCCAAATAAGCACTATATTTCATCACTCAGAAATGTGATTCCATGAAGGAAGGCACTTTGAGACAGATGCTTTAATATGTTGTCGATTTGAAAGTGTTTTGAGAAATGTTTGCGGCACTGCCAGTGTGTATTGAGCTTCGGATTGGCTTCCACGGCCACCTGGAAATTTCCGTGCGGAATTTCTCCAAAAGTTACTGCGGTATGGTGGTACCGTAGGAACATTTGCGCCTCACCGAAAGAAGGCGAGTGACAGCATTGAACCCGGAGGGATGGTGACAGTGTGGGGAGACCTTCATCCAGCAGTGGATAGATTATGGCAGCCGAGTTTGACGGGTGTCTGCATGCTCAAATGTGGAGTGGTAAATCCTGTTCATTACTAGCCCTGAGCCAATGGTGGTGATTCCACATTCCATTAAGGCAGTCCATCTCACATAGGATGACCAATGAATAATCTCTGGCTGGAATAATCTCTTAGTGATGTTCATATCAATGGTTGAGTCCCCCCCCAACAGCAACTTCTGTCTGGATTATTAAAATCCTAAGCTAATACTTTTCAAATATATATACCAGTGGATTATACACAGCTACTGTTTAAAGCTGACTCTTGTCCAGGGCTTGATGCCTTATGGTATATCTTCTTGGTTGGCGGTGGAAGGGAGTCGGTACGTGACTGGGAGGCACAGCCGCCATACACAGAGATATACTGGATGTGGTGTGCAGGGTGTTGAATATATTCTGGGTCATCGACCCAAACAAGACCGACTGAAACTGAACCCTGCTTTTTTTCTACCTTTCAAGCTAGTATATACGCTCTGGAAAAATGCCCCTTCTAAAATTCAATCTCATGTGGTTGTTTTTTTTTATTCCTCCTTTCTACCTCTGCGATGCCACTGCGTGGAGTGAGGCCCAGCAGGTAATGGTTGGGTTGAGATCCAATGTTTTTCCCTTTTTGAGCTAACATCCACAGCATTAGTCACGACCCATGGACAGGCCAAGCTCGGATAAAAGCATCACAGACCTGTCCTAATACAAAATCAATAAATGCCTTATTCTGTCCAGATTTCAAAAGTGTGCACCCTGCTCTTGGTCAAGTGCTGCAGCGATGAGTGTTTTTTTTTTCAAGCTTCCAATACTGTTTCTACACTGAAAAAAATAAGGCCTTCATGAAAGGGCGGTCGCTGCTTTAGGAGCCATTTCCCATGCCAGTTACTGAGCCAACACTGCAGAAGACGTAGGTTTGAGCCCAGACGGCTGTCCGTTGTTTTCATGTGCTGTCTTCCTCCGTGTCACCCTCCGTGTTTGTCTTTTAGAAAGTGACGGCCATCTTAGGGGACGCTGGCAGATTTTTGCCGCTCTTAAGATTGCCAGTTTCACGATCTTTAAGTGTTTTCGAAGCAGCCTTAATCATTTAATTTTTGTTGTTTTGGTTTTTATTAGTTGTTTTTTTCTGTCGTTGTTGACATGCCATTCTCTCCGCGGCCCTTGTGTAGCGCTTTGTGACCCTCGGGTGAAAGGCGCTCTATAAAATGCTATTATTATTATTATGAAGACGAGCCATTGCTCGAAATGTCTCTCCCTATATTTCCGGTTTAAAGTCATCGTTTTATTGACAATGGGAGTTGTCTGTGCAATACCCATGAATAAACCGAATCTCGAGTGAATGGCAGTGGGACATGACGATGGTTTTGGGGGAAGGCCTAATCCAGCACTGGATTGATTGTGGCTGACGACGATAATTGACCAATAACGTCATAATATATAATATGTAGGACGCAGTGTCTGGCAAATGTTGGCGCCGGCTAACCGCGTGGCTGCCTTCCCGCCTGCCTCTCTGCGATTTCCTCGTTCTCTCTTCAAACAAATACCTTTGAGATTGAACAAATTATATGTGCGTTAGAAATTGTAATATTATTGTTAAATGATGATGATGATGATGATGATTCCAACGTGGGAGGCGGAATGTCGCTCGTCACGGCTATCATGAAAGACCAGCTCCGAAGAGCAACCATCATGGATCGAGCCTTGAAAACCTACATCGAATTATGTGAAAGTCTGGGCCCAGCTGCACGGCTCGGATGATTGACACGTGCGTTGAATCACTTTTATCCCGGAGCACGAGGGTGTGCGTCAATTGTGGAGGTAGGGGAGGCTTATTGAAAACACACCGGGGGGTGCAATTCATGAACACAGCGGATTTGCTGGTGGCTGACATTTCCATCTCCGGAAAACGATCGGCCACACTGATTTGTCTTTACTATTCATGAGCCCACATTCTTACAGCCTAGCCTGAGTATATTTTGTCAATGAATCCTATCGCTCCCCCCTAACTGTAGCAAGTCTCCATAACCTCCACCAAAGACAAAGATCCCCCGTATAGCCTTAACAGACTGTAGGGGCAAGTGCCGTTAGCGAGCACCTATGAAGGTCGACACGGCACACGAGGGGGTGGGTGACCTGCACCATGCCCGGCCGCCTTTGTCTCCCTAGTGGCGATGTTTACACACCGCACTAGGTACTCATTTGAGGCTGAGTCGACCTAGGGGAGGTCCAGGACCGGTTCAGAAAATCGTCACTGGTGTTGGCCGTGAGCGGGATTCGAACTCGGGTCGCCAGATTTGTAGCCCAGCGCGCTAACCACTGGGCCACCGCTCCCCACCACCCCCTCCAAGGCCCCCGTCTCATCCGCTTCACCTCTAGTTCCTCACATCCGCTATTTAGCAGGGCATGAAAAGACAAGGCAACCATTTTTGATAGACGTTGATACCCCATCTGCTGTAATGGCCATAGTACAGTAGTTCCAATTGCCAAACCTTTCTCAATCCATGAAGGCCACCCTCACGCCTTGAGAACAGAACCAACTTGATTTAAAATCAGCCGCGTGCGAGAATTCGGTACGTTTTTTTTCGGGACGTGCGCTTGACGTTAGCCCGGGGCCACGTTAATCTTCTCGGGAAAGTATTCCCGTGCTTGACGAAGTGTTGTGTTTTTTTGTCCGTGCCAGTTTGACGGGGCAATTCACATTAGAGTGCGCGCCTGTGTTTTACAGCCGCCCGTTCCCCTGGCACAAGGGCACGCTGACAATTTAAGAGCCGACGATCCACACACTCGGCGGCCGACATTTCGGTTCAGCTGCTCAAAGCCCCTGGGCGCCCCGACTGTTATGTTGACGTCTATAATTGTTCTTGAATTCAAATTTATGCAGCAATTAAGGGACGGCGTTGGTTAACTGACACGCGTAAATTGCTTTCTGGAGACACCTGTAAAGATAAAAAGTCGCCACCCGTATTTCGGCAGCTTGTGCTGTTTTTGCTCCGATTTCCTCCCTCCCAACGCTGTAATATTTTTTTAAAATGACTGTTGACCCAGGTCACTCTGAGTCAACTCAGTAATAACCTACCACCCGAGTTCGATGCCTGAATATGCGACGATTCTGGTTCTCTCAAGTTCCCGCCTGGTTAAACAATAACGTCTTAAGTGGGGTAACGTTTCGGCCTGTTGCCCAAAACACGAGGCAGCAAAGCTTCTGTCATAGACAGAGACGTGGGATCAATCTGCAAGACAGCACTGCGGCACTACTACAGTAGGCGTCTCTCAAATTGAATTTGAACAGGTGACTCCCTGACACTTGAAAGCATTCACTTGTCTAGTGCTCCAACACCGTAATTAGCACCAACCATACCTATTATTTACGTATTATTATATCAATGTAGGTTTTTACGGCTCGATTTGTGAGAATTGCTTTCAAGAGCTGCTCATCATCAGAATGATGACGCCTCCAACGCGGAAGGCGAAACGTCGCGAAGGAGAGAGGAGAAACGCTCGACACAGCGTTTGCGTAAAAGAGCAGCTCTTGAGAGCACTTCTCTTGGTATTTTACAGCAGATACGCATTACAACAACACGATGTATTAGCGACATACTGAGCGGGTTGATTTGCTCATAGTGCCGTTATTATTATTATTCGCCTGCAGTAGCCAAGCTCGTGTATAAACTGGGCGGGGTGCAGGCTGGAGAGATGTGCTCCCCGCTTGCCGTGTGACGTGCGTTACATCAATCTGAAGTCTAAACTCGCCTTCACGCTGACCCAAGAAAGGTCAGGGCGCGTCTCAATCCCGGCGCCTTGCCAACTGCCCGTGACATCTGCCATTTTTCTAGTGGGTATTTTTCGTCTGTTATAGGTGACTAGCTTAAGATGAGCACGATGCGCCAATGTCAACCAAGGCCTGCGATGCTTAGACGCAAGGGCCAATCAATTCAATGCAGGTCATTGATTTTTTTGGAAACCGAAGTACAGTTAAACCTCGTTTAATGGACTGACAGGGGGGAAAGGTTGTCCGGAAGTCCGTTAATTTCGGATGTTTATATGATGATCTTATCTGCAGAGTAATGACGATATCTTATAACGGCCTATATATTACGACACGGCGATCCCGAAAGAACAGCTCTGAAGAGCAACCATCAAATCTGGGGATATTTTTGCATGTGCGCGCGCGTGCATAGAGTGTTGTAAATGCATTCGAATTCTAACGGGTGTGTGCAAATTGTAAACGATGGCAAATAAAAAGAGGCAATAGTCTGTGGCAAATGTGTCCTGACTGCGACTAAAGTGCCCCTCGCTGGTACCAACCGCGACCACAGTCATTGCTCGCAGCTTTGCCACCGGCACATCTGAGATGTCCCCACAGATTTGCCTTCCGAGATTTCACTTTTTTTTTTGTTCGGTGATAAAGTACTCGGACCAGAACGGCAACAAAGGTCACTTCTGTGTTGGCGATAAATCTCGTCCGTTCGTCTGGGCACCTTGGGCGATGGCGTCAGTGTAAAGGAGCGCCCGCCCGCTCGATGTTCATCGTCAGAAAGAGCGGCGCTTTCCTGCCGTAGTCCAATGAAATGACGCTTGTGGAGAAATCAGGACTCCTTATGTAGGAGTGAAAGACGTGGCCTAGCTTGAAGGGGGAGGTCCGATAGTCAATGGCCACTGGTTAATTGGATAGTTGGTGTCATCTGGGCGGCATGGTGGCACGGTCAGTAACGCTGCCGCTTCACAGCAAGAAGTCCCCGGGTTCGAATCTCGGCTCCGGTGCTTTTCTGTGTGGAGTTTGCATGTTTTTCCCCCGTGTCCGCGTGGGTTTTTGCTGGGCACTCCAGTTTCCTCCCACAGTCCAAAGACATGTTGCTCCATCCATCCATTTTCTGAACCGCTTGTCCTGTTGGGGGTCGCGGTGGCAGCAGTCCAAGGAGAGTGGACCAGACATCCCTTTCCTCAGCAATAGATTCCAGCTCTTCCTGGGGGATTCCTAGGCGTTCCCAGGCCAGCCGAATGATATAATCCCTCAAGCGTGTCCTGGGTCGGCCTCTAGGTTCTGCATAGGTTAATTGGCCTGGGGATTAAATTACCCCCGGTGCCCTGTGATGGACCGGCGTCCGATCCTGGGTATACCCCTGCCTTATGCCCTGTGTCTGCCGGGATAGGCTCCGGCGCACCGCGACCCTGTACACTGTACACTTGTACAGGATTAAGCGGGTTATGAAAATGGATGAATGGGGGTCATATGCAGCGTAGTGGCCAGCCTCCCTAAGAATGTGATTGGCTCCATTGCCACTGATCTAGTGCCCTGCCGCTGATTGGCGGATACAGGCTGATATGACCAAAATTAGTTCATTACGAAGCAGGCCTGGGTCGGCACGGTGCCGCGGTGAGTAGTGCTGCTGCCTCACAGAAATTAAACCCTGGTTCGAATCCTGGCTCGGGTGCCTTTCTGTGTGGAATTTGCACGTTTTCTCCCCGCGTTGGATTTCGCCGGGTACTTCGGTTTCCTCCCACAGTTTAAAGAAATACTGCTGCATCGGTTAATTGGCTTGACTAAACAGCCCCCGGCGCCCTGAGATGTAACTTGCTTTTCCCTCCCTGATGTACAGCTGTTAAGAAGAGCTACATAGCTCAAGGGCTCTTTCCGGCTGAAATAAAAACGGACTTGTTGACGTTTTCCAAGGCGGTGATTTACTCAGCACCAGTGACTGAGTTTCAGAAAGCTCTTGAAACCATATTTTCTAATGGCCGCTCGAGTCCTTGCGGTAAATGAAACTTCATGCAATAAAATATAAACGCTATTACATGTGGTGACTTGTAATTGTTCCTTGATTGGGAACACTCAACTGTGCAATGTGATTTTATGTGATTAATGAGCAAGGAAATGGTGGCGATGTTTACCCAGCTACGTGATACCTCAAAAATATTACACGAGGAACAAAATGGCGGTGTGTGTTTGACATGCACCTTCAAGGCTAACCACATGGTGGTTGTTTGGGCAAATCAAATACAAAAGCAATATAATCTGTGTTGTGGGCATGTAATGGCACATATTAAAAGCTATTCTAGTTCCAATGCATGCATCAAGACACGGGAGGAATAATAATATATGATGAGTTATCAATATTCTGCAGCTCAAAAGACCTTGCGGAGTTCAATGAAAATGCAAGGGGCTGTGTAAGAAAATGGGAAACTGTAATTTGACCATCGCGCTGCTTCGAAGAATCGCTAAGAAGAAGATCAATATTCTGAGGAAATGTTACCTTCAGCCTGCGGATTGAACTTAAAGTACAGTACTTAAATCTGTATTGTAGCCGTAAAAGGAGACTTAAAAAAAGCTGAATACGTTGTCTCTTGCACGAGCCAATTAACCCCTCCTTAATCAGCGTAATGATTTTTCTCTACATGACAATGCCCAGATGCTAATAGCGAACGCTGTGTGGCTGGCCTTGTGTGATGAGTCTCATTGGAACACTGTTCGCACATCCCAAAATAATTAGTTCATGTTAATTTCACTGGCGGTATTCATGTCGAGCGTGCATACACAATCACTACAACATCACGGAGGCTTAATGAACATCGTTCGCCTGCTGGAGGTGGACAAGGTGTGTCCATCTGGCGTCTTTTGCCTTTATTATGGAAAAATAAACCTCAACACATTAGTCAATGCAGCTATGTCCTTAAAAGAAAAACATATATAACATTTTGAGCAATGGCCCTTCTTCATCGTGCTAATAGAGGCCTGAGTGCAAGTTAATAAGCGCTGGAGACTGCACCTGATGTAGCAAAATGTTCAGGCGCTAACATGCAAATGTCGAGGTCTGCTAGCCACAAGAAGACTTGAGGAGAGAGTGTGTTTCTTGAGGAGAGTGTGTTTCTACTTTGAAGGAGAGGAGAGTGCAGTGAATTACAATGTGGTCCATAGCTCGGGTTGCATGCACAGCCACCGCCGTACTACTTCTGGCTTGTTTTTAGTTTTTTATGCAGGAGATGTGGGCATCAACCAGTCGATGTTCCGGACCGGTTAAAATAATAATAGCATTTTATGTAGCGCCTTTCACCCGAGGGTCACAAAGCGCTGCACAAGGGCCGCGAAGAGAACGGCATGTCAACAATGAACGAAAAAACAACCAATAAAAACCAAAGGATTTTTTTTTTAATGATTAAGGCTGCTTCGAATGGGTCCCACAAGGGTTGTCGAGGAGGAATGCCAAAGCCAGGAGGTGCGGTGTTTGCGTCTCGAATGAGGCGTTTATTCTCGACGTCCGTGTTCTACTGTGTTCCACCAGCAGCGTTCTTTCGGATCTGGGTGAGGTTCTAGGATGGTGACGGCAGCGCGATCAGGAAATCAACGACTGGGCCGTGAAGGCAACGAATCTGGCCGCAGCAGCAATGGCCGGTTCAGAATCTGGGCAGATAAAGCTCGATAGTTGGGGGGGGGGAAAGCCTGGCAAGCTTGGGGCACCTTCCATCAGCTTGCAGGCAGAGGACAAGAGGGATATTGGCCTGGAGTTGTAGGGCAGAAGGTCGGCTTGTCGCGGTGACGCCACCTGTTACGTGTGTTCGTGTCACCTTAAACACGACTTCTTCTTTGCAATTCTTCGAAGCACGATGGTCAGCTTCTGGACATCGTTGTCTTTCAGCTCGGCTTCAGAAGTTTTTGGTAGAATTCGGAACACCAAGTATTACCTGACAGGGATCGCGACGTGAACGCTGCTACCGTGACCCCCTTAAACACGACTAATATTGTCATGTGGGCGAAATAGGCGCCGTTAATTTGAGTCGTAATCTTAACAGCAGCTTTTGAATAACAGACACATCCTTCAGTCAAAATCTGAAAGGAAGAGAGGTGGAACGCTTGACACGGCTATCCCGAAAGAGCAGCTCTTAAGAGCGATTGTCATATCGAGCCGTGAAAACCTACATCAATACACACCCGTCAGTGATCGAAATGTATTCTTACATCAACTAGTTTATGTTAAAAGTACAATTTTAAAATGTGGTGCGGGGCACACTTGTGCCAGCAATACTTTTATTATGAAGCATTCCTTAAGGATGTGAGTTTTGGGTGAAAATTATTCGTTGTGTTTTGACATTTTTGATATGTACATGAGTATTGCTTTATAATTGCACTGTGTCGCTGGAATACATTGAGGTGCTGCCATGTACTGTACTTTATACAAATGTGAAATGACCGTATTATGGGCTCGTAACCAAATTGAATTTTTAATATAGATTACCATAACGCCGATGCAGCACTTACAGTTTAATAGTTATTTTGCAATAATTTTTTCTCTCCTCTTGCCATCATTGTTATCACAATGATAATTGAATAAGTAATCATTGTTAGTCCAGATTACTACAATTGTCATCATCATCAATCATCGGCTCGAGCTGACGATTGAATTTCAGGCATCAGGAGATGAAGATGAAATTTAAAAACATATATAGTTTATTTTGTGCTAAAGGCTGTTCATATATATATTTTGTAAGTCGACAGCACATTTGTGTGAGCAACTTGTCACGAGTTACCATTTTATTATCCCTATTGGCATTTCCTCCACTCGGTCAGTGCATTATTTGCGTTATTCCATGAAGATTCAACAAGAATTATCGATAGTATAACGTTTTAACAAATGGCAAGGAACCAAATCCCTATCTGACACGTTGAAAAATACATCTCAGAATGGTACTGTATATCCGGCTGCAGTAACCATGGAGACGGGATGAATGCGGTTGTGAAGGCGTTCCCACGCGCCTCCTCTCGACACCTCCATATTGCTCTCATTAGCATTCATATTTTCGTTCTGTCTGTCCCTAGTGACATGTCTGAATACCTTCTCTAATTGCTGAGTTCATGTCTGGGTGTGTCTGAATGTTGATGTGTTTGAATGCACGTGTGTGTCTGTGTGCCATGCGCCGCTGCAGAAATTCTGTGGGTTTTTTTTTTCTAGGCGTGTAATAATTCACCCCTCCTGGCCTGTAGGCGATTTGATAAATTCTTGCTATTTTGGGTCATGGCTCGGTTGTAAAGTAGGTTATTATTTTTAACATTGTGGGTGAATATAGCAGTCTGTAGTAGCTATAGGAGTCATGTCAACCCATCGCAATTTACAAAATAAAAACATCAATTTTCACGCACGCAATTACACGCGTGTGTTGTGAACTGAAAAACCGATATTACAATAACAGACAAATCCCTCGTTGTGTGAGGGAAAAAAAATAATCACAAACAACTCTCCCCCCGCTCTAATCTTGCTCCGCTCTACGTCCCGACCACCTCCTCCTCGACAGTTACCGCATCTCCATTCCCTCCCTGCAGCCTCCACTGCCCGGATCATCGCGGATCCAATCGACTCACTCCCGATTACCTCTCTTTCTCCCCTCCGCCCCGCAGGCTCCGAACGATGTAGCCCAATTCCGCTGGTCGTCTCCGGCCGCGAACGAGGCGGCGGTGGCGGCACGGGGCCTCCTCCGAGCCGGGTTTTAATCGAGAGGAGGCGGCACCGCTGTCGGCGCGGGATTCAAGCGGGGGGGGGGGAGTCGGACCGTGAGTGGGTGACGGTGGAGAGAGATACGCGGTGCGGTGAGGAGACCCGCGCGATGTCACGGAGGGGCGCCGGGCGCGGCCGGCCGGACAAGCCCGAGGCCGTGATCTACGCGCTGCAGACCGCCAACGAGGAGCTGAGAGCCAAGCTCACCGACATACAGATCGAGCTGCAACAGGAGCGCGGCAAGGTGGGTGAGCCGGCGCTGCCCATGGTGACGGGGAGATTATCGCGTGATGCCCGAGGAGGGGACAGCCTCCATCCATCCGTTGTCAGAAACCGCTTGATCCTGTACAGGGTCGCGGTGAGCCGGAGCCCTATCCCGGCACTCACAGGGCGCAAGGCAGGGATTATACCCAGGATGGGACGCCAGTCCGTCACAAGGCACAGAGGGGTATTTAGTCTGCAAGCCGATTAACCTATGCAGCAGCATGTTTTTGGACCGTGGGAGGAAACCGGAGTGCCCGGCGAAAACCCACGTGGACACGGAGAGAACATGCAAACTCCATGCAGAAAGGCACCAGAGCCGAGATTCGAACCCGGGAGCTTCTTGCTGTGAGGCGGCAGCGCTACTCACTGCGCCACCGTGCCGCCCGAGGACACCTCCTTCCTTGATAGTTTTTATATATATAACGGAGCAAGTGTTTGTTTGCTCGGTGGTTAGCGTGCTGGGCTACAAACCTGGTGGCTTGAGTTCGATAACCGCTCACGGCCAACACCAGTAACTATTTTCTGAAGCAGTCCTGGACTTCCCCATAGGTCGACTCGGCCTCAAATGAGTAGTGCGGTGTATAAACATTGCCATTCTGGAGACAAAGGCGGCCGGGCGTGGTGCTGGCCACACACCTCCTCGTGTGCCGTGTCGACCTTCATAGGTGCTCGCGAATGGCACTTGACCCTACAGTTTATTCAGGCTATACGGGGGATCTTTGTCTTTTGTCCCATTGATGGTACCGGGTTTGAAACCTTCATATATTTATAATTATTTATAGTGGAGCAAGTATTTGTATGTTCCCACTGAGGGTACTAGGTTCAAATCCTTTATCTATATAAAATCTATTTATAATGGAAAAAATATCTGTATGTATGTGTTGCACACCTGGTGCAAGATTGCCCATAGGGCGATGATGATCGTTTTTTGCTGTAGCATCCAACACACTAGGGACATCTGGAAGCCCTTCACGTCACGTCTCATCTCACATACTTGAACTTCCACCCATCAGCAGCAGTTATCTCTGAGCACAAGGTCACTCAGCACTTGGCCGGTAATCGAGCACCAGACTGCCAGTAGGTGCGGATGAGTGCTGTGTATACTCCCATTTTACTAATACTAATACGCGTCGTCTTGAGCGGTGTATTAGATGCAACCGACAACATTTTTGAATGTCTTCCGTTCCCATAACACGAACGAGTAACCGCACTCATTGATTTACACATTCGCAGTCGTGATTTGCTAATGCGGCACGAGCCTGCTTTTCTTAACCCCCTGTGGATTTCCAACTGGCCTTGCCTCAAAGCACTGCGATACAGATGGGCGGTGACGGCATTGGATGACAACGTTTCTTAAAGTCACGGAATTTTACACGATGTCTCTGGTTCGAAAAATTCACAACACGTTGGGTACTGCTATTCTAGGTTGCCTGAGCTCTATATAATTGGCTGATAGGCTTAGTGGTATTTGCGCTCTTCACTGAGCCTATGTACGTGAGTTTGACAGCTGACAAGTGGAAGCTGAGGATCACGGGAGAATAGACAAGCGTACGCTGCTACCAGAGGCCACATCTCAAGTCTGAAAAGCATTTGCATGAACAATGTAAACAATAGATTATATATATATACGTGGACACAGGATATCTACGTGGACACAGGCCATAAAACTCAGCTAATTCAGCCGTGCACTCTAACGCCAGAGGATGCTTCCAACGTGGGAGGTGAAATGTCGCGAGGGAGAGGGAGAGTACTCGACACGGCTATCCTGAAAGAACAGCTTTGAAGAGCAACCATGTCGAAAGATTAGATGGCTAGATTAGATAGACGTTTGTTATTACAGAGGAAAATACCCAATGAGCTTTCAAGGTCTGGAAACGGTATACCTGCGATGCAACAAATGTATGAACTAACCGACGTAAACATAAAGACCGTGGGGAGGATGCCTAGATGCAGGCAGGATGCGGTTTAACATATTAGTGTCATTTTGTGACCCAGAGGCCAGCCGTGTGGTATGACAAAGCTGTAGATTGAAGCGTCTATGCGGGCCTATTTTCCTATTGTCAACCCTACAATTTGACTTCATGCTGCGAGATAACACGTAGCCAGAGCCCGGATGACAATTGGGCATGCTTGGCTTTCATCTCCTCGTGAGATGTGTACTAGTCTCTATTGCAATACAGCCTTGCTGAATATTCTACTGTGATGTACAACAGCTGATTTGCTACATCAACAATGCGCTCACCGATCTGTGTTACATATCCTGGCCAGGGTCAGGATAATAAGGGTCAACTTGGCGCTTAGACTGTGTGGCCTGTTTTATGAGTAACACTTTTGGAATTGCATCACTTTGTGGAACTTCAAAAGGGGCAGCAGGGTGGCGCCCCCTGTTGTGCATGATGTTATCGACATGGTAGCGCAGTGGGTAGCGCTGTTGCCTCACAGCAAGAAGGCTCCGGGTTCGAATCTCGGCTCGGACGCCTTTCTGCGTAGAGTTTGCGTGTTCTCCCCGTATCCGCGTGGGTTTTCGCCAGGTACTCTCCTTTCACAATCCAAAGACATCCTGTTTAGATTAATTGGCCTGACTGTGAATTGCCCCCGTTGTCCTGTGATGAGCTGGTGTCCCATCCCAGATATAGCCCAAGACAGAGAGACTCTTAGCGAGTGGCACCTGTGCCTCGGAATGATTTGTCTTCAAGCAGCAGCACTCGGTGAGCCGTAGCGGGTGACATTAACAGGAGTTGTTGTCGCGACCGTTAGTCACCGACACACGCCGAAGAGCAGCGCTGACACTGTCTCTGGACCACGGGGCTGCCCGTGACACCCGGCTGCTCTCGCCGGAGTTGCGGCGTGGCCTCTCCCTCCCGTCGTTGCTCTCGGCCGCAGCGCGAATGGATAGATAGATAATAATAATAGCGTTTTATATAGCGCCTTTCACCCGAGGGTCACAAAGCGCTGTACAAGGGCCGCGAAGAGAACGGCATGTCAACAATGATAAAAATAAAAAACAAAGCAACAAACAAAATTAAATGATTAAGGCTGCTTCGAATATACTGAAAGGTCGTGAAACTGGCAATCTTAAGAGCGGCAAAAATCTGCCAGCGTCCCCTGAGATGGCCGTCACTTCCTTAAAGACAAACACGGAGGGAGACAGGGAGGGAGGGGGAGACATAGGGACACAGAGACAGGAAGACAGAGAGACAGACACGAGGGGGAAACAACGCCAATCCAAATCAAGCAATCAACAATGAAGCACAAGAACACACACACAGACACACGCAACAGCAAAAAAAAAGACATGCTGCTGCATAGGTTAATTGGCCTGCGGACTAAATTTCCCCCGATGCCCTGCGATGGGACTGGCGTCCGATCCTGGGTATAGCCCTGCCTTGCGCCCTGTGTCTACCGGTATGTGTTACCACTTCGCCATCCTGCCGACCTGAGAAACTGTGAAAATATCAACATACGATCTGCTTGCGGACAAGGTTATCGCCGCACGTCTTGACATTTGGGAGCCATGGAGGGAAGCGTTCATGGGGTTGTTCTCTGCTATTTCATCAGAGATTCCCGACGCAATCAACACGTTTCCTCGCTGGACTCAGGCTGGGCATCCCTCTAGAGGAGCTGTACGATGCTCGCATGCGTCCGGCCTGAATAATGAGCATTTCTGCGTCGTAGTTGTCAGTGCTCACCACAGAGCCAGCTTCCAGACGGACAGTGTTTTGATTCAAACTGCCCCCCTTGTCATTTTTCTTTGGGCCAAAATGCCACCTGCTGTAAATTCAACGTTTAGGCGACGCCGATTGTAGCAGTAATGTACACGGAAAAACATGTTCGGTATTGATGTAGGTTTTCACTACTTGATGTATGAGAATTGATTTTAAGAGTTGCTGAAATCAACCCGATAATTGGTCACGTAAATAATTGGATAGCCCAGCTAAAGTTAGTGAGCTCGTGAGTGATGGTGAAATGCATTAATATCTTAGTAACGAACATAAACAGGAAGAATACCTTTAAAATCAACGCAGCGGAATAACGGTTTACCGTGTGCCGTCTCGAGCGAAAACCGGTTCGTATTTAAATTTTTAGGATTTGGAGAAAACAACAAGTGAAAGGCATTGACCCAAGACAGCACACATCGAGATTTCTAGGTGCACGGTTAAAATTGAATCAAGCTGGCCTAGCACGGCTGAACTCGCTGGTCTGACAAACATCACACGAGCCTGCCAATCACACACGGTGTTAGCAGACTCCTGGAGTAGAATCGTTGTGCTAGTCATTGCTACATTATCGCCAGCTCGCCGCCTGATCCATTGCACGGCCGTTGGGAGTAACGTGTCAGGGCGTAACAATTTCCGCCCCATCCCCCGACACTCCCCCGGTGATTAGGTGAATATGTGGCCTTGATTCCATCAGAGAACAGGTTATTTTTCACCATTGTGGTGACTGGAGCCGCCTGTAGTGGCTGCAACAGGTCACATGATTCCATTCGGCGGCGCCTGGGTTCGATTCCCGGCTTGGGCGCCTTTCCGTGTGGAGTTTGCAGCTCTGGTTGTGTGGGGCACCGCTGGCCCGTTTGGTCTTTGACCTGTCGACCTGGGTGCAGAGTTGGTTCAGAATTCCCCACGTGGGTACCCCCCCCCCCCCCCCCCCCGTGGGAAGTAGTGTTCTGAGCGGTAGTGTGGCGGGTTAGCGCGCTGTGGTATAAACCCAGCCAACCCAGTTCGATTCCCGCTCACGAGCGACACCGCCGACAATTTTCTGAACCGGTCTTGGGCCTCCCCGAGATCAAATCGGCCTCAAATGAGTACCCGGTGCGTTGTTTAAACATCACTACTGGGGGAGACAAAGGCGGGGTAGTGTCGGCCACCCACCTCGTGGTGTGCTGTTCCAGCCTTTATAGGTGCGACTCGCTAACGGCGCTTGACCCTACAGTCTGTTAAGGCTATACGGGTGACCTTTGTCACTTGCCTTTATGCCCATGCTGATGTCAGCACCAAGGAGTCCAGGTCTCTCCCGTCACATCTCCTCACTTGTGGACGCAGATGCCCGCGTTATTGTGAGGAATTGGCGACTTAATGCACTTTAACACCCCGAGAAAGAAAAGATGTTTTAATTAGAGATCGGTTTAATGAAACGCATGCGTTCACATTAGCGAACGGTCCACCGCTTTCGACCCACGTTACATTAAGAAGCATTAGAACGCGATATATTTCGTAATTTCAATTCCGACTTGAGTTGCTGAGGTGGAACAGTCGAACGCGTGTGCGCTTATACAGCGTGTGGAGAGTGCATGTAGCGTGTGGATCTGTGTGGGGAGAGCCTCGCGTCGATTCGATTTCCCAGCGAACGCCTGCAACTCTCGCGGATCGTCACAATATTAACAAGACCTGGCACGCGCCGCAAAGTGAATATCAAGCACCTAGTTGGCCGGCGGTGGCCGAGCGGGTGGCGTTGCCGTCTCACAGCAAGAAGCTCCCGGGTTTTATCCCTAGCTCGGGTGCCTTTCTCCGTGGAGTTTACGTGGACTACACGTGTCCGCGTAGGTTTTTGCTGGGTACTTCGGGTTCCTTCCACAGTCCAAAAACGTGTCGCTGCTGTTGCTGCTACCTAGGTTAATTGGCCTGCTGACTAAATTTTTCCCGGTGCCCTGCGATTAACTGGCGTCCCATCCTCGGTATAGCGCTACCTTGTGCCCTGTGTCTGCCAGAATAGGCATTGCCTCACCGCAACCCTGTACAGGATTAAGTGGATACTAATAATGATGACACCTAGTGGGATTATTCCCAAAATCAGGCTATTGTTCACGAGAGTCGCGTACCGGTGAGAAAGTGGCCGATGCATTCAGTGTGGCACAGGTGGTAAAAAAGGGGGCGGGGGGGTTCCACAACGATAATATCAGTTAGACATTTAAGTAACTTTCATCCCTGCATGTATGGAATATAAAATATGTGCCCCGAGCGTGGATGAAGAGGTCTGCTGAAGTATGAGATTGTCCACGGCTGCCGTGCGACTCGCCCTGACGCACCGCTAGCTGCTACACTTACAGGCGGACATATTTTGTGATGGAGGGATGTGGACGGTACGATTGTAATCTCTCTTATTTGCTGCCACGGCAGGTGACTGCACGTACGTTGTTGGGTATTTGAATGTTGCTGTGAGTGACTTGACTGGATTCAGCAAACCCTTCTTATTTCACTGATCACTGAGCTGCGGACAACAAGCGAGCAAACCGAGAGATTTTATGAGCAAATGTAGCTCATTCGCATCGGGCGGAAAAAACTAAA
>JAZEWU010000012.1:7124886-7154103 GCA_036362915.1 Geotria australis
GAGAGTAGGGACACTCACCATGGCTATCCCAAAAGAGCAGCTATTGAGAGCAATTTTGAGAAAGGGGAGAACACGGCCCAGGTTCGAATCCCGGCTCGGGTGTCTATCTGTGTGGAGTTTGCATGTTCTGCCCGTGTCCGCATGGGATTTTGCTGAGAACTCCGGTTTTCTCCCACAGTCCAGTGACATGCAGCTGCATAGGTTAATTGGCCTGAAGACTAAATTGCCCCCGGTGCCCTGTGATGGACTGGCATCCCATCCGGGGATATAGTACTGCCTTGCGCCCTGTGTCTGCCGGGAGATAGGCTCTGGCTCACCGCGACCCTGTACAGGATTAAACGGTTTCTGACAATGGATGGATTGGAAAACACGGACGAGAGCAGACTGGAGTAAAATGCTGAATGTGTTAAGACGCGCTCGCAATGGCGGGAAACCCGTGCCGAGTCGACAGAGCGCATTATTAGACTTCATGTAACTCGTGGGAAAGAAATAAAACTTCAGACTAGTAATGAGAGGCTTAAAAATCTCTTTATTCCAATTTGCATACATATTAGCAAAAGCTTTGCACCTACAAAGTAGATCATCGGAAGTAATAGAGTTCTACTTTATAGTTGTTTTGTGTTTTACGCACGAGGAACAATGTCGCGTTATGATCGTGTGCATGCAAATGGTGGACTAGTGTTCTTCAACATTCATGAAAAAGTAATAAAATACCGGGTAACGTCACATCTTCGGCTCTCGACGTGTAATATACTTCTCACTTTGGTTTCATTTTCTGTGGTCTTTACCACTAGTTTCCCTTGTATCACCTTCTGATTTAAAAAAAAACGTTTGTCAGTTAATGTGTACGTTTGTTACGTTTGTTGCATCGCGCGAATCCCACTTCCAAAGCTCGCTAGGTCACTGGGTATTTTCTGCTGTGAAAATAATAAAAATCACGTGGTAAACATTTCACTAAACGTGGCATGCGATGGTAAAACCCTTTTACAAAGACGTGCCATCCTGGATTATCCGGTGTCATCGTTTATCTCGCCATCGACGGAAGCCGTTGGTCGTCTGTTAATAACAAATGCCGGCTCATCGAGTTCACGTCTGGACTTTAACTGGCCGATGGATCGTGGAAGGGAGGGCCGTGTACGCGGTGTGCTCCGTCAATGAAAACACAACCGTGTTGCGTTCGATTCTAGCCTCAATGTGGCAGCTTTTGTCCGCCGGTTTCATTTCTCCGCATGTGTCAACTTAAGAACTGCGTTTGGTCAAGCGCACCTCTTAAGGCGTTCACACCGTTGGCCCTTAATGTTAAGCGGTTTGCACGTGAACGTTAATTCATGTACGGTGCACGTTTTTGGGGCAAGGTGTCTCAAAATTGTGCGTAATTGCCGACCACGTTGTGGCTGTTAACATAAGAAGAAGAATATTCGGTAGCGTCACTTTTCAAGTGTTGATGCACTCAACGCACACATGCATTGCAGGTTTTCTCAATAACTCAGGACAGAAATAAATATGGCTTTGTTTAATATGAAGTTTTGCATCAATCAGTCCCAGCAGTAAGCCTGTAATTGGCTCAAATAAGATAATTTCCAGCCCAGTGTAAACAACAATTGGTTTACATTCTACCGCCGGTGGTGATCACAAACACTGGAGCTGAAAAGATTCTTGACGTTCACGGCTGTGGATTTAATAATGAAAATGTCTCATCGTTAAGCAGTCTGGGCCGATATGAGGCGGACACTGCGTGGAAGGTGATACCTTCGGAGGGGGCGGGGAGAAGATCTGGGCAATCGCAGCGTTGCGATGCAGACGGAATTGGTTGAGCCGGGGTAATGGAACGTGACGGCACGAGGGAGCGCGGCGTCGCGGGTTGTGGTCTGAACCGTGAGGGCTTACGGGGCAGCGGCCTGTATCAACGGTATCGAGGCAATGTGTTTTCCATACCCCCGAATTAGCCTTGGACGTTTTCTCATCTGCATTGGTGGCCAGCGGAGTAACTGTATCGATGTAGGTTTGTCACGGCTCGATGTGTGGGAATCGCTCTCAAGAGCTGCTGTTTCCTTCGCGACGTTTCGCCTCCAACGTGGGAACAATTCTCAGTGGGATAATTTACACAATCTATGCGGCGTGAGTTTGTCAGTTATAGCAGTGTTGTTTGACCGGTGCGTGATTTGATGGCACGTTTTGAAAATGCACGTTTTCAATTTGTGCATGGTCTGTACGACGGTTTTCTTAATGAAAATGTAATTTTTTGAGTCTTCCAGAGTGAGTTAGTCAGTAAAATAATATATAATCTGTAAGGAACCATTGAGCTATGTATCTCTTTTTAACAATTGTCGAGTGGGGAAGGGTAAGCGAGTTACAACATCTCAGGGCACCGGGGGCAAGTTAGTTAGGACAATTAACCTAGGCAGCATGTCTTTGGACTGTGGGAGGAATCCGGAGTACGCCGCGAAAACCCACACAGACACGGGGAGAGCGTGCAAAATCCACACAGAAAGGCACCCGAGCCGGGAATTGAACCTGGGGACTTCAGCTGTGAGGCAGAAGTGCTACTCACTGCGCCACCGTGCCGTCCCTAGGTGCCAATTTCAAGCGGAGTTATCCTTGGGGAGGCTCGGAACATGCTCCGCTAATGTTTTCCCATGATTAGTGTTAATTAGAATAATGCTAAATAAGCAAAAATGGTGAAACACTGTAAATTCAAATTTGTCAAGAAATCTAAACGACCATAGAATAATTCTATGTTATGAAAAAGAGTAAGGTGAACTTGAGAACTTACAACCATGTAGCTAAACTGATTAAAGGATAAACAATATGAAAAGGTATCAAGTGTTTTTAGAATTGCGCTTAAGAGCTGCTTTTTTGGGATAGCCGTGTCAAGTGTTCCTCGTAAGAGCAATTCTCATACATCGAGCTGTGAAAACCCACATCAATAAATCAAGTTCTTTGTGAAAAAGTCTTTGAGATCATTTTGCGATGGATAACTTGGTAACTTGATGGCTGAAAATAGTGGTTATTTTGTGTAAATTAATGTCTTGGGACGTGTATACATTTGAATATGACTGAGGACACAACCACATAATGGCCCACAGCATTGTGACTCGTCATGCCATCGATAAGCGTTTTAATAACGCTTATCGAGGGGCAGGCGACCCACTCATTATTTACATCCAGAAACGCCCGCGTGGCTGAAACAGAGAGAGTAAGAGCAGGTAAACATTATAATTTACACCGAAACAATCAAAACAATGCTTACATTACGCTTCAAAAAGGGTCGGTGTTAATGGCACGTTTAGTGATTATTGTCGGCGGAAAACGCAACACGCCAGCAAGATTTACCCCCGTATTACCTTGCCTCGCCGCTAATGCCCGGCGCCCGGTATAAATCACCGTCAACGCGTTGCCGCGCGTGCGACGGCCTTAATTGTTTTGCAATTCAAATTTGCGCTCGAGTGGCGTCAACGGACGTGTGGAGCGAGGTGGCGGGCGCGCAGGTGGCTGCCGAGCTCCCGGGGGTCGCTGCATCGTCGGTGCAAGCATCGGGAAGCGAGACGAGCGATGCGCGCCAGACGAGGAGCCGTCGTGATGTTGTTGTTGCCGTCGTTTCAAACGGTCGCTGTCCAGGTTGACGCGGGTTGGCCGGTTGCCCCCCGCCAATGATGGGTGGTGTTGGAGCAGACTTTTTTACGGCAGAATGCCCTTCCTCATGCCAAAGGGAGGCCCGAGCAGGAGTGCTTGACTCCAGGTGACACTGCACTGGGGTTCATTATAACGTGTAAACAACGCCGCCAAGATAAGGTTATGATCCATGTCATGCTGAAAGAGTGAACCGACGTAGTGTAAGCTTGTTCCTGATGAAGCTGATTGCACCTATCAGCTAAACGTCGTACCTTCATTGTAAATGTTGTGGGCTCGCTCTCCAACATACCGGTGTGCTAAAGTAGTAACGAATTGGCACGTTTTCGTTCACGTGACAACCCTTTACTGAATGGCCGTGTCGGGTGGAGGCGGGTTTACGACACTTATACATTTTTACGTGACCTAACTCATAAAAAGAGCTAGACTATGGATAACATTGGTCACGAAAATCTTCGTGTAACATTTGCAGTTGTCTGTTTTTTGTCGGTTTAGCGAGCAGGTGTCTGGTGATGAATGAGTTGCTAAAGTAGTAGCGCGCTAATATACTTGAGGGAGGTTAAGGACAGCGCACATTGTATCAAAGCATTCTGTTTGCACATTTTTCCCACAAGCATGTGTGGCTGCCTGCAAACTGGACACTGTCAAATATGTCTATTTGGTGTATTAAGATCTTAACACGTGTTTCATTGCCAAAAAGGGTAAAACCACGTATATTTTTACAACAGCCTTGAACCTGTTTATAACTAACGGTTCCCATTCATACATACATATGATGAATAGAACGGTAATACAGTGCATTGGACTGGCCGCTAATTTCTGGCAGACGTACAAAACCAGTCAATGTGTCACTTAAAACGTTAATTGATAATATACTAAACA
This sequence comes from Geotria australis, assembly GCA_036362915.1. Taxonomy (NCBI): domain Eukaryota; kingdom Metazoa; phylum Chordata; class Hyperoartia; order Petromyzontiformes; family Geotriidae; genus Geotria; species Geotria australis. The sequence continues at coordinate 7,129,399 of JAZEWU010000012.1, forward strand.
CATTAGTTAATTTTCCAGGATGCTACCCCTTGGGATGTGGTTCCTACTGGAGTTGGGACACCATCCGTGGACCCATGTGTACGTCATCAAATTACATGGGTGATTAAATCTGAATTACAAGGGTTATTACGCTTAGCATACGCACAGAGGGCACAAGGTAAAATACGAGACAGATCAAACCTCGTTAGCATAAGATGTATGTGTCCTACAGTGGTCATCCAGATATAAGAGGAATGCTCGACGCGGCTATTCCAAAAGATAAATTCTTGGTGATGTATGTACATTTTCAACGGCCAAACAGATAACATCATCTTCATCATCAGCCAGTGTCTATCCACTGCTGGATGAAGCCCATCCTCTGTCGACTAGCTCATACCCGCTGTTGTTGCCGAGCCGACTTTATCACTCCATCGGCATGGTGGACGAATTCTATCCCTTGGCTACCATTCTGTAAATATATATTTGACCATCAGCCATCGTATTGACGTAGGTTTTCATGGCTCGATGTATGAGAGTTGTTCTGTAGAGCTGCTCTTTTAGGATAGCTGTGTCTAGCGAGCAAGAAAGAACACTTGATTCGGCTATCCCGAAAGAGCAGCTCTTAAGAGCAACTCTGATCGGCCATGATCCCTTCTAAGACATTTTCACCCAAGCCCACTTATGCTTCTTAACACGTATAATTATGCCTTTAACCAGCAGTTATAATTATGAGTGTTATTATTACTGCCATTGTTATGGTTAAATATATCACACCTAGCCTAAGTGTAATTATGATTTGTTTTCTAACAGCTTTGTGTTTCTCCACTCATCTCGACTTCATTCAGCTACTTTCATCTATGTGTTATTCTTAGGGTGCGTATTCATACCCATGTAACTATATCCACGCGCGCGCAGCCTGCCTTTGATGTACAGCATTGTATAATAATAATAGCATTTATATAGCGCCTTTCACCCGAGGGTCACAAAGCGCTGCACAAAGCTGCAGAGAGAACGACATGTCAACAACGACTGAGCACGGAAAATCAGCAATATTTTTTTTTAAAATAATAATCTGCCAACAAACATGCATTTTCCTTTGTGGTTTTATTTTTGTAACCGCTAATTCAGTCATGGACAGCACAGTGGCTCAGTGAGTAGCACTGCCGCCTCACAGCAAGAAGGTCCCGGGTTCGAATTCCGGCTTGGGTGCCGCCTTCTTGTGTGGGGTTTAAATGTTCTCCCCGTGTGTGCTGGGGTTTTCTCCAGGTACTTCGGTTTTCTCCCACGGTCCAAAGACATGCTGCTGCTGCCTAGGTTGATAGGCCCTCTGCAAACAGAATGCTTTGATACAATGACCGGTTTCACGGGTGAACAGCAGCTGCTGAATGCACGCGGTGCATTGATGGGAATAATTACTCAAACAGGTCATGGATTGTCTTTGGCCGAACTGCAGAGTTCAGCATTTGTGTCTGCATGAGACTGGAGAGTAATGCTGGAACTCCGCTTCGTGACGGGGTAAATATCCCTCATGGCCGTGTCTTCTACAACTCACAGACTCTGCTCTCAGGCTGTGCAGAAGAAGCGGCTGTCTACCATGTGCCTATGCCGTCAATACGCCGTCAGGCCTGAGCGTTATCGATTCAGGAAAACAGCCAATATTCACAGGGGCACTGATGTAGCTTTTCACGGCTCAATGTATGACAATTGCTTTCCAAAGCCATTTTTTCGGGATAGCCGTGTTGAGCAATCGTCCTCCCTCCTTCGCGAGGTTTCGCCTCCCGCATTGGAGGCATCCTCAGGCATTCTGAAACGCCTGTGTCTCAGTATGCCTGAGGACGGCGAAGGAGAGAGGGGGCAGCGCTCGACACGGCTATCCCAACAAAGAACAGCTATTGAAAGCAATTGTCATTCACGGAGGTAGATGAATGTGACCAGAAAATCCAGTGCACAGCTTAAGGATCTTGTAGAATGTTTTTGCTGGCAGCCAAGGATTTGTATGTCGGACTTAAACTGCACTGGCTCAGGGCTGTGCTACAGACAGAGCAGGGATAAGCAGCCACCTTGGTGGTTGTACGTTTATTAATAATTATTTTACTTATACGACGAGAGAACGACTCACAGGTGCGAGGAAAGCACAGAGGCGGAGGAGACAGCCAGGCGGTTTTGCCTGCGCTATATTGCCACACACTGCTTCCTATGTATTATAATATTATCGGCCAAATAATTAATGAGTGTTTTTTTTAAGTTGTGGGAGGAAACCGGAGAACCTGGAGGAAACCCACACAGAACAGGGGGATAACACACAAACTCCACACAGAGAGGCGCCCGAGCCGAGATTCGAACCCGGGACATTTTTGCTGTGAGGTGCAGATGTTACCAATCTATTTGCATTGCCCTCAGTGCAATGTCCAGCAAAATTACCTTTGGATTAGACCTGTTTGGGCGCGCATGGGAGGCTCGGGTGGGTGTTTCTATCACACGTCGGCAGACGGTGAAACATCAAGCTGGGCCCTCCGATTATTTACTTACAGCAAACCCTCGCGAAGCCAGACTAATTGGCGGGAGACCCTTTCAGGTCAGGGAAGGAGCTAACAGCCGGATTCTCACTGGCTGGAAGAGTTAATTTTTTACAAAGTTGAATGATTCGCAATGTTGGAGAGAGTGAGAGAGCCTTGTTAAAGTGGTGGGTGAGTGCGGTGTTGAATTTCGTGGTTTCACTGAGTTTCATACAACAGATGAGCACAGTACAGTGGTCCCTTGCTTTATGAAGTATATACCCTGATAATTTTATAATCAATGGACACATTAAACGCGCTCACGTAATCCGTGAATGTGCTGACACGTTGGTGACCGTTCGTTGAGAAGACACTCGAGACAAGGGGAGGGAGCAGCATTGATCACTCCGTATCCTTTACAGTGTCACTCGCTGTGTCAATGATCTTTAACTGCGTTTGTCCCTGCTGATTGATTTTATACCAGGGTTGACTGCTCTGACCAGAAGATGATGTTTGTTGTATTTAACCACGCCGGCATGTCACTCGATCGGTCCGAAGTGTCAAATTGCCTGTTGGATGTTTCCGGAAAAGTCAACACTTTGTTGATAAGACGTTTTCAGCAATCTGTCCGCATCTCAATCGTTACAAGGCCGTGCAGCACGTTCTGTTTATTGAGGATTTTGAAAACGTATTTGAATCACCCACTTCGATATAGTTCCTAGTGTCATCAGGTAGAAGGCATTCTTCCTGAACGTGTTTAGCTGGAATAGTATCGCATCAGGCCAGATTCGAAGAGACAGCACGTACCGATTTTTGGAGACAGGAGATACGTAAGTCAATCTTTCTTACCCAACACTTAGAGGGCATGCTGTCATGCTCTAAAGTCTAAAGGAAAGGTTGCTCAACATCAGATGTATCTGTAGAAAATACGAGGTTTTACATATTCCGGAAATGAGAAAACAGTTGTTAAGCTCTTTAAACACTAAGTGGACACCTTTTTGCAAAGGCTCCAGTTTGCAGGGAGCCACATATGCTTGTGGCAAAACCATGCAAGTTAATGCTATGATATTGCATTGTCCTTCAAACTTATTGTCCGTTGGACCAGACGGCTTTCTCTGTAGCCTGGTCTGTGTTTAGCCAGTTTCTGCCAAAAGGCAGACGTTCTCAGGACAATACAGAACACACAAACTCCACACAGAAAGGTGCCCAAGGCAGGGATCGAACCAGCTCGGGCAAGACCATTCTTTCTGTGAGGCGCAGATGTTACCACTGCGACACCCTGCCGCCCAAACGGACGCGCGCTGTACGGAATACGGTTGCTTTTTTAAAAACTTTTTTTAAAAGGGCAGTACAGTAATCAAGAATAAAGGGGGTCAAGGTAGAAGCGTTCACGTCGCGACCCCTGTCAGGTAATACTTGGTGTTGCCTGCGAATTCTACCAAACACTTCAAAGCCAAGCTGAAAGACAATGATGTCCAGAAGCTGCCCATCGTGCTTTGAAGAATCGCAAAGAAGAAGATCAAGAATAAAGACGCTCCATCTGGCAGCGCTCGAAATGCAGACGATGATGTCCAGCAGCCTTCCCACGCGGCCATGTCACGTGCGCTCTCACGCTAGGCCAAACATCACTCTTTGAAAAGGTCAAAGCAACGGGAACACACAATGAGTGAGATGCTTAAGTGCAGCGTCTCCCGCTATTTGAGCCGATGTATTTACGTCGGACAAGATTAGCAATTTTCGTGCCATATCTGTAGAACAGCACGGTATTGAAATTCCGTTTTTGACTGAATTGATTTAATCGCACGCCAGCAGGCTTATTTCCACTTGCATCGCGTTACCTGCTTCCTACTTAAAGCGATGAGATATGCAGCACGGGCAGTACTTCATTGTGGCAGGATTACGTTGACGCGCAATGTCGCTAAAGGCGGGAGTGCTAGTTCAACGGTAAGCGTATCGCGTTGCAAATCCGGCCACCTGAGTTTGATTCCCAGCCAAAATAATACCGGTGACGAGTGATGTCTGAACCGGCTCCGGCCCACCATTTACAAACCCGCACTGACCAGCGTGGTGAAGTATGGTCAAAACTGCCTCCATGACTGACACTGCATGGGGAATCCTTCATCCAATAGTTGTCTGACTGCGAACATCAGCATACGTGCTACTGCACATCAGGTGACCACAAAACGTGATTGGAGTATATAGGCTTTGAGACGGTAGGTGGTGGGGGAGCTGAGGCCCATACAACCCCCTACAGGGACTGGTGCTGTTGATCAGTAGGGCTGACATGTGCAATGCTTTACCTCTCTCGGCAAACCCTATCACTTCTGAACGTGTGTTTCAAATATTTACAAAAAGGCATTCATGGGCTTGGCTTCGGTATTAATGTATTTTGAAAATGCTTTTAACTGCAACGTGTATTACGGGTCAGAAATGCACCCCAAAACTGCAATACGCTGATAACTAAGGTGGCTTACAAAAGAGCTTTCATACGTGCAGTGACTCTCGGGAGGGTATGTTTGAATCCATTTGGGCCCGTGGCATTGCTTCACGCAACAATAAAGCCGTAGCCTTTAGGGCTGTGAATTGCCGGCCTAAATTCTCGATGGCAATTTTTACGTCGGCGCGAGTGGGAAAACGGCATCTGCGAGCCCTTTTGGGAATCCCACGAGAAAATCGGTGAAAATGAAATACCGTTCCGTTATATAGGTTCTGTCGGGTGATTTGATATTGCCGTTAAGTGCCGGATGCATGCAGTACCGACTGTGGTTTTGCTGGACTGAAGATTAAATGTGTTGTTTGCAACATGTTTTTTGGATATCATATGAAAGGGATGTCTGGTCCACTCTCCTTGGACTGCTGTCACCGCGACCCTCACCAGGACAAGCGGTTTAGAAAATGGATGGATGGATGGATATGCTATAGCATTGTGCTTGGGTGGGGAGTGGTAACTCAGTGTTTAGAGCACTGGTTAAGAACCTGTCCAGTGAAATGTAACTCCTGACTATAGTCAAAAATCAGCTTTGGTTGCTTGATTGAACTGTTCCTGGGTCTCCTCTAGATGGACTCAACATTAATCTGTACTTGCTGTGGTGTTTAAAAGAGCAGCACTGGGAAGACAAAGGCGGCTGGGTGTGGTGCTGGCCACACCACCACCTTGTATGCCGTTTTGGCCTTGGCAGGTGCTCGCTAACTGTACTTAGCCTGACAGTCCGTTAAAGGCTCTACGGGGGATCGTTGATGTGTGGTTCACTTGTTAACGTCTAGTATAATAATCCCAGGTAACATTTATGGCCATGCACACCATTGGAAATAGGGTTTTTTTACATTTTCTGGGCTGTGACGGACTGGTGTCCCATCCAGTTTATAACCCTGCCTTGCGCCGGCTCACCGCGACCCTGTACAGGATTAAGGGGTTTCTAAGAATTAATGAATCAATGAATATTTTCTGGGCCTCTCTCTCCTAGCTGATCTTAAGCCTAAAATGAGTACAATACATACTTGGAACCGTGTAATCAGCATCTACAATGTGACACATTGGGAGTAGTTGGCAAACAGAGGCTCACGGAGTTCTACCATAGAACTCCGTGGCAAATTCTACCAAACACTTAGAAGCCGAGCTGAAAGACAACGATGTCCGGAAGCTGAACAGATGCCAGAAGCCCCTCAGTCTGGAGCAAGAAGAGAGGCCAATGCCCACCTTTAAGGCCAGCACTGACTATTACATCTCTAAATGTTGAAGGGCTGTCTGCAACTAAAGAAGAACTTGTTGCAATGGGAAACTATCATATAACCATCACGCTTCGAAGAATCGAATCGAACCATAGAAGTGGGCTCTTCCTCCACGTACGATGATGGTACCTGCAGACCTCTAACACGCGGACCATTATTCAATTTTAGCGAAATGAAAATACTGTACCCACAGTCTCGAGGCGTGTCGATGTCTTATAAAAACCTGCGGGAGCTCGCAGTGTGTTTACGATGGATTTTTAAAAATTCATAGCGGTGAAGACAGCAGATAAGGGCAGCAGGACAAAAGTCTTCCGGTGTCATCGCTGACATTTAAAAAGCCATGAAACATTGACGATGTTTTAGGCGCTGCGTGAAACAGTTGCGCATTCTGTATTCTGTACTCCGATTGAGTGTCATTTGTTACGAGGTTGACTGCAAATGATCGTGTATTTTTCAGCTGGATGTTTGTCAAAACTGATTTGGCAAGGGCCTTTGCAAGATCAATAGTTTTTCTGAATCACGCGTTAGTAAGATTTGCTCTTTTCTCTCTTTAGATATCACTTTTCATGGACAGGGTTAATGTATCAGAAATGCTCAATACGAACTAAGCAAAAGTCCTAAGGCAGCGTCTGTGATTGCCTTGTTTTTACATGAATACTTTACATAGCCTTTACATAGCCTATGGCCAAATTGCCATGAATAAGCCCGATCCCATTAGATTTCAGAAGGGAAGCGGGGTTGAGGCGAGCTTCTACTGGGAGGGGTATCCACCAAGCACAGCAGGGTGTTATAGGCTGCTTCGGGTTAAGTGGTGGGGCATGCATCGAATCCATTTTTTGAGGGCGGCGAAAGCAGCTGTCTGGGGCTCGAGGCAAAATTAAATGATCCCTCTCCTAATTATTAAAAAGCAGTGAATCCTTCTAATAAATGTTGCAAAAATGGACTTCCATTTTTTAAAACTCGATTTTAACGTATGTATTTTATCAGCGCACCAAGCAGTAAACGAGCATTCTTGTATTCGTAACAAATCAATTGTGGAATTGTCTGTATGCCGAACATTGCTGCTCGGCCAAACGGCCGGACATCGGGGCCTTGCCCGCTTGGGGGGGCCTGCAATCGCCTCGTGGTTAAGACTGCTAGTGAGCTCAGATGGGAAGGGGGGCCCGTTTGCCATACATAGATAGATGTTTATTATTACAGCAGAAAAATATCCAGTGAACTTGTAAGCTCTGGATATGGGATTCCTGCGATTCAACAAACCTTCGAACTAACCATCGCAGAGTACCTGGCGAAAACCCACTCGGACATGCAAACTCCGCACCGGAAGGCACCCGAGCCGACAAACCCAAAGTTACGTTCTTGCGGCGCGAATCACTGCGCCGCCGTGCCGCCCGGGCTGCGCGTATCTCTTTAAGGACGGTGCGCTACACGTGACGCCGCTAGTTTGTGCTACGAGCCGCAAGCCGTTTACAACAAACGCGCGAATATACGACCGTACCGGTAAGGAACGCAACTAACGGTGACCGCCCCCTCGCACGTGGGCAGGTGGGTCGGCTGGAGCGCGAGAAGGTGCAGGAGGTGCGCGCGGCTCGCGAGCAGGAGCAGCGGCGGCACACGGCGGCCGTGAGCGAGCTGCGCACGCGGCTGCACGAGGAGCGGGCGCGCGAGGCCCAGGCGGCGCGCGAGGCCCTGCTGCGGCAGCACGAGGCCGAGCTGCTGCGGGTGACGCGCGTCAAGGACGGCGAGGTGCAGCGGCTGCACGCCACGGTGAGCGCGCTGCGCGACGGCGCCCCCGACAAGGTACGCTCGCCCGCCGACGGATGGCAACCGCCCCCCCCCTCCCCGCCTCGCTCCACTGCCGCCGGCCCGCGGCGATCGCCGGCTGCCGAGTGCCTCGTGCTCTCGGCAGAGTGGTGCAGTGGTAACATTTGCGCCTCACACCTATTGCGTCAAACACAGTCCCCCACAGCCTTCAGAAAACTTTTTAAAAGTCACCTCTTCACCGACTCACAACACACCGACTGAGCAGGGCTCTGTGCCTCTAAACCAACGGAACGGGTGCAACGCGCCCGGAGAAAATGCGCGCGTTACAGAAGTAGATTGTTATTATTAACTGGCCTGACTGAATTGCTCCCGGAGTCCTGTGATGGACTGGTGTCCCATGCCAGATATAGCCCAAGTTATCTACTAACTTGGTTACCCCTCCCAACTCGACAACTGTTAAAAAGAGCTGCACAGTTCAACGGTCCCTTCCAGCTTCAGTACAAATTGACTGACTCGTCTAGAGAGACCCTTAGCAAGTGGCACCCTTGCCTCGGTATCATTTGTCTCCAAGCGGCAGCGCTCCGTGAGCCATAGTGGGTGACATTAATATTAATAATAATAATTTTACATTTATAACGCGCACATATTTATTAAATGTCGGAAGACATTCATTCGACAAGAGAAGGACTCGGAGGCGCGAGGAAAAGCGCAGAGAGGCGGAGGAGGCAGTCAGGCGGTTTGGCGGCACCATATTGCCACACACTGCTTCCTATATATTATGATGTTGTCGGCCAAATAGCTGACGTGTTTGTTTTTAAGTTGTAGGAGGAAACCGGAGAACCCAGAGGAAACCCACGCATAACAGGGGGAGAACACACACACAAACTCCACACACAAAGGCGCCCAATCAAAAACGTTACTCTTGCTGAGGACATCACTGCACAATTTCCGCCTTTCTGAATTTCCAACATTTTGACACCTGAAAAGCCTCGGAACGTCCCATAGCCTGCCATTTGTACGTGAAGGTGCCGCTGGAACACGCCTTGCACTTCATTGCTCAAACTGGACGCGCTGATTAATGGGTGCCAGCACGCAGCGATTGCGCGTCGCTGGGAAACGAATAACGCCTTCCGTTTCATATTTCTGTTGTCAGATGTAATATGCGAAGAGAAGATTACAGGCCATCAACGAGTATTTACCTCCAATATTTGCCTCTCTTGTAGCTTTAAAAAATACTTTGAAGCATCCCCGGTATGTAGACGCTGATGATAATATATTGAAATTGCATTGGGGTCATCGAAATCCATAGCGCTTGGATTTCACTCAAGTTATATCCCATGCGAATGAGCAGGGCAGTGCTAGCCTGAGTATATTTTCTAAACTTTTGTCCGTTTGGTATAAAAGGTAAAGGTGCAAGGGCCATGGTTTAGAGCAGGGGTGTCCAAACTACGGCCCGCGGGCCAACTGCGGCCCGCCATCCATTTTTAATTGGCACGTATCAAAGTCTAAAAATATAATGGTCTATGGCCCACACATAATATTTGCGCTTAACTGTATTGTGAGTGGCCCAGTCCTTCGTATATTTTTCTGTATGTGGCCCTCAGGAAAAAAGTTTGGACACTCCTGGTTTAGAGGGAGCTCTAGAGAGCCGTTCTATAAAGTATTTAGGCACAGTGGTAACATCCGCGCCTCACAGCAAGAAGGTTCTGCCTGATGCGGTTATTAAGTGTCCATTACATAATGTTTATGCTAATCTCTGAACGTGTCGAAGTGCAATATTAATACGACACTGAACACGATGCCTTACAGGCAACACATATTCTCGCTTGTAACATCCCATTGGTTCTATAGATTTCATTACTTAATTCGTTTACAACAACTTTAATATATTTCTTTCCTCCAGCTTTATATTTATGTTCACATCCCCCTTCAACGTGTTATATTGTCACATATGCGCATTTTTGTCCTCTGACAGATATCTTGAACTGTATAGTGAAATTGTTGTGAAAGATATTAAATATGTTCCTATTTATCTATGAGCCCAACGTTGAAGCCTTCTTATGAAGTGATTAAGTCACTATAACATTGGAAGCAATGACGGCTGCATGTAATTAGACATTCTAAGTCGGTGAATGCTTTTATGCATTTTGTTCTCCAATCTAATTTTCGATAAATATCTTCAAACGTTGCTGTGATTAACTTTATAGTCACATTGTCAGTGTAATTATTCCAGATATTTTATTTATTTTTAAAGTAATCTTGTCCAGATTCTTTATTAATGGCGTTGAACGTTATCCACGTATATTTGTATATTTTTGTGAAGGCATTGGTTTGACAGAGCTCGGGTGATGGCATCAGTTTTGAGAATTTCTCTTGAGAGCTGCTCTTTCGGGATAGCTGTTTCTAGCATTCCTCCTCTCTCCTTCGCGATGCTTCGTCTCCCACTTCGGAGGCATCATCAGGTGTCCGAACCTCCCAACGCCTCCAAAGTAGGAGGCGAAACGTCGCAAAGCAGAGAGAGAAGAACCCACTAGACATCTATCCCGAGAGAGCAGCGCTTGAGAGCAATTCTTCTACATCGAGCCGAGAAAATCTACATCAACACATTTTGCAATTGATGGTTGCTATTCAGAGCTGTTCTTTCGGGATAGCCGTATCGAGCGCTCTCCCTCCCTTGCGTCGTTTCGCTTCCCACGTCGGTAGCATCATCAGGCGTTACACCGTAAAGAGCTTGCAAGCTCACTGGCTAATTATTTCTGCTGTAATAATAAAAAAAACATCCATCCATCAGTCAGTACATACATTTTCCTGCTTCGAAATATCGCCGCTTGCTCTCTTCTCGGACAATCGCACGGCGGGGGGGGGCCTCCCTATTTGCGCAAATCGCCGCAAATTGTCTCCGCCGCGTCCTGACTTGACACTCCGGCCATTGAACCGCTCCGATCGATCGATCTAGTACGGGTGGCGCGCGCGCGCGCTCACTCGCCCACCCGCCCGCCTGCCCTCGCTAATCTTCTTCTTTGCGATTCTTCGAAGCGCGCTGGTCAGCCTCGCTAATGAATAACTATATCTCCGCGGTCGGCCGGCCGTGCGTCTCGCCCGCCCACTCCCCACACCCCCGGGCGCCGCCGCCGCCTCGATCCCCCCCCACCCCGGCCGGCACCGACAACCAGGCGCGGACTTCGCTGCTGAGCGATGCGCGCGAGGAGGCTCGCCGCTCGTTCGAGGCGGAGCGCGTGCGCCTGCAGGGCGAGGCGGAGCAGCTACGCTGGGCGCGGCGCGGCGCCGAGGAGGCCCTGGCCACCGTGCTGCAGGCCGACCGGCAGAAGGCGGCCGAGCTGCGCGCTGCGCACCACCTGCACCAGGACGAGATGGCGCGCGTCAAGCGCGACTGCGAGCGCGAGATACGACGCCTGGTACGACGCGTTTGCGACGCGCGCGCGTGTGTGCGTGAGCGTGTGGCCCATTGGTTAGCGCGCTGGGCTACGAATCTGGCGACCCGAGTTTGAATCCCGCTCACGGCCAACACCGGTGACGATTTTCTGAACCGGTCCCGGGCCTCCCCTAGGTCGACTCAGCCTCAAATGAGTACCTAGTGCAGCGTGTAAAACATCGTCACAAGGGAGACAAAGGCGGCCGGGCGTGGTGCTGGTCACCCACCCCCTCGTGTGCCATGTCGACCTTCATAGGTGCTTGCTAACGGCACTTACCCCAACATTCTGTTAAGGCTATACGGGGGATCTTTGTGTGTGTGTGGCCCCGGCGCACGCACGTCAGGCAGCGCATGGCACCTGGGCCCGTCACGTGACCTCCTGTCGGCGAGTGTTTGACACTTCGTGGCCTCAAGGTGCACCTGGCCTGGCACAGGCGCTGTGGTTATGTCACCGCCACGTAGTGGCGAATGGCGTTCGTTGTTGTTGCCGGGGAATCGATGTCAGGTCATCGGGTTAATACCGCTGTGTGCTAACCACTGTGCCACCGCCCCACACGTTTAGATCGCAATACAGTCCAGTACTTACGCGGTAAAGTACGCAACAGGTGGTTGTGAGAAGGAGGTCAAGAGATGCATCGCATTAGCAGGGTAGGTTTATTTATGGACCAAATAAACCAATTTACACGAGTGTAAGTGTCGACGGTAGTGTTAAATTATGGGTGTTTGAGGCTGGAGTAATGTCTGCCGTGATGCAGAGGTCAAGAGAGATGGATTTCAACGAAGCACATAGAGGGTTATCAAAAAGACGCTCGAGTTTGAATTGTCTATATTTATTGACGTATTGCACTTACAGTAATTCATTTAGTCTCACAGAACACGTAAAACTTTGGAGATTATTACTGGAGTAATCCACTTATCGTTGAAGAATTGAAGGCTGCTGTGGAGAGCATCGCTGTAGAAACACGAGCTGCAGCTAGAGAAAATCCGCAAATGGTATTGGATGCGCATGGATCACGTATTGAAAATTTTTTCACGTGAACAAAATCTCCCGTGCATCATTGATGTTGTGATGGTAGAAGCAGTTCCGTCGGTAAAATATGTATCAACACACAGGCAATTCAAACCAGAGTGTCTTTATATTAGTGTAGCATCAAATCTACTGGCATGCAGGTTCACGCGGAGAAAACGCTTAACGTCATGTAACGTAGAGTTAAGCGACGTGTAAGTTCGCAATGGAACGTGGCAGGAAAGTAATGTAGATGTAACCAGTAGAGTGAGTGTGCTGTGGTAGCGGCACGGGATGGAGGTAACATCTGCGCCTCACAGAAAGAATGGTCTTGCCCGAGGCCGTTCGATTCCCGCCTTGGGCGCCTTTCTGTGTGGAGTTTGTGTGTTCTCCCCCTGTTCGGCGTGTGTTTCCTCCGGACTCTCCGGTTTCCTCCGACAACTAAAAAAAAAAAACACTCATTAATTAGTTGGCCGATAACATCATAATATATAGGAAGCAGTGTGTGGCAATATGGCGCCGGCAAACCGCCTGGCTGCCTCCTCTGCCTCTGTGTTTTCCTCGCGCCTCCGAGTCGTTCTCTCGTCGAATGAGTACCTTCGACAGTGAATGAATATTTGCCACGCGTTATGAATGTAAAATTATTATTAGTAGAGTGAGTGTGCTGTGGTAGCGGCACGGGATGGAGGAGGAGGACGTGTTATTGAGATGGCCACGGGAGTGACACCCAGAGGGGGGCCCACTGCGCTGTCAATTTTGCGATGACTCCTGGATCTTTTGCGGAGGGAAGCTATGGTGAAGCTTGCTGACGACGTCAACAGTATTGGGCCCGATGACCTGTTGACCTTGCCTCAAATCGTTAAGTGCCAACTAATGAGCCGTCAGCATTCGTTTTAGAATCATAACGCGTCCCTGGGTAGGGTGCGGATTAATATTAAACGGTGTGGTTAATAATAAGTTTAACGACTGACCATATGCGCGGTCATATAATTTCGAATTTAAGATCTTAAATTAAAAAAATGTGCGCGTTATAAATGTAACTTTATTATTATTATCACCTGTGCAGTTAACGTCGACGTGAGCTCGTGTTAATCGCTCACTTTATTTGGTGCCCATTCAGGAACGAAACTCAATTAACCGAACTTACCAGATACCCCCGAGCGTATTAACTTTTGGAAACCAACTGGGTGGGTATGCACGCTAAATGAAGGGGAAACTTAAGCACTGGGGTGTGTGTACGAAGCCACTGTGTGCAGTATGCGCTACAATGTGTTAATTAGATGCTTAGTTGGTCCTGCCGTGGATTTGTGTCTCATTTGTGCAGCTTGATTAAGATAGGATTGCAGCAATTCTATGCGCATTTGCAGAGCGATTACTTACGCAGCAACGAAGCATCACTGAGTGCTGGGCCTTGGTGCGTATTCCTACGATGGGCCTAGTTAGCAGTGTTACACAGTACTAATGCCCTCACACAATGTCATACGATAGATAAGAAAATACAAAATAAAAATCTGGCTAGTGATTAAATAGGATTATGCTATTTTAGTGAAGATTAATACAGTACGATGAATCACGGTTTCATAAGTTAGAGTATACAGTATCACACAATACATTGCAGGGAATTCACTGGTTGGAGTTGTGCTTTGCTTGTAATCTCAAGGATCTGAGTTCAAATCCCAATCAGCGTTTGACTAAACTACCATCGCTGTTTAGCATCATAATCATCAGACACGTTTTATCCACGTCTCGATGAAGGCTTACTCAAGGCAGCTCCATTCCTCACAGTCCGACGATGACACAACCATCTATCGAACTGCTCCACTTGCGCTGATGTCGTCGCTCCATATTGTGATGGTCATCCTTTTGGGCCTGCCCTGTGCTGGGCTGAGAGTTAACGTTGTTTATCCCATAAAGACTCATGCAACAATGCTGGGCTGACCGATCCCATGCAAATGCGGAATTTCCACCACTGGCTCAGGATTTTCCAATGGATGAGTACCAGGCTTTTGATTGCTTGAGCATGGAAGCACTTTAACACTTTGGGGTTTTTTTTTCTTCCAAAAACGCTTTAATTTTAACAAGGAAGGCAGAGGTCGAAAAGGCAGGGTGCCGCAGTGGTAACATCTGCTCTTCACAGAAAGAAGATCCTACGCAAGGCAGTTGATTCCAGCCTGGGGTGTCTTTCTGTGTGGAGTTTGTGTTCTCCCCCTGTTCTGTGTGGGTTTCCTCCGGGTACTCTGGTTTCCTCCCGCAGTCTAAACACTCGCTGCTGCTGTCTAGGTTAGCGTGATGATTAAATTGCCCCTGATGCCCTGTGATTGACTAGTGTTCCATGCTGGGTATAGCCCCGCCTTGCACCCTGTGTCTACCAGGCTCTGGCTTCACCATGAACCTCAACAGCGGCTCCTGATAATGAATGAATGATAATTAGGACCCTCATTATTCACGTATTTCCATGGTATATTGCATTGAACCTACAAATACACGGGGCTCTAAAGTAAACCCAATACATTATTTAGCGCCACTTCTTTGTTCCACGGCATCTCAATATAAATGTTGCATTGGTTAATGTGAATTGTGACGGTTACTACGAGACGAAACTGCAAAACCGCTACCACGCAGAGCAGAAGGCTTGGCAGTAGCAATTAAAGAGAATGGGTATTAGCTGGTAATATCTATTCATTTTAGCATCGCGGTGGATGTGGCCATTAGCTGAAGGCTTTTGTGCCGTGCCGCCCCACGGCAATAGGAGGGGGAGCGCTTGTCGTTACTCTCACAGAGTTGGTGGCGAACGAGCTCCCTCGAGACCTCTAATTGGCAACGTTCGTGCTCGAATGTACAGTGCTTGTTGTCTGTCTCTGCTGAGCGACGATCGCGGTGACAGTCGGGCCCTCGTCCGTGCGTGCGGAACGCGTCCTGTCCCGTCACCCCTCGGAAGCCGAGCAGGGGTGAGCCTGGATAACGCTTGGATGGGAGACAGCCTTGCAAGAAGCAGGCCTTGTCGCCTGCCACGGCCTTACATTGTCAAAGGTGATGACAATAATAATAATAGCATTTTACCAAGCGCCTTTCACCCGAGGGTCACAAAGCGCTGCACAAGGGCCGCGAAGTCAACAACGAAAGAAAAAAAACAACCAATAAAAACCAAAACAACAAAAATAAATGATTAAGGCTGCTTCAAATATACCGAAAGGTCGTGAAACTGGCTATCTTAAGAGCGGCAAAAATCTGCCAGCGTCCCCTAAGATGGTCGTCACTTCCTTAAAGACAAACACGGAGGGAGACATGGAGGGAGGGTGAGCGACAGGGAAAGACATAGGGACACAAAGACAGTGATGTGGAACCGACCCTGAACCTGAACCCATAACCGCAAGAACTGGTAAAATTATGGTCATGAACTTTGGGTAATGACCGAAAGAACTAGATCGCGGATACAAGCGGCAGAAATTAGGTTTCTCCGCAAGTGAGGAGCACAGAAATCCGGGACAACCTCGGAGTAGAGTCGCTGCTTCTTCGGATTGAGAGGAGCCAGTTGAGGTGGTTCGGGCATCTGGTAAGGATGCCCCCCGGAAGGCTCCCTCGGGAGGTATGCCAGGCGCGGCCCACTGGGCGGAGACCTAGAGGCCGACCTAGGAGACGCTGGTGGGATTATCTCCTTCGGCTGGCCTAGGAACGCCTGGGAATCCCCCCCAGGAAGAGCTGGAATTTATTGCTGAGGAAAGGGATGTCTGGTCCACTCGTCTTGGACTACTGCCACCGCGACCCTCACCAAGACAAGCGGTTTAGAAAATTGATTAAAATACCTTTTAATCCAGTTTTCAGAACCGTTTACGGAACCGATCGGGTTGAGCTTGAGCAGAACACAAATCCAGAACCGTTTAGCTTTGGTTCCGCATCACTCGTTGTCAGTAGAGGGCAGTGCAGCAAAACAATGTTGTGCAGGCAGAGGTGAAAGTACTGGTCCGGTACGGCGTACTGCCCAGTAATTATATACACACAGCGTTTTGTATCTGTCTATAAACAGCTTGCATAAACAGATGGTGAAGAACAGTTGGAAAACCAGTCAGAAATGAAATGCACACACAATTGGCTTTTTTGCTGGTACGAGAAACAGGCTGCTGCTGTCTACAATTTTTTTAAATCTGATTCGCTTGCAGGTTAGTGGGATATTTCCCCAAGATGTCGTGCAGCTGAAGTGTTTCACCTTAATGTGTATAGTTCATTGTGACCTTCATAGTTTCACCTACTTTAGTAATAAGCACATGGGACGAGACGCACGGCAGACACGTAATTTAATCGAGCAATAAGCCACACAACCTTCACAGTGATGTTTCTGTAAAATGTCCTGTTTTTGCAACAAAACCTAGTTTTTCCAATCTCCTTGAGGAGACTTTTGGGTGACTGATTCGTAAAAAGTGACCACATTATCATAGTGTGTCTGGACCATACGTGACCGGGCTGTGCCTTGTCACTGTCTCCTTGTCCACGTGTCCTGAGATTGTATCGAACCAAAATGCAATCACTGTAGAGTTGCTGGATTCAGAAAACTATTTACAAATTGGCACATGATCGCAACACGGAGCAGGCTATATTTTGGAACGCAGCCAGAGTAATGTGGCTTTATTAGAGTAATGAGACAGTTGCGTAACTCTGATGCATGAATGTTGACATCCGGCAATTTGAGTAATGTAAGTTTCACATGCACATTGTTAATCTCTGTCAGTATTGGTTTTTTTGGTCTCAAGCACAATACGTTGGGAGTTGCGTAACATTACAGACATTAGAAAAAAATGAAACCAATTGCACAACTAAAATTCAAACGATTACATTTATCTGCTTTAGAGTTAGATAATTGTTTTTAGCTCAAGTGCGTTGATCGAAGGCATTGTCCTGACATCGATGAAACTATTGCGTAATGATGATATAGCGTTAACCAGCTGGAGGAATTTGACTTTCAAGAAGACTCTTGTGACAAATAATAATAATTCTTGTGACAACATAGGGTGACTGGTTATGGTCAAAAGGAAATGCCGTTATGCTAGAAAAGTTCTATATTTTTATAGTCCTTCTTCACAGACTATTGAACAAAGAAGTGCCATTTATTGCTGCAGTTATCTTTTCATAATGGAACCGTACAAAGAGTGCACATCTAAAGATGTATGGAGTCTCCCTGCTGTTTACATTTTTATGGTTTGATCCAGTTGCTATGCATCCTCAACTGTCATTTAAATCAAGGTAGAGAAGCTCATTAAGAAATGACACCACGAGAATTCCTGCTCACTTAAAAAAAATCCAAATAAAAAATTTTCACATAGCAAACCTTCATTTTGCACTGTGAATTTTAAACTAGGGTATTTTATTTAAATGGATGTACAGTATCTCTATGTGCAGCAGTATGAAAGCCCATTGACATTCCATGCTTTCTTGTAAGAGAGACCAGGGAAAAACACTGCTATTGACAACGTTGAAATATTGATATGATATCCTTGGAGCACACCCATTACCCTTCATGGCATTGCGTGTGTTCTGTAACTCGAGAATGAGCAAACACCACACATTTTGTATAAATGTATTTATAGCGGTGTAGGGGTGAATATGTGGTTGTTTTTATCTTTACGAAGCGTTATCAGGTTCAATGCCAGGCCATTTCCGCGGTTGGGAAAATTAAATCTGAAATTTACCTGAACCTCCCATTGGTTAATACACCCCAAAATGCATTATGTGAGCAGTAAGTGAGCATATCTGGCATATGTGGAATTGGCCCTGCTAGCCCCTTGTGTGCTGTACTGGCCCTAAGTGGTGGTCCCTAACAACACTTATCGCAACAGTATATCCAGGCTAGAAAGTGATCTTTGTCTTTGTATCGAGGACACCAGATGCTAGATTTAGCTAGCGGCGCTGCACGAATTGCCTATATTGGCTGAGTGGAAGACAACCAAGTGATCCATCATAATATGAATCAGCTGCCATAGAATGACATAAGCAAGTTCAATGTTTGGCCATTCGTCCACGTCAACATAATCACCCGAGCTTTATTTTTCCCCTTTATGAGGTCTGCAGTCTAACACCCGAGGTTACACGGGACATTTGAAGTGATCGGGTGGCCGGCGCTACTGGCGTGTTAAGTGTGAATCTGGCAGCCACACCGTGCCCAAACCAGGTTCTCAACTGTGGGAGTCGATGGTCTCGGTGTCACGCGGTGTCTGGCTGGTAGGCGCCGGCTGACCGTGTGGCTAACTCCACCCACCCCCCCCATCCTCACCCCGTCTGCAGTTTCCTTGCGGCTCTGAGTCGTTTCCTCTTCGAATGAATACCTTCGACATTGAACGAATACTGCGCACGTTATAAATTATACATTTCAAATTCAGAAAGTGTTTAACCTTAAGAGCAAATTCTCAAAATGACAAAAGATAAAAATCCCGACATGGGCGATAGATATATAAGGAGAGCAGCACTGGCTTGTTAATCTGGACTCATGACACCGCGGTGACAATTTACACAACGGAGTGATAATAAATTCAGGCTGCAGGGCATTATTAGATAGGCCCACAATCCCATACAGGTTATAATAATAATAGCATGTATAGAGCGCTTTTCACCCGAGGGTCACAAAGCGCTGCGCAGGGCTGCAGAGAGAACAAAATATCAACAACGACAGAGAACGGAAAATCAGCAACAATTATTTTTTTGGGGTTTTTTTTTATTATCTCATTGACTGGATAATCGTAGCTTGTCACTGGGGCACGCGGTGCGTTATGTTTTCACTGTGCGGTCTCGTGCGGCGAGTGCTGTTCAAATCCCGTGACGTGGTCGCTCGTTAACGCCGCGGAGATGTTTCAGTCGAGCGCGCCGTCAGACAGTTACTCAGTCACAACTGGGGCACTGCGGTCAAAGTGGTTTCGTTGTGCACGGGCATCAATTGTCGCGCTATTCGGCTTCTCGATTTCAGCACAACATGCCCCCCCCAGGGCTCAGAGAGAAATTGAGCTGCACGGCGCAATGCCTTGAACTTGTTCAACGGTCTTAATGGAACTTAGTGGTGTTCTGTCGTTTGTCTTCGAATCCAGAGGGTTGCCAGCCGGGGGGGCATTCTAAATGTTAGCCCCTGAGTCGGTTTGCACGCAGTCGGTGATTGTGTTTTTGCAGTTGTCTCGTAATTTTGCGGGGAATTACAAGAGTGCAGGATCTTGTTGTTGCAAAGTGGATGTTGACGATATGGCATCATTAACAAATGTTGAACGTCCTTTATCTGTGGAGTAGCCGCTGTCTCAATCTGGAATATTATGGCCAACTGTTTCTAATATAGAATCGTAAATCACAAGTGGTGGCTCTTAGCAAGATATAACCAAAACACATGGGAGACAAAGTCATGAAAACTATTTAATGACATTTTGAGATCATAGAGACGTGAATCAGGGTCCTATATTAGAGGCCTCCCACCTACTCTCTGTTGGCGCAGTGAGTAGCGCTGCCACCTCACAGCAAAGAAGGGCCCGGGTTCGAATCCCGGCTTGGGTTCCTTTCTGTGTGGAGTTTACACGTTCACCCCATGTCCGCGTGGGTTTTCGCCGGGCACTCCGGTTTCCTCCCACAGTCCAAAGACATGCAGCTGCATAGGTTAATTGACCTGCGGACTAAATTGCCCCCGGTGCCCTGTGATGGACTGGCGTCCCATCCTGGGTATATCCCTGCGTTGTGCCCTTTGTCTGTCGGGATAGGCTCCGGCTCACTACAACCCTGTACAAGATTAAGTGGTTTCTGACAATGATGATGAATATATACATAATGGAGCAAGTGTTTTCACGTATGTATGTCGACACTGAGGGGTATCGGGTTCGAATCCTTCATTAGCACAGATTTCATCTCAACAACACCAAGGCTTTTATGTCTTTCTTTAGCTTTACTTCCCCCTTATTACTCACTGCTGCAAATTCATAAACCAGCAATATTCCTAAACAGACATCGGGAAGAAATACAGGTCAAAGCAGTCATGTCAGCAGAAAACGTTATCAACAAGAGACATCTGAACAACGTGTCACACACCTGGAACAAGATCACCCATTGGGCAGGTACTCTGCTAGTTTGTTGAATCGATGGCGTGGCTATGCTGACATTACAATGAGAAGGTAACACAATACAAATCAGAAGGGGAGTCAAGCTACGAGACAGCTCATCCATTTGTTAGAGCGGTGAATGAGTACACGCCTCGCGGATATTTATTTTGGCAACGATTTCAACACTTAAGTCGAAGCCATTCTATAGCATCCCAGTCTTTTTCCACACAATAAGGAGGTGCGTATATCAAGTCGCACGTCGCAGGTTTCATCTGCGATGGAGACGAGATCGGAACAGCAGGGCGAGCAGTGACCCTGGCCTGACACAGCGCTGTCGACTCACCCTCTTCTAAGGTGTGTCTGGCTGAGGAGTGTGAAGCAACATAATGGATCTCGCGTGTAAAGTCATCCCTGACAGCTGTAAATTCCACACACACAAAAAAACCCCGGCTCGGTTTGCGCTAAACAAACCCGAGCTTGTGGGAGTAACAGCAGGCGCATCTATCACGGGTCGGTTGCCGAGCGATGAGTTATCGCCAAACCGCTCTTACGCGGCCACGTGTGCTGCTCTCGCAGGTAGGCGCTCTGCTATCCTCCGCCAGATGCTTTACTGTATATGTTTGACATCTTCACGTAGTTAACACCAAGGCTTTCGCGACCAATATCGTACGTAATAAAGGAATTATGGGTTGGGTCACGTAAAAAGTAAAAGTGTCGTTAACGCACCTCCACCAGCCATGGCCAATCAGTGAGGTTTTGTCACGTGAACACAACGTGTCAATGCTGTACTACTATAGTAGGACAGTTTCAGGAGGGTCCTGGCATTAGGATTTTATTTCAGAAAATTAACAAGGAGTATTTGTGCAAGTGGGAGGAAACCGGAGCACCGGGAGAAAACGTACACAAGTGAGGGGGCAACATTTTATCTCCATACAGACGGAAACAGATGGCGATTAGCCCACTTGCTATACTGCCCTCTCGTGGTGCCTACAGGAAGGGAGTTTAACGAAACAATGTTTACCATCCACCAACCCACAGTGCTGGAATAGGCGTGCGCCACCAACGATCTCTCGGCACTGGTAAACCACAGTCGATCGACGCCGAGGAGGCCAAATATACTTTTTAGTGGCTCTGTAAAGCCTCCCGGAGTCGAGACCCTTCTGCCGGCAGTGGCATGAGCGGGCAATTGCAGCGCTGCTCCTTTATGTTTTAATAATGATAAGAAATATTTCGAAAGAAGTATTTTGTAATCTATAGTTGTTCTGCTTTGTTTCTCTTTGTGCACCGGCTCTCACTTCCACCCAGATTTATTTTCACGTTTGCGCGTAACATAAAACTAATGCATTATTCTGCAGCATAAGCGTATGATAGCGTCGTACATAAATGAGCATGGAATCCATTTGGCAGCCGTAATGTAATAGAATGCTACTCCAGAGTGGCATTCTTTGCTTATTAAATATTGAAGGGAATAAATCAGTAATACATAAATAACTGTCTTAAATGGTTTACTTGTTCCTTTTTACATTTCTTTGAAATGCAAAAGCAGAGCTTTTGAACAAAGCATTTTTATTTAAACATGCTATATAAACTTAATTATAAACGTGGCCTGTCTGATGGTACCAGGCAGTAGAATGCGATAACTTCATTGTCATTATTAATTATGTAAAGTGTTGCATCCTTTATAGCGTTATAAGGCGTGCTATCAATCAGTCTGTCAGTTTTTACTTAAGCTGGAAGGTACCCTTGAGCTATATAGCTCTTTTTAACAGTTGTTCAGTGGGGAGGTCAAAGCAAGTTACGCTATCTCAGGGTACTGGAGGCAATTTAGTCAAGCCAATGAACCTAGGCAGTACCTGGCCAAAACCCATGCGGACACAGGAAGAAAATGTAAACTCTACACAGAAAGGCACTCGAGCCGGGAATTGAACCCAGGCCTTCTTGCTGTGAGGCTGCAGTGCTACTCACTGTGCCACCGTGCTGTACTTGGATATGGGTCTCATGCCAGGTATAGCTTTAATGTCGGGTCTAAAATCCGGTCGATATTTCTTGTCGGCTACAAATCTAGCATCAGGTATAGATCTTTTGTCAGATCGACATGACATTATAATTTATCACCCTAATTAATTCCAATGCTGGACGAAAGCCTCCCCATGCTGTGTCGATCGTGGGGGTTATTTGACTATACTTCACCATTCTGGATAACGTGGTTTGGTTAAGGTTGCATCCTGGATCGGTTTGGATATCACTCCTGATGTTATAGCTGAAGCCTGGACAGAAACTTCTTCTTTGCGATTCTTCAAAGCGCGATGGTTAAATTACAGTTTCCCATTTCTTTACACAGTTCTTAGCATTTTTATTGAACTCTGCAAGGTCTTTTGAGCTGCAGAGGTTGGGTAGTAGAGCGCAGACAAGGCAGTGTTCCGTAGTATGGTCTGCTTCTCCACATTCAAAGGTGGTTGGGCCGATCTTGTAGCCCCATCTAACCAAAGCATCTTTTGACTAAAGGCACGGGGTTTAAAGTGCAGTGAGCACACCGCTATGCTGCATCTCCCCACCACGTAAATATGGGTGCAAATGATGTCACCTGGTATGTTTTGCATGTAATTATGATAGCGCACCATTTTCTACCACATGTACACAATCAAACGTCCAATTTGAAAGTGTAACTGTTTCACGGGTGGTGCTCTTTGTAACATAAATCTCAAATGGCTGTTGCTTTAGATTTTCAACCACACTACTAGACTGTAATTGGAAGGATATTTCACGAGTTCTGTTTTAAAGTTGCGTGAAAATGATTTTAATTCATTCCTGGGGGCAGAACTTTTGCAGAGGTGGACATAGACGTTTGCAATACATGCTTAAGCACAGGGTGGCTATGCAGCGGTAACGTCTGCGCCGCACAGAATTAAAGTCCTGCCCGATGCAGTTTGATTCCCTACCTCGGGCGCCTTTCTGTCACGAGCTTGTGTGTTCTCCCTCTGTTCTGCGTGGGTTTCCTCCCAGTTCTCCAGTTTTCTCCCACAACTAAAAAAACCTCGTTCATTAATTGGATAATAACATCATAATATATAGGACGTAGTCTGACAAATGTTAGCGCTTTCTAACTGCGCGGTTGGTTTCCCCCTGCCTCTCTGCTGTTTCCTTGTGCTTCAGAATGGTTCTTTCTTCAAATACCTTCGACATTGAACGAATATGCGCACGTTATAACTTGTATTTAATATTACGATTAACCTACATCAGTATACCATTATTAGCTCACGATAAACTACGACAATGACCCTCTTCTCCCAGTTATCCTGATGCTCACTAGATCTCTGCGTGCATTACCCTGAACATGGCTCGGCATGTAAATGGCTTGCAAAGCGTGAGCAGCATTTTAACAGGGGTCAATGTCAGGCTGGAGGTCAGTGGTTCTAATGTCAAGTCCCACCACATCGACGTAATCGATAAAAGCTCGCTTGCTAACTTGACATTTTACTGGTCGATTTGGCTTTGCACGTGACTCCAGCACCGACCCTTTCCGTCCTTAATCCCTCTAAAGCAAGCCTACGCCACTAGGTTCAACGGAGGTCAACTTAATGAAGCGTTTAGCCCAACTGCCAGTGATCGTAAAAAGATAAAGGAAAAGGTGCAGCCCTGCAATGTCCATGTTTGAGCTTCTGCTGGTGGAAGGGCTCTCCAGAGGGCCCCTCTACAATTGGTTTGGCCTTCTCTCCCACACTGGCCTTGGTGGGAGTATTTACAATTTACCCCACCGCACATGACCTGTTGATAAACTAACTTCCATTTCTGTCCTGTCACCCGTGACAGTATGATTCCGTATCGTCAGTTGACAAAGATCCCCTGTATAGCATTTAGCAGACTGTAGGGTCAAGTACTGTTAGCGAGCATCTATGAAGGCCAGCATAGCACACGAAGGGGTGGGTGGGCGAGCACCACACCCGGCCGCCTTTGTCTTCCTGGTGACGATGTTTACACACCAAACCATGTACTCATTTGAGACTGAGCCCACCTTGGTGGAGGCCCAGAACCAGTTCAGAAAATATGTCACTAGCGTTGACCGTGAGCTGGAATTGAACTCGGGTCACCGAGTTTGTAATAATAATAATAGCGTTTTATATAGCGCCTTTCACCCGAGTGTCACAAAGCGCTGCACAAGGGCTGCGAAGAGAACGGCATGTCAACAATGAAAAGTAAATAAATAAAAAACCAAAGGAGCAAAAAAAATGATTAAGGCTGCTTCGA
>JAZEWU010000012.1:7161616-7184568 GCA_036362915.1 Geotria australis
ACGTCAATAATTCGACTGTTGTTGGTTGACTTTCCATGAAGTGGAACTAACGTTTTCTGCCTCAAGGGGATGATATGAGCTGGGCAGACCCTGAATGGGATTTGAACCTTTTCCTCTTCAACTGTGAGGAAAGTGCTTTGACTATAGTGGCAATTACCCAGCTACCAATACATTTGTAACATTACGTAACAGATGTGTTTACATGCTGAGAATCAAATACCGTGGTTAGGCATCGAAACTAATACGTGTCTCAAGCTAATGTCAATACTTTGTAGAAGTTAACATTAATATCCATAATAGAGCACTTTCGGATTGAGTGACGTGAAAATATGTTTCATAAACCCACCTCCACCCAACAATATGCATAGTATTAGTCACAAAAGCTATCATGTAAAATTAATACTAATACATTGAAATGTGGTGTTCGAAAGAAAGAGGTATTTGGATGGCCTACAGCATACAGGTGAGATTTGAATGGAATATATAAGCTATGTGGGATGGCTACACCAGGTATTACAATTTGTCATAGTCACGTTTGCATGACACTACGTGGGAATTAAATTTCATTGCATACATGCACATGAGAATTGCTCTTAAGAGCTGCTATTTCAGGATAGCCGTGTCGAGCGTCTATCCTCTCCCACGTTGGATGCATCATCAGAGATTAGGAATACGCAACGCAGCTATCACGAAAGAGCAGCACTTCAGGGCAATTTTCACATATCGAGCTGTGAAAACCTAGATCAGTACATGCAAATTATGGTTTCGATGCTCGGTTCCTGCCGCTCCCCATACAGAGATGTCTACCACTGAGCGTAGGTTGTCACCGTTGACTTTCATTGTGGATTGTATAATGGATTGTATAAATATTGATTGTATAATAGTGGGCACCGCAATTTAAAACATCTGTGCACAATGCTGCATACTTAGGTGAGGGTGAATTTCAAACATGTATGACAACCTGACGAAATATAATGGATTTCTTTAGTTCTTCACAAATGCCTAATACCTCTTTGCTGACTCAAGTGTGTGAATTGAGTTGGGGCCTGTGTTCAAAGTTACATTGTGTGGGTGTAACATTTACTGAAGAGAGTACAAACGGTTCATTTGAATACTTGTAGCTTAAAAATCAAATACTTATGCACACCAAAGAGTGTTTCCTAATTAAAGTCTACTCACCAGGACACCGATCAAAGATACAAAGATTATCAATCACCTGTTATCATGGAGAGATAGGTTGGCCAATGCAGATTTATCTTCGTGTAACACCTTTATATCAACGTTTTATGCTCATTTTGATATGCAGGAATTTATATTTTTAGTGAGGCTCCATTTGGCTGCAAGGATGTAAGCTCATTTCAGAAGTCCTGTCTTATTAGAATTCAGCGACCCCTTACGTTACAACATGGAAAGTTGAGTCGCTCGAACTGCTTTGAGGGTGCAGTTAGAATTCCCCCTGTCACCAACTTGTTACAGTCACTTGTACACAGAGGTGAAAGTAAGCCAGTATGGTCCGGTACGGCGTACCAGTTATGAAGTGGCCAAAGCATTCAGTGCAGCGCAGGTGGAAAGGAGGGTTGTGATACGACCGTAGCGGTAAGACATTTAAGTTACTTTCACCCCTGCCTTGTATGCCATAGGTAATGCAGAGTGTGATGATAAGCGTTGACTAGTGTTGTAAGAGCTTAAACTGACCCTATTTTCTTATGCTGGCCTGGAGGTCTCTGGCTGTTTTGTGGGTGAAACCTATTTTTTCATCATATCCTCGAATTCACAATTCCTTGGAACCAAAATTGCACCTGCCTTAACAGGCAACACCAGGCAACCAACATTGCAACTTGACATCACTACCCCTGCATGCAACGCTTTGCTCCACCACCAATGTTGCATGCAACGCATGTTGCTGTGTCCTGTCTTACTGAAGATGTGTTAAAGCAAGCTTTGAAAATGGCACAAAGCTTGATTTTGCATGACACCTGCAAAGCGATGGTGCGTCTAGAGGGGGCAGTATAGCAAGAAGACTGCTTTTTTAGAGTTATGACCGTTTAGCTCATACGCGCATGGATATTTTGCATGGCATTTAGCGTTGCTTTCAATGTGACCCTCGGGTGAAAGGCGCTATATAAATTGAATTATTATTATTATTATTATAAATAAGTGTTCACTTGGCATGTAGTGATGCATTTGTTAATTGACTAGATAGATAGATGTTTATTATTACAGCAGAAAAATACCTAGTGAGCTTGCAAGCTCTACGGGACTTCTGTGACAAAACAAACATGTGAATTGCTGACAATAACTTAGATTAATTACATTCACAATGCATCTATTGGAGTGTGTTTCATAATTACCTTCTTTTGGGTTATGTCGTCGGGTTGGTTCAATTCAATGTGATTGTATTTTACCATAACCCTCCTCCACCTGACAGCCAATCAAATCAAGTTGTCACGTGGGCGAATGTACCGATTGATTTGGTTTTGCCATCCAAACCGGAGAAGTGTTGAGAATTCGAGCAAAATGTTGACTGTACTGCTGTAGGTTTTCACGGCTCCCACGTTGGAGGCATCATCAGGCATTTCAGAATCGCCCGATGATGCCTCCAACGTGGAAGGCGAAACGTCGTGAAGGAGAGGGGAGGAACGCTCGACACGGCTATTCCAACAAAACAGCTATGGAGAGCAATTCTGGATGTTGTTGACTGACATGTCGCCTGAGATGACGTCCAGCATCAGCCGGCGTTAGCTAAAGCTCAGCTCTCGCGTGGATTTTGCGTTCATGAATCTATGATCTGTGTACATTGCATGCAAATGATATGCGGTAACGTTTAGGATCAAAATAGTGTAAATGTAGAAAACACCTATCAGCACGGACGATAAAAACAGATGATATAAAACAGACAAGAATAGCTTTTTGACTGGAATATTGCATTGCGGGCGGGCTGGCGGTAATGGTTTCCTGTCCAGTATTCAACTAACAGTTCAGCAGTGCCTTTCCTGTAATAAATATGGAAGACTCAGTTGGGATTTTCCCCATGCATAATTCAATATATGTTGTGTTATGTACTTGCAACGCAATATAAATTATAACCTATTTTTATTATTTTCTCAATCCACTATTGAATTCCATCCATCCATCCAATTTCTAATCTGCTTGTCTTAGTGGGGGTCGCGGCAGCAGCAGTCCAACGAGGGTGGACCAGATACGTGCATCATTATTGTTAATTTTTACCTAAGTATAAGAGCATTTGTAAATGTATAATTTAAACTAATTGGAATTTTAATTTCCAGACTCTGATGTAATTTCCCACAGCTGTGAGCCAGTAGCTAGATGAACACTATTGGCTGAGCGTGGACGGAAACATCGTTACATTTCTTCATTGTTATTGGCTGCATGAATCGCTTTTCCATCTCAGCAGTAGCATGAAGCCATGGATCTATACCGTATTATGCCAACACCACATACCTAGCATGTTACCAGTGCACTTTATCACCCGATTCCAACGATGGGTCTCTCCCTCAGAAATGACACACAAATATGGAGAGAGTAAACAGGCTGCATGTTTCACACTGAGACAGGTTAACATAAGAGGCAATCTTTGGTTGTGAAGATGTCACAGTCAGGAAATTGTGGTGTCGTTGAGGCAGGGCTGTTACGTAAAAGGTGAGAGTGCACATTGCAAAAACAACACTGCCTGCCACCGTGATTACAAACGTGAAGATTGAATGTCTCATTGGTGTGATTTCAGAATGATAATTTCCCTAATGCAAGTATGCACGATGCACTCTCGTCTCACGTAGATTGGCGCAGGATGATAGGAAGGCTAGAAAGTCGGAGCCCTTGATTTATACTGGCACGAACGTGCACACTGCATCGTGATTTTGTCTGGTGCAATTTTATTGCGGCCCAAACCACCACATAGTGACCCCATGATCGTGACTACAAGAGCACAGATATATAAGGTAAATTGCCATTTTTATGACTGCTCTTCAGAGCTGTTCTTTCGAGATAGCCGTGTCGAGCGCTCTCGCGACGTTTTGAAGAGCAACCGTCATGAATCGAGCCGTGCAAACCTACATAAGTACATTGTCCCTTTGCATAAATATATTTACTCTTCCCCATTACCATGGACAGATATGGTGCTTGTATTAAGACAAAACATATTTGAGTTGTTTTTTTTTAATTGTCCGTTGAGGAACTTAGCACGCCGTCAATGTGCAGCAATAGTACCATGGCCAAACGCCATTGTGATGCGGTATCGTAATTTTTAGTTTCCTTTTGGCAGTGCTGCCCCCTCTTGGATCTATTGTGTAACTAGTGTCCTCACGGAAGCTAAGTAGAGGCACTCTTATTCGTGTACATTCGGGCAGCTAAGTGAATATGTGTTGTGCTGATAATCCCTATTGCGTGTGAAACTGATTATGCCTCAAACTTTGGAGGCTAAACATTGCGAAGGACAGCAGATGAATGCTCGACACGGCTATCCCGAAAGAGCAATTCTAATACATTGAGGCATGAAAACCTACATCAATACTTAAAAGTTCACTGTCACATTCTGTGCTGGCCTTGTAGGCTTTATTTGACGGCTGATTTGGCAGTCGTGTTTCAGCACATTCGTATGGATAATCTTATTTGAAGGGGGTTTAGGGTGATGCTTTAAAATCCTGCAGGCACCAACATTTCCAGGTTTCATCGGACTAGCAAAGCGCACGAGACTTCCCCAAATCGTGCTCTGCCGCATGAAGCCCCTAAACAACATTCATTTGGGGGTGTCAACCTTTTCCTAAAGCAGCTAACGTTCCAACGTGCTTGCCCGGTGTTGCGAATATTTTCCCTAACGATTCGCGCCTAAAAGCAGCGGTGGCGGCCGGCTCCCCGAGGACGTTACGCGCTTTCGGCAAAGGTTCCCGGCTCAGCGAGCGCGCGCGCGTGTGTCCCTTCCCCTCCGCGCGTGCGTGTCTCTACATAGATGGACGAGCTGCGCTCCAAGGAGCGAGCGGCGGGTGAGCTGGAGCGAGAGCTCGGCGCTCAGGTGGAGGCTGCTCGCCGTTTATTGCAGACGCAGCCGCGGGACGCGCGGGCGGCGGCTGACGACGCGGCGCTGTCGCCGGGAACGCCGGGAACGGCCGGTTCCGCGGCGGGCCCGGCCAGAGAGGCCGAGGGGCCGGAGGGAGCCGCCAGGCGCGCGGGGTTCCGTTTGACTAGCCCCAGGAAGGAGGCCGCGCCGCATCCGCCGGCCGCCAACGGTGCAGGGGAGGCCGGCGAGAACGCTCGAGGCAGCCCTGTAAGACATCGGTTTTTTATTTCCGCTTGCGGCACACCCCCTTCTCGTCTCTTTTTCGTCACGCGAACGGCAGCAGTGAATCTCGCGCGTGTTCGCCGCCGCCGCCCCCGCGCCGCGCGCTTACGGCCGAGCCGCCCGTCGTCGGGGAAAGCGTCGCGGTTTTCATCGCAAGCCATTTGCTGCTACCATTCCAGCGGTGTGTGATTCCCCCTCTCCCGCCCCCCCAGGGCGATTTGATGTTGATTTGGAAACTCGCCAAGAGGCCAAGTTGCACGAGATAAAGGCACCGGGATGTTAAAGCGCAGGAGAGCTGCACTTACGGGGCCGGAAGCGGGTGGCTGGCTTGCCCGCTCCAGGGATATGTGATATGCCTTTAATGGGGCACTGAGACGATAAGTCTACGGAGATCCAGGGCTCAAATCCAGGCACAGCCATATGCGGTTAAGCCAGGTGTTTTTCACGTTTGATCGGGCTTAACCTGGCCAGTAATGATTTGCCCAAAATAAAAACATTAAATTTGGTATTTTACATATTTTGGCCTCACTTAGCTCCAATACATCGTAGAACTTTATAGCGTGGAAATATGACGCCTTATACCAATGCTGACACTCACGATTGTCAGATTAAATGATGATGTGTCGCATGTTAACACTTGACCTATAAATACCTAGCTGAGTATCGTGACCTGTTCATGCAGGGTGCAATTGAAGCTATTAGGCCTAACGCGTATTGAGTTTTCCTGCGTCAAGAAGGGTACAAGGCTATCGCTGTCTGCACCGGCTTACGATGCATTCAGTACAACGGCTAATCCTGCTACTAGTCGATTAAAGTAACCAGTGCAGCATCAACGCGAATGTCTTTACTACGCAGTGTACTCATTGGGCAATGGTTATTATTGCAAGAGCGTGAGACAATTGACCAGCACGAATCAGGGATGCAATGCCTATGGTAACGAGTTAGCTTATTGTGCTAGGCAGGAGGAAAACTATTTTTGTAACAGTCCGTGAGGCCTGCCTGAAAATAAGGATTCAAACTTTTTTGCTTTATCCTATATACATTCTTTCCCTTAATGGTCCTTTTATTGTATCGGCAGTGTTGTATTTGGCGTAGTATGGCCGAGGCATAGCATCCCACTGGTAGATATTACATGAGACACTATACGTGCAAGCAGGTCACGGTCCGTGTTTGTATGGAGAGTCGTGTGTGTAGATTGTAACACGCTGTGACGCAGTGTTATGAGCCCAGTAACGCACTTGCAATTCCGCACCATGTGCACAATTGGAGGATGGTATCTGAACCTGGCCTGTGTTTAAGTCTGTGGGGAGTGGTGGCGCAACAGTAAAAGCACTGTGCCATGAGCCCGGCCACCCAAGTTTGATTCCCATACACGACCATTAAATCTGTACCTGGTGCAGTGTGTAAACGCCATTTATGGAGAGACAAAGATGGCCGGACACGGTGTTAGCCATTCACCTACTAGTGTGCTATGCCGGCCTTCATAGGTGCTTGCTAACAGCACTTGCCCCAACAGTCCTGACCACAGATACGCAGTGGATTTTTAATACAACAATAACAACTGGGCACTTGAATCACAATGAAATGGGTACTGATTCAAATCCCAGACAGGAATCTAACTCTGCTCATTATAAGTCAATGGTCAATAACATTTGTACCTCTTTGTGTGAAGTCAACAGCTGTCATGCAGATAAAGTTATCCCTGTCATAAAAATGTAGAATTTCCAGCAATGTTTTTGGCTTGCGCCTGTTTTAATGCCGGGGAAATTTAACTTGACTCCTTATAATGATGCCAGTTATTAGCCAATGACACATCAAACAAACTATAGCTAATAAATAATTGGAAGACAATTACGGTCGGCTATTTGGCTCTGATCAGCCGATTTTCTCTTTCACGTCTCTTTCTCGCACATCAACAATTTTTGTGTTTTACAAATTGCTACCTGTTTCATCCTTGACTCCATGCCCATGCATGCCCGGTTTCCCACGGTGCCTCCCTGCTTCCTATCGCTTCCACGTGCTGTACGCGCGACGTTTGTGCCGTGTCCACGCTGGACGACAATGTTTGTTTACGATGGTGGTTAGTGTTTTATCGTCGCTTCAACCAAAATACGAGCCTCGTACAAACCGGCAGCACTACTCTGCTCTGTGGCATTGACACTGATAATGCAAATTGACAGCATAAAAAATATATATTCCCAAAAAAATTAAGCTACAATTCGCTTTTAGCTGAGACTAGAAATCGGCTTATGAACAGCGGCCGCTCGTCAATAGGGGCCCGGTGGGGGCCAGGCCACACTCGTGGAACAAGATTAAGGAAAACAAACCATTAGATTGCGCTGACTCTCACAGAGATCGTGAGTGCGGAGACGGTGAGTGATCGCTCGAACCCATCATCATCATCTCTCGTCCGAAACGGGGTTTCCCGGGACACCTTGAATGTGAGGATGACACCACCACGCCCTGCCGTGATGTGGCTCACAAACATTCTAGGATTTCGGGTGGAGCGTTCCTCCTCTCTCCTTCGAGAAGTATCGCCTCCTACATTGGAGGAATTGTCAGGCTACTGAGGTGGGAAGCGAAATGCCACGAAGGAGAGACGAGGAACGCTCGACACGGCTATCTGGAAAGAGCAGATCTTGAGAGCAGTACTCATACATCGAACCGTGAAAACTCTCCATATTCTAGTTTACATTTTCACACAATCTTGCGGTACCTCACAAAATGATAAAGATCATGAACTGCATTCACCTCCCTCCTCCACCGCAGACTTTTGTGCCCCATCAGTATATATTTACCCACCGGCCGCCCCTGGTGATGAACGTTACAGCGCTTTGCGGCCCTTTAGTGAACGGTGCTTTAAAAATTAAAATTATTAGTAGGTTAATTGGCGTGACTAAATTGCCCCCAGTGCCCTGCGATGGACCGGATATAGCCCTGCCTTGCGCCCCGAGTCCACCGGGATAGCCTCCGCCCCCCGCGACCCTGAACAGGATTAAGCGGCGACCGATAATGAATGAATGATCCATTTGTGGACGTGGTACAAATGTTCCTCGTGTATCTGGCTCCACCACACTGCACCAGCTAAAGCGTGCATGCCCTCGCTCACCGCAAGGATTCACTGCTGTTGTAATTAAGTTCTGCTGTTTGGACGTCTGCATGGAACCCTATTGTGCCGTAATCGCAAGCGGATCGATCCAGGATTGGCAGCCGAGCTGATTGCCACGGCAGCCTCCCCTGCACCTCGCGCACTCAGTCGGAAGACACATTGAACGCAGCCGGCGCAAGCTCGTGAATGTTTTCACCGGCTAATTAAAATAGTTTGAAAATGTTCCCGTTATGTTTACCTGATCGAGTCAATTATCTGTGTAATTGAGTGGCGCGTAAATTGCCTGTGAACGGTTGGGTTAATGCATTGTGCTTTGTGTCACGCTTTTGTTTCACTTGCTTTGGTTTTATCTAGCGTTTTGTGATTTTCTTTACGAACCAATGAAAGAATGGCAATGTCACCGTGTTCCTGTGTGTCGTTGGGCTTATCAGTTGAGTGCATTAAATAGGAGGTGATAAAAAAACAGGCCCCTTTTCTCAATCCGGCGTTAGTGTTGTGTAATTTGGATGGCTGCACCCTCAGGGTTTAAGTTTCTCTGGGCTTGATGTTTCTGCTCTAGGTTTGAATCTAAACATTGCAGCTCAGGCTGCAGGAATAGGCGGTAGCTTGATGGGGAATAACACATCTATTTTGAAATAAACAGAATACCACAAAGTTGGTACTTTGTGTTTCGTATAAATCATGATGTAAAGCCATATAATACAGGGCGATCCATATATTTAATGCCCCGCTAGGTTCAAAGGGAGACTGATGGAGATTTTTTATTTATTTTAAAGCCTCTAAGTTTCTCCCACTGATCTCAATACAATTGTTAAATCTTATTACAGCCTCTTCTTTCCGATATTCAACCATCGTGTTCACATTGTTCATTCACCTGTTGACAGAAAGTCAGAGGGTCATTAGAAATTAGTGAGGTTTCTATCATTGGATCGAGCAGTGTTCGTGTGGAACACCAACGGCAGTTATGGAAATGGCACCAATTACCAAGGTAACTCGGATAAACTTCTGAGGGTCTACATCTGGGTAACACATTAAAATAAACTTTAAAACTTAAACAACTTAAAGAACTTAAAAGTCAAGTCAAAGTGTCCATATATTCCCAAAGGCCAAAGGAGAGGTGGCCATAGTGCATAGATGTTGTTCTGAGCCAGTGGGGGAAATGCGAGGTTTGATGGAGAGCTCTCTTAGAGCCCTCGATGATCTGGTCGCAAGTCATGCCCTCCGACAGCCACAAGGACTCCTATTTAATTCACCAAGTCACTTCGTCCTCCCCATCTGTACACAGGCGTTGCAGAAGTATGTATTGTATGCGTGTATCTTTTCAGTGTCTCTGTATATTAAACGTACTTACAAATTAACAATATATGTATACATGTTGAGATCATTTGACAATGTGTTCATGCAGATTTTAATTGCTCGATGAATGGCAATTGCTCTTAAGAGCTGCTCTGTTGGGATAGCCGTGTCGAGCGATCTCTCTCGCGACCTTTCACCTCCCACGCCTGATGATGCTTCCAACATGGGAGGCGAAACGTTGCGAGGGAGAGAGGGATATTGCTCGACACGGTTATCCAGAAAGAACAGCTCTCGAAAGCAACCATCATGAATCGAAAGTAAATGTCAATCCCCTCAAAAGATTTCGCATCCGGACCAATATTTCCTGCGATTCATAACAGCGACGGTGTTCAATGGGTCTTCTGAAATTGGCGAAACCTTAACAAGGCGTTGCGCCAACTTCTAGTTTTCGGTTGAGCCTCTCTGGCCGTTCGGCCCCACGTCACGTTGTCTCCCGCACGCGCTCCCCCAAGTTCCTTGTTCCGCGAGACGGATATTGGCAGTTGGGTTTTGTTCCAGGAACAGCATTTGGACGAAAGGGATGCGCGGAGGTTTCAGCTGAAAATCGCCGAGCTCAGCTCCGTCGTGCGGAAGCTGGAGGACAGGAACACGCTGCTCTCCGACGAACGCAACGAGCTGGTGAGGAGGCATTTCCGCGCGAACGCACGGCACGGCACCGCTCCTAATGTACATGTACAGTACATGTACATGTACATTAGGAGCGGTGTACATGTACTGTTTCCATCCTCAATGAGTGTTAGCATCAAGCAGTAAAATGTCTGCGGTATAGTTAGCATGTCATTGAAGAACACTGTGTTTTGACTTAGCTCTGAGCCATGCTCAGCAGTGATCAAGGGATTTGTAATGCAACAGGTTGCTTTCAGAATCAGAAGCCTATTTCCCGAGTGCAGCCCCTTTGAGCTACACAACTCTTTTTCAAGTACGCCCAGCAGACAAGAGTGGCAGCAACGTGTTTACGTATTCCAAATTACACAGAATTTAAACGAAAGTTAATTATAACAACGTCTTCACAATAATCTATATTCATGTTTGAGACATTGTCAGCTTAAACGCATGCAAATTGGATTGAAGGTATGACATTTTAATGTGAAACCACTTTGTCTTGCTCTGCTTTGCACAGCGGGAGATGAATATGATCTTTCTTGAAGACGCGGTCCATGAATTAGCGCCGTTGCAATTGCAGCAGGGTTAGATGGGATTAGAATGGGCTCTCCTGATTGGCTGTCACAAATTACCAGATCAAGATAGACGTTTATTATCACAGCAGAAAATAGCCAGTGAGCTGGCAAGCTCTGCATTCGGCATTCCTGTGATCGCTAACGACTTAAGCTTAGATTCAATTGGCCGATGTCCTTTGGCTCTGGGACCTGTCCTCTAGGTGACTGACGTGATGGCTGTAAAATATAAATCTGGCCAATTGGGGAGCAGCAGTTGTTCTATGTGAGTTTAAATCACTTCTTCTTCTTTGCGATTCTTCGAAGCGCGATGTTAAATTACAGTTTCCCATTTTCTTACACAGCCCCTTGCATTTTCATTGAACTCCGCAAGGTCTTTTGAGCTGCAGAGGTTGGGTAGTAGAGCACAGACAAGGCAGTGTTCCATAGTATGGTCTGCTTCTCCACATTCACAGGTGGTTGGGCCGGTCTTGTAGCCCCATCTGACCAAAGCATCTTTTGATCGTCCCGTTCTAGTTCACTGATCACCGAATTAAATTAGCACCATGGAAACCAAAAACAGAATTAACTTTAAGTTGTCACGGGAAATTGTGGCAATTTTAGTGAATTTGTGATGGAAATAATTAAGGATTAAAATGTGTGCCGCATCACAAAAACAGTTGTAATTAGCTTTTTAATGGAAGCACAATTTACTCATTTGACATTAGCATTACTTTGCATATAATTCAGAGGCTTGTCGATGTGATGCACCAACATGTTTAATGAAAAATAGCAAATGAATTACCTACAATATGTGACATCACGTTACTTGCCATCAGTCTGGTTTCTGTTGTTTTAATATCTGTCAATTAAAAAAATTGCAGTCAATTAATATCCATTCATCCAAGCTGTATATGTTTTCACTCGTTTTTGCAGATGTAATGGAAAATATCGTCTCTGCATCCCGTTAAGAATACTGATGTGTGCGATTGATTTTGCGCTAAAATCCCACCTGGATAAAACAATCTCATACTGCCTGAGTCCAAGAAGATTTACACTGATTTTCTTATCGACTTAAATAACGGTATAGACACCTTCATTTCCCAGAGAAAATTTGATTACATTCTTATAGACACTATTGTCTTGCAGAGCAAAATATGATTATTCAAGATATTCCGGCCTCTGAATATCAATTTTCTTGAACATAATCTGCACAGTAATGATATGTCCTCGTTTAGATCAAGTTTTGTTCCGTGACGAACTTACGATAATGCGGGGAACAAACACATGATGCTCTGTGATGGACTGGTCTCACATCCTGGTTACAGCCCTGCCTTGCACCCTGTGTCTGCCAAGATAGGCTCCGGCTCACCACAACCTTCTACAGCTATAAGCGAGTACTGATAATGAATAAATGCATAAACCATGATACTGTACATGTATAAACCTGCATGTGGCTGATTGTTTGATTAACAATCTTCAGGTTGCGAGTTCAAATACTGTTTAGCGGCGTTGACGTGAGCGTTGCATTTTTACATCTTATCTTTGGCCCTTCAAGCTGGGATAACTTAAAAACGTTGATACGATTTTACTGCCAGTGGGTGACACTACACACAGGAGTAAATTCTGACCATCATTTCCCATGGTTCATAACCCAGTAAACGTGGCACGTTGGGCCAGTGTTAGGCCATTGTTGGACCAGTGTTGACTGGAAAAAAACTGGATCAGGAAAGACTGGCCCTGCCATAGGAATTTGGAATTGACAAGACTAATGTTGGCCCTCCAATGGAGATGAGCAACGGTCTGCTCTTCTTGTAACAGACACGGTGAGTTATCACATGGGGGGGGGGGGGTCACAAGACATTTAAACCAGCCTGTAGAATACTTATAAGAGGGTCTGTGAGCTGTGCATCTGTATAATCCCGCAATGCTGATTGGCATCGTAGGACGCGTGCACCGCTTAGAACTGCCGACCGTAAAGGTAACGATGCCCTCGTGACATTGAATTCCGCAGGAAATGAGTGCGCGACGCTACACGTCACCCCGCGATGTCGACTGTGATATCGTCGCGGCGTACGAGGCTTAATGCTCAATCGATGACACCGACGGCGTTTGCATACTGATACGACGGGAGCGCTGTCACCCGCGCATGGACGGAAAGCACAGAGCCAGCGTGTGGACGTATCGTGGAGCGGTGGCTCAGCGGTTAGCGTGCTGGGCTACAAAGGCGGCCGGGCGTGGTGCTGGCCAACCCACTCCCCTGTGTATCGTGTCGGCCTTCATAGGTACTTGCTGATGGCGCTTGACTCTGTAGTCTGTTACACAAGGGGTATTTGTATTTGTGCACGTGTGCGCACGTGCGCTGGGCTACAAACCTGGCGACACGAGTACGATTCCCGCTCACGGCCGACATGGGAAGAAATATACTCTCCATACGGCTAGCATGAAAGAGCGGCGCTTGGGAGTGATTGTCATCACATCAGTGCTGGGGTGGCGGAAGCAACCTTATTATTTCTATGTTCGTGCATGCAATCACCAAAATAATGCAGCAGTGTTGTAGTGGCTATCGCCGTGTATTACGAACCCAATCAACTGAGTTTGAGTCTCACTAGTGGCAAAATTCAGTGGCGAATATCTGAACCGGGCCTGGGCCTCTAGCTTGACTCAGCCTTAAATGAATACCTGGTGCAGCATCTGAACATCAGCACTGGGGAGACAAAGGTGGCCAGGCGTGGTCCTGGCCACACCGCCCCCTCATTCACTGTACCAGGCTTCAGATGTGCTCTTGTGTGGGGTAATATTTTCCAGTCTGCAATACTTTTGGCCTAAATTCAGATTCGGTTTTCTGGAAAAAATATGTTTTATTGACAATTAATTGCCCACAGTGTGCAGTAAGGGTGCACCTTAGGTCATCTCATCCTTAAATAATGAGAGCCCAGTGGTGAGCTTTAAGGGCTCTAGGGAGTGCATGCTGGAGTGTGCGCTATAGACTTACAACTGCACGGCTTTAATGTACATATTTTTCAAATGTATTCCAAGGGCCCTTCAGGGTCTCTGTGTGTGAGTGTTAAAACTGAAATCGACATTCTGAACTAACACGGAACATTCACGGAATGTGACGCTCTAGTTTCACTGAAAATCTGTACGCAAACAGTAGGCGGTGATAGAACCGGATTGGTGAAATTGGTGCAATGTTACCTACCGTCATGGCCCAAGCACTGATATATTCAAATTAGAAAATGACAAAGTAACAATAGTGGAAATCTATAATGGAGCAAGTGTTTGTTTGTATACAGGTATGTCTGCCCGCACTGCACAACACCAAGGATGTTATGGCTTATTTCAGCTTTACTTTCCACTTATTCAATACTCTTCTGAACCTTCAACACTATTTCAGCTTTAATTCACACTTTTGCACGAGTACCATCAACCCTCTTAGGGACTCTTCCGAGGTTAATTATTTTTAAAGAGGACTTAATCAAAGTCTTTTCCTCCGAAATGTAAAGATAATTCATGTGTGCACAGAGCCTGTCGTCGGAAAGCATTCTAAAATAATATTGTTTTTCATTGAACATTAAGTATCAGCAACAGCGCTGCGTGTTGCTGCAAGTCAGCCCCCATAAATCGGCATTGTCGCCTGTACTAGTGGGAGCCATAGCGAGGTTGTCCTTAGAGATATTTGATTGTTTTGGTCCTCCCTCTGTGTATATGAACACAATGACTGTTAATCAGAATGTGATGTCCAGTTTTACTTCTGCAGTAACACACAGATGGTCTGTTGCAATGCACGTGGATAGCTGATGCCCTCTGTTGGTAGAACCTATATTTGCTTACGTTTCCTTCTTTCAGCTCAGATTTCCTCCATCGTGTATTCTATCATATATTATCTGTGCGTTCCACTTCATCGTCTGGTATATGCCTTCAATCGTTAGTTTATCGAGCAGTGCCCTCCTATTTCTACCTTGTGCTTTTATTCCTAACATCATTCCCCCTCGAGTATCGTTCAGCAATCCTATCCTGCTGACAACGTGTCCAGTCCAGATTATAATTTTTCTCACTTTGAATCGCTCCAGTGAGACGCCTCTCCTCTCGGTACACTTCCTGTCAATCTGATTTTCTTCCTTTGATGCCACAAACCACATCTCAAAACGTTAAGGTTATCTGAGGTCTAAGCATCTCAATGTCCACGTCGCTACGGAATAAAACATCACATTCCACACTCTCGTATCTTCAGGGCACTCATTTATTTGGAACAAGATCGCCCGTAGGGCGGGTACTTTGCTGGTATTCGGCAAAAAAATTAAAACGACGAAATAAATTAAAACTAAGTGTGCTGCGAGCAGCGGTAGTGCCGTGGTTAGCGTGCTGCACTACGAACCCGGCCACTCGAGTTCAAATCCCGCTCACGAACCAACACCAGTGACGATTTTCTGAAACGGTCTTGGGTGTCCCCTAAGTCGACTCAGCCTCAAATGAGTACCTGGTGCAGTGTGTAAACATCGCCACGAGGGAGACAAAGGCGGCCGGTCGTGGTGCTAGCCACCCACCCCCGCGTGTGCCGTGCTGGCCTTTACAGTCGCTCGCTAACAACACTTGCCTCTACACTCTCTTAAGGCTATATGGGGGATCTTTGTCTTGTCTCTGTCTTTGCTGCGAGCAGCTGAAGCGGTTTCGGGAGGCAGAGAGCCAGTGCCGGCCACTCGTGGAGAAAAACAAGCGGCTGTCGCGCAAGAACGATGAGCTGAACAGCAGCCTGCAGCGGCTGGAGGACAAGCTGAAGCTTCTCACGAGGGAGAACTCCGAGATGGTAACCACGGCCAGACCCTGCAGCCCAATCACACCTACACACGGTGTATGTCAAATCAAAAATGTAAACTTCATTATGGCTATTTCAACATCACAAAAAATACACACGTGTGCAGGCAGTCCTCGACTTACGAACGCCCGACTTGCAAACACTCATACTTACGTTATATCACTTTACGTACGTGACTCGCGAACGGAACCCGTTCGTAACCTGGGGACTACCTGTCTGTACTACGGATATCTCTGACACAAGACGTTTCAGTTCAACCATTCAGAAGCCCGATGATGCCCCCAACGTGGGAGGCTCTTAAGAGCTGCTCTTTCGGGATAGCCGAGATAGCCGTGTTGAGCAATTCTCAACTCATCCGTTAATTACACTGTCCAAAATGGTGCCTCAGACTTCATTTCCTGAAACATCGCATCTATCTGTGAGGTGGGAGCCTTGCCATGTGGAGCATGTACGTGTGTATATATACACATGTATACTCACATTGAATATTCCTACAGGGTTCCCAGTCTTGCATGGCGAATCAGTTCTAATAGAAACCAAATGCTGCATTCGAGGAAGGAATGCTGATCAGTAGTTGATGTGAAATTGCTGGGGAGTGCAAAGGACGTTTTGTGATTTTTATAATGTTCACGTCATGCATTGCCATTTATATTTATGTTGGATTTCTAACTTAGTTTGACCGATGTTATTATCCTAGAATCGTCGACCTTGCATTCTGGTTGCAATCAGAACAGACTGATTCATATTTCATCGTGTTTGTGAGCTCAGAAGCTTGAACACGGATGCATTTGCTGGGTGCAGCGATACATGTCTGAAATATTTAGACACGGATGCCTTTCTGTGTGGAGTTTGCATGTTCTCCCCGTGTTGGTGTGGGTTTTCGCCGGGTTCTCTGGTTTCGTCCCAGAGTCCCAAGACATGCTGCCTAGGTTAATTGTCCTGACTAAATTTCCCCCTGGTGCCCTGAGATGTTGTAACTTACGTACCCCTCCCTGCTGGACAACCGTTAACAAGAACTACAGTCTCTCCTCGCCTTATGACTGGGTTACATACCAATGACCCCATTGTAAGTTGATTTGTTCGTAAGTCGAAAATACCCTTACAACGGTTTGTAAACAAACCACAACCAGGTGCTAGCCACCCAAACACAGACTGAGACCCAGACAATAACAAACGTGGTATCGTACTGCAACTGGAGCGGTCGTCGTTAGACTTTACGACCAACCGTCGGGATTCGAAAATAATACAATAGGGTTCCTGGGACGGCCGTCGTAAGTCCGGCTGGTCGTAAGACGCATACGTCGTAATTCGAGGAGAGACGGTACGTAGCTCAACGGTTCCTTCCAACTTAAACACAAACCGACTTGACTGACTGAGCGCAGAAGCAGAGGTTCACCGCCAAGGAGGCGCTGAGGAGGCCGAGCTCCCTCAACGACCTGGAGCAGTCGCAGGAGCAGCGCGAGATCGAGTTCCTACGCATGCAGGTCATCGAGCAGCAGAACATGATCGACGACCTCAACCAGGTGAGCCGCGTCAGCTGCGTCGAAAAAATACATCTTCATTCGCGGCGTACAACGCGCCGCGAATATTCGTTCAATGTCGGAGGTGTTCGTTTGAAGGCGCGATGAAACCGCGGAGAGGGGGCGAGGCAAGCTACGTGGTTAACCGGCGGCTACCCGCCAGACGCTGCGTCCCTGAATATTATCATGTTATCGGCCAATTAATGAGTGTTTTTATTAGCGGTGGGAGGAAACCGGAGAACCCAGAGGAAACCCACGCATAAAAGGGGGGGAGAACACACAAACTCCACACAGAAAGGCACCTGCGGTGGGAATCAAACGGCCTGGGGAAGGATCTTCTTTCTGTGAGTCACAGATGTTACCACTGCGTAGACACCCTGCCGTCACGTGGTCTCACGCTCATTTTAAGAGCCAGTTGACTTTTCTCTTCCCATTTTCCTGGTACGTGGGAGGCCATGAGTTAGACCCCAATCCTGACAGTGCCTGTTGTATATTCCTCTCTCCCCGTGGTGGTCATGTTGATTTTTCTCTGGGTTGTCCGATTTCCCCCCCCCCACATTTAGACACATCTGTTTAGATTATTTGGCCGCTTTTATAAATTCCCACAGATGATGAGAGAAGCCACTTCGATGAGCTATTGTGTGCAGCCAGGTCGCCTTTAGAAAATAGTTCATAGCTCAGTGGGGCCTGGTGAAATAAAATACATTAGTTTAGTCTGTCACACTCACTAAACTTGAAAACCTACGTTTCATATTAGCCTAAGATTCCAATCTAATGTTTTAGTGGGGCTGGTTTTGCTCTTTCACAGTCATATTTAATTATCCTCCTCAGTCTGAGCCATGTTCAGAGCCTTCCATTTCATCACAATCAAAGGCCCTCCAAGACGCCAGTCTTGTTTCCCCGCGTTATAAGTCTGGCAACGATTTGCGATGTATTTGTTCTGCTCTTAAATTCGTTTCAGGAGCGAGAGAAACTGATGCGCATCGTGAAACCAGTCCGGAAAGACCTGAAGCCCACCAGGGTGAGTGAGAACAC
The DNA here is from genome assembly GCA_036362915.1 of Geotria australis. Lineage (NCBI taxonomy): Eukaryota > Metazoa > Chordata > Hyperoartia > Petromyzontiformes > Geotriidae > Geotria > Geotria australis. The sequence continues at coordinate 7,179,903 of JAZEWU010000012.1, forward strand.
GCGTGTAGAGAGCATTCTTCACAGAGACCTGACCCAGTTAGCTACATGGAGGTCCACGCAAGCACGCATATGTCATGTCACGTCATGTCCAATATTGCCATACCCTTTCAGTCTTGTCTGCGGGGAGATAGGACTGTTGTTTGTTACATGTAACGTTAAGCTGTGAAATATGATCACTGGTTTTGATATGCCTTAAGAGTTATCCATCGTAGATGCAGTGTAGAGTTGAGTTCCTCTTAGCCGCAACTCCGCCTGACTCCCATTTACCCACGACTGTCATTATCCACAGCAGCTGTAGGTTCTCCAAAAACGTCCTATCTGCAGCCGTATTCTTCCTGTTATCCGCGATTGTTCCCGGTATTTCCTGTCCTGCTTCGCGGAACGGTTTCCAACCGACCACATATCTGTTTAAAGACAATGAACCGGAAATATTAATTATTTTAATCTTTGGGTTATCCTCTATTGTTAAATGGTGCTGAAATACATTTTCACAGCCGAAAATAAATTCCGTTCGCGGATGTGGACTGAATTGGGATGCAAACGGAAGAATTATGGGAATTGAACGATACGGGGATTACAAATCAGGTGAAAGATTTTTAAATGTAGTGCGTTGACCACCGCACTACACGCTGCAGCTACTCTACTTTAAAGAAGACAAAATGTACTTACAACGCATCAACACGGCAGAAAATGTTTTCACGCTCGCAAATTGTTATATTACTGCACTACAAGCCGTCACAGTAAAATGAAATGCAATGCAAATGCAGCAACCCTTCATTAGACGAAACAATCGGAGGTGATTTCTGAATTTAAACTGGCTGATTACAGTCGGCTCTAAAATATTCACCTCCGACTGGAGGTCATTATGCTTTTTATTAAAAAATTAGGTTTGGTTCCAATTCAGCCGGTGATGTATTGCACTGCAGGGAGCGTTCTCTTTCTCCGCTCGGCAATTACCCAACACAAATGGAAATCAGCACTCCTCCGGCTTCCTTATCCCAGTGTCAGGGCTTAGTTCAGGGAGAGATGAATGTTTGCTGTGATTATAAGGGGAGGGCGTGGGTAAACAACAAGATAACATGTATTGCCATCAGCTAAAAGAATGCGTGCAGACAGTGCACGAGATGTAGAATAATACCGGTCTAACGTGAGAGCTTTATGGCATTGTGTTGTTCACATTGGTGGAAAAATATTGTTGGAAAATGCTGCCCCAAAAAGCAAATGTTGAATGTAGCGCAAATGCAACTGGTTAATCATGATTTGCTGAGGGTGCTGACATTCAATTTGAAATCATCGTCATCATCAGAATCATCGATGATCCCGGTGGTGTTAGCGGTGTGGCCGCTGATACCATTTCTGTTTCCACTTCTAAAAGATTTGATTTTCCCGAGTCACAAGTTGTATGTAGCAATGTTTAAATCCAGAGTATGGCCTATTTCTTCCCTGTCATTATTTAGCTCTGGTAACCATATCACGCCTGTGCATTTGAGTTAACTTGAAAGGCGTAGCATATTTCTAAGATTCTGTAAAGCGTAAACATATTTCACAATAGTTTCCATAATATGACGGATTGAATACATCACTTAGTGGAATACAGTGGAGGTGTATAAACACTGACACTGAGCTCAGTGGGACCATTAACCTGAAAAATTGGCTTTGTGATAAGATTTGTGTTTTGCAGAGCTGTATTTTCCTAGCTATTTGAGGCTCATTTGGTATGTGATGTCGAATTCAGGTCTGAATGGTAAATTATAGGTCAACTATAATAATAATAATAGCATTTTATATAGCGCCTTTCACCCGAGGGTCACAAAGCGCTGCACAAGGGCCGCAAAGAGAACGGCATGTCAAGATAATATAATCTGATTATAATCTGATTGCCCAGCATCCGCTGCAGTATAACACATTTACCTCTGCTGTGGTTTGTAATGTTGCATGGTTCTTTTGTCCCTTTACCAATGCTGTGGTGATGACAATTTACAATGATCAGTAGTGTTGTGCACTAATTTTACGTCTTTGATTTTAATACATGGCAAGAGAGATGGAGCATATTTTAACCCTGCTCGAACCAACCGGCAACCTCTTTCCTCGTTGACGTTTACAGCTCCGCAATTGGCACAGACCCTGGCGCAGATGTTGCCGCGCCGTGTAATTGAAGTGTGTCCGGTGGCTGACTGCACCGAATTAATTGTGCCCAGACTCTGCAGAGTTCTGCATAATTCATCAGCGTGTTGCGTGGTCTTGCTGAGGCTCATCGCTGCTGTGCAGGATCGCGATGCCATCGTTAGCGAACACCCGCGCGCGTCTGAGGTTACGCTGAGGTTGTCTGCGCAGGTGCCTGCCTTTCTACGCGGCATACTAATTATCATTTTAGGGCGGGTTATCTTTCCCCGGTAATTATGATTTCCCTTTTTGCCGCATGCTGTGGACAATTGGCTTCATTATGATCGAACAACGTTAGTTTTAAACACTGCAGTTGTGGTGGTGCGAAGTTATTTACGGATGAAAGTAAGGACGTAATAACGTGGTTTTGGATTGGGTCACGTAAAAATAAGTGTCATAAACCCGCCTCTACTCGAAACCGGTGATTTGGAGAGAAAACTCACAATATTTACAACGTGTCGTTGATTATTGCAACCAGCTTCATCAGGCTGCTTGACAAAAGGTTTGGAGATGTCATCTGGATTCTGGCTCTGATGTAGTAAGGAGCATGTTTCATGGTGGTGATGAACACTTTAACGCTGAGATTTGGAGGTCGGGTTGGTGGATCACACAGGGATGAGAGTCATTGCGTGCGATGCTGCCATGTGTATTGGTTGGTACTGGCCTCGCCGTTTCAATCTCCAGGCGCGGCAGTTACAACAATGAGAGCAGTATAGATTAGTACAGCACAGTTCGTTGATCTGTTGGTGGGGTAAAGCGTGGGTGCTCTCACCTCTTCTAAAACATATGGCCAGTGTGGAAAGATATTGCTGGCATTACTGGGATGTGATGACTTTTCAAAGCTCGGGGGCACAGCGTGAAGTAACGCTTTAACATGCAAAGGAAAAACACGCCGTGTGATGCACTAAAAAAAACTAACGGCACGAGCCGTGTGTAATGACGGGCTAATAAGCACGCGGGAACTCCCCTCGGCACCGCCGTGTACACCGTGCCCCGCCGCGTACAGCCCGCCCCGCCAGCAACCATTTGATGTCCGTTGACTCGCGCTGTTCGTTCCGAAAACCTCGTCAAACCCTACGAGGGCTGCAGCTCGGTCAGTTTGCCGCGGGGTGTCTGTGCGGTGGTAGCGTCTGCGCCTGAGGCAATTTCGATTCCTGCCACGGATGGTGATGTCATCGGGGTGTCCAGAGATGGCCGAACAAACCAAGCGGAGATCCGGAAAGCTTGATTGCCTCTGGCCTCTGTATTGTAAACGGCCGGTATCCAGGTTGATCCTGGTTGGCCGGTTGCCACCCCAAGGGGTGGGGGGTATTGGAGCAGGTTTTTACGGTTGGATGCCCTTCCTGACGCCAACCTCCTTTAGTTGAAGGGTCTTCGGATCGTTATTTGTCTCGATCCTCCCCCCCAGACCTGTTCACCACGGGAAGCCCCAGCAGGTGTGCTAGACTCAAGGCGACAGCTCTAGGGTTTAGTGGAACAAAAAAACCCCTCCAGCATGATACGGTCGATTCGATTCTTCGAAGCGTGATGGTTATGACAGTTTATCATTGCAACAAGTTCTTCTTTAGTTGCAGACAGCCCTTCAACATTTAGAGATATAATAGTCAGTGCTGGCCTTAAAGGTGGGCATTGGCTTCTCTTATTGCTCCAGACTGAGGTGCTTCTGGCATCTGATGAGCTTCTGGACATCGTTGTTTTTCAGCTCAGCTTCGAAGTTGTTTGGTAGAATTTGCAGATAATACCAAGTATTACTTGACAGGGATCGCGACGTGAACGCTTCTACCTTGAGCATGATACGGTTCTTCTTCTTCTTTGCTATTCTTCGAAGCACGATGGTCAGCTTCTGGACATCGTTGTCTTTCAGCTCGGCTTCGAAGTGTTTGGTATGTAATGACCCACATGATCAGAGGACGGTGGGCGAAGTGACCGCGTCAATCCCCCGCCCTACGGAGAATGATGTAATGAGGAAACCAGTTCAAGCCTGGGCAAGCCCACAGTCTAGTCAAGAAAGGAGGGGGGCCAAGGGAGGAATGGGGGATTAATTCCCTCCCACCCTCATTGTGTTCGGGAACATTGAGGTGACCTAATGTTTACTTGTAGAATCCCCGCTGCTTTCTCTATTGTGTAAGGGATTATAGTGGCTAAACATAGAGTGGAGGCCATAAATCATTAACAGCAGGGGAGGGGTGATGTCAGAGCTGACGTCAGAGCTTTGCAGCATAAAAGGCGGACGCCCAGATACAGGGCGCGCCCCGGCGGCCAGCGTGTCCAGGGGCGTGCCTGGCACAGCCCGGCCAGTGTGTGTGTGAGCTGGGGAGTTGGCGTGGACCGCGCGCTGCTGCGCTCCACTGCTGGCTTGTAACTAAACAGCATGCCTGTGAGCGGGGAGCTCGGTGATAGCAAGCTTAAGCGGTCGTAGTGACGGACTGCTGTTCATGTGAGAAGTCTTGCTGATGAATTAAACGACACTCTGCTTTGGAAGTCCGCGCTTCGACCTTCATCT
>JAZEWU010000012.1:7194256-7234537 GCA_036362915.1 Geotria australis
CATTTAGAGATATAACAGTCAGTGCTGGCCTTAAAGGCGGCGGGCATTGGCCTCTCTTCTTGCTCCAGACTGAGGGGCTTCTGGCATCTGTTGAGCTCCTGGACATCATTGTCTTTCAGCTCGACTTCGAAGTGTTTGCTAGAATTTGCAGGTAATACCAAGTATTGCTTGACAGGGATCGCAACGTGAACGCTTCTACCTTGATCCCCATTGTATCAATATACAAATATAAGGTTTATTGTTATTTTTCCAGTCAACAACATGTTACTCTGTAAATGTTATCGTGCACGATTGTTTTTCAGTTCATTCCAGAGTGGCCTTTACTCTCTTGTAGTAGGTTTTGAAAACATTACCCGTGTGATCGTAGACGCAAGGACCGTTTTGGGAGTGGGAAATTGCTTTGTCCTTTCAGAATTTTATTGAATGACTCATCCACTTCTCAAATCCATCCATTTTCAGAAACCGCTTAATCCTGTACAGGGTCGCGGTGAGCCGGAGCCTATCCCGGCAGACACAGGGCGGAAGGCAGGGGAACACCAATGACGGGACGCCAGTCCATCGCAGGGCGCCTGAGGAAATTTAGTCAGTTCGCCAATTAACCTGGCAGCATGTCTTTGGACGGTGGGAGGAAACCGGACTGCCCGTAGAAAACCCACGCAGACACGGGGAAAACATGCAAACTCCACACAGAAAGGCCCCCGAACCGAGATTCGAACGCGGGACCTTCTTGCTGTGAGGCGGAAGTGCTACCCACTACGCCACCGTGCCGCCCTCACTTTTCAAAGGCGGTTGTATATTCGACCATCACTTAATAGCCCTGACCAATTAACCCTCCACACCCAGTGTAGAATCTGCTCATTGGGCAACCGTCACTTTCTCTTTTTAACAGTGGGGAGGGGTAAGCAAGTTACAACATCTCAGGGCACCGGCGGCAATTTAGTCATGACAATTAACCGCAGCAAGAAAGACCTAGGTTTGATTTCCACCTCGGACACCTTTCCATATAGAGTTGGTGTGTTCTCCCTCTGTTCTGCGTGGGCTTCCTCCTACAACAACAAAAAACACTCATTAATGAAGTGGCCAATAACATCATAATATGTAGGACGCAGTGTGTTGGCGTCATCTAACTGCCTGGCTGTCTTCCCCTTCCCCGACTCTCTGCGGTTGCTTTGCACCTCTACGTCATTCTTGCTTTCTTCAATACTGAACGAATATGCGTGGCGTGTTATATAAATGATAATCAATATTTTGCTTATAGGGCAGTGAGAATGGCAAAAGTAGTTAGATTTTTCAGCCTGTGCCACACACTGTACATCATCCACCGAGTACATATCCTATATCCAGTGTATAAATGCTTTCTGTCAGGGACATTAGACCGCCGGGGAATCTATAACATTGTTAAGTTAAATGGCGGATATGGGCCATTTGGATGTGCGCGCGTGATTGCATATGGGCCCATTTTGCGTTGTGAAGTGCACCAGAATGCATCCTAGACTGCTGCACGCTCGATTCAATCAGAGCGCGATCTGTGAGCATCACCGCGCTCACAAACACGCGTGCAACATTGACACGCGTGCGTGTATATCTGCGTGGTCGCGACAACACAACTACAAGCAGTGAGATAGGATTTGACATGCTCTGGTTCATGTGTGAATGGTGAAAAGGTTTACAAACTTGGTTGATTCGTAAACCGTAATATGAAACTGTTAACAAATAATTTTTAATTCATAATAAACACTAAAGGATAATGATATGAGGTTTTGAGATGTAATATTTTGAGATGTATATTGCATTAGTTTTTTCTTCGTCTATTTGCACAGACGTTCCTCCAATCATTCATATTTTCAGGGGTTGTTTTAGTAATTACCCGCCAAATTTACGCTCCCCAATCATCGACCAGTTGTAAATTAGACGCCCAGGCGAGTAATGCTTAGGTCACCGCAGCTGTTTGGGAACTTGGTACGCGGTGTGGTCTAACCAGCAGTCTGACCGTTGGGCGGCAGGGTGGCGCAGGTTTAACATCTCCGCCTCACAGCAAGAAGGTCCCGGGTTCGAATCTCGGCTCGAGCGCATTTCTCTGTGGAGTTTGTGTGTTTTCCCCCTGTTCTGCGTGGGTTTCCTCCGGGTTCTCCGGTTTCCTCCCACAAGTAAAAAAAAAACACTCATTAATTATTTGGCCGATAACATCATAATATATAGGAAGCAGTGTGTGGCAATATGGCGCCGGCAAACCGCCCAGCTGCCTCCTCCGCCTCTCTGTGCTTTCCTCGCGCCTCTCTCGTTGATGAATACCTTCGACATTGAATGAAAATGTGCGCGTTATAAATGTAAAATTATTATTATTATTATGAGCGCTAACGTGCTGTGACAATGTTCCCTGTTGTCCCCGTTTGACGCCCCCCCAACTCCCGCTCTGACCCCCCCTTCCCCAATCCTGCTTCTAGAGGCCGGTTGTGGAGACATATTTTGGGTATGATGAGGAGGCGTCCGTGGACTCAGACGCCTCCTCTCTCTCCTACGCCACCGACCGCACGCCCGGCACCCCCGACGACGACATAGAAGACGTACGTGCGATCATAATAATAATAGCACAGAAATCCGGGACAACCTCGGAGTAGATTAGCTGCTTCTTCGGATTGAGAGGAGCCAGTTGAGGTGGTTCGGGCATCTGTCGACATGCCGTCCTCTCCGTGGCCCTTGTGCAGCGCTTTGTGACCCTCGGGTGAAAGGTGCTATATAAATTGATATTATTATTATTATTAAAGTTATCATGATGTCCCTGCTACAGACAGACACCAAGGCCGACAGACAAAACGTATGCATCAACACGCTCAATCTCTGCTTGAAATATGAGGCTGCCAACTTAGTTTCTAAAATTAGGTTAACTTAGCCTATTGTGAAAAAGCTTTTTTGGTAGTGGTTCAATGTTATTAATCAGTGGCGGTTAAATATTTGTATTCATCTGTCAAGGTTTAGTAATTTTCATAGTTCTGTTTTTTCTACAATCACACACTGACGCCTACTGTAGCCATGGTTACGTAATTAAAAGTTAAATTCCAATATCTGACCAATTAAGGTGTCTAGGGCATAACAAAACTGTAAAGTCTGAATTGTTTTTTGGTTATTATAATGCCCTTGGCCCAGCCTGTAGTTTAAGATTTTAAATTGGCCACATACATAAATACTAACACACAACACAACAATGGTCTGTGAATAATATCAGTGGTTATTAAGATCTGTTTTGCAAATGATTAATTATTTACCCTCACGGGTCCTCACTAATCCTGTTAAAAATTACGTCATCTTGTGGAATGAGGTCTGATCATTTTAAATTATGTAATGCTCACGTATGGCTTGATTTATGGCATATTTATTTTGTTTGCTGTGCCGGGATAGCCGTGTCAGGCTGTTGATTTTCTTTCCTCACTATGTTTCACCTCCCACATTGGAGGCATCATCAGGCTTATGAATCCTCCAACATGGGAGGTGAAACGCCGCAATTGAGAGAGTAGGAACGCTCGATACGGCTATCGTGAAAGAGCAGCTCTTAAGAATGTTCATACATTGAGCCAAAACCTACATCATTACATAAGGCCTATCGTTTGTGTTAAGTGGCCACACCTAGCAACAAGTGTTAGGGGAGGCCGAGGTGGGAATGGAGCGTCTCAGGGGGGGCTCTTCTATAATAAAGAGACATCTGCAGAAGCCCCTCGTACACAGCAACGTCAATTCGCGTTTTTATAACCTGTTAAACGTAGAGGTGCAGCCCTGAAATGTCTTGCTCCAACCACGGATGGTGGTGGAGCCTCCAAGAGAGTACAGTATTTTGGACCTACTCTTTCACACTGGACAAACGTCTTGGAAGAGGTGGGAGTACCCACACTTTACCGCACCACACGCAACCTGCTGATCAAATAACTGTGGTGAACCCGTTAATAATACTGGGTGGAGAGTGGCAGGGCCATTGAAGAAGCTATCCTATTGGCTGTGTACGTCGTGTGTATTTTAGTCAAAATTGTTTGAAAAATCAAAAGGGTTGCTGAAAATTAGAATTGTTTAAAATATGTATTCCAGTCATAGCAGGACTTCAGTATATAGCTTATTTTTACATTTTATTTTCAATATAAATGTGCTCAAAACACAGTCAATGGGACAAAGAATAGAGATATTTGTTTTCACATTCATTTTGCAGTACTAATCTACACATTTCTGATTGGAAACCCAGTGACTGTTGAGGACTGCCCAATGCACAAACGAGCATTGGAAAAGATGAAATAAAATTTCAGGGACTGCTAAGTTACTAATTAGAGATTAAGTTAGACACAACACCATTTTTTTATTTTTCCTGTCACCGACTGACATTTCGGCCAAATAACCTTCTTCAATAGTGTATCGTATTTAAATATTCAGAGCAGGAAGCAGACAGATACGATTTCGTCTTTTATTTGTGGATGGAATTCTCAAGATGTGGTGACTCACAATGACTTATATTTAGGAGAAAATAATATTTGGTTTGAGAATAGTCTAACATATCTCTTTTATTGCCACCGCAAATGTGCATGTTTATTAACAAATGAAAGGCACAATATTTGACTACTCTGTCTGCTCTGAAGAAAGACCGGTTATTAAAATAATAGATGACAAAATGTCTCTTCCCCAGACAAGTTGCAAATGTTAGTAACCGCAGAAGGACGTTCCAATTAAAATATCGAGTTTTTCCTTGCTGCTCATTAACACAAAAACATTTCACTGGTGTTAGTATTAATTAACCTCTAATTAAGTGACATTGATAATAACTGAAAATAAATGTATAAGGTAAAGGCGCAGACCTGCAATTTCTCACTCACACCACTGCTGGCGGAAAGGCCTCCACGAGAGGAACTCTAGAGAGCTTCTCAACACCATGTTTGGCCAACTCCTGCAACTGTTCAGACGTCTTGGGAGAGGTGGGAGTACCCACACCATATTCCACCACACGTGACCTTGTCAATTGACCGTACTGTACCGAATGCTTCTGCCACTTTCTTACTGGTACGCCGAACTGGACCGAACCGACTTATATTCACGTCTGGCTATAGGTGAAATCTTTGTCTGTGTTGTGTGCGTGTGTGTTTAGTCTCTGGTGCAGGGGGAGTCGGAGGTGCGCTTCCAGCAGCTGATGCGGGAGTACCAGGCTCTGCAGAGGGCATACGCTCTGCTCCAGGAACAAGTGGGTGGCAGCCTGGATGCAGAGCGCGATGCCAAGGTACTATAGAGTTACAACTACAGAAACAGAAAAAAAAATCGACGTTCAAGTTTGAATTGCCGATGTTTTTATAAGTATTTCGCTTACGTATTACGTATTTATCCGGGACAGCCTCAGAGTAGAGTCGCTGCTTCTTCTTCGGATTGAGAGGAGCCAGTTGAGGTGGTTCGGGCATCTGGTAAGGATGCCCCCCGGAAGGCTCCCTCGGGAGGTATACCAGGCACGGCCCACTGGGCGGAGACCTAGAGGCCGACCCAGGACACGCTGGAGGGATTATATCCTTTGGCTGGCCTGGGAACGCTTGGGAATCCCCCAGGAAGAGCTGAAATCTGTTGCTGAGGAAAGGGATGTCTGGTCCACTGTCCTTGGACTGCTGCCACCGCGATCCTCACCAGGACAAGCGGTTTAGAAAATGGATGGATTAATGTAGGTTTTGTACGGTTTGATGTATGAGAATTGCTTTCGAGCACCATTATTTCGGGAGAGCCATGTCGAGCGTTCTGCCTCTCTCCTTTGTGATGTGGCGCTTCCAGAACAGGAGGCGCCAGATTCCGTACGGTGTCGAGCGTGTGACGATGCGGCCCACGGTGCTTGTGTCCGTGCGTGTAGGCACGGGAGCAGGTGCAGGAGGAGCTCATGTATCTCCAGGCGAAGGTCGTGGATCTGGAGAGGGTCCTCGTGGAGCACGGCCAGGGCAGGGTGGGTGACCTCTGTCTCGTCCGCTTGACCCGGCTGTGCACCTAGCGTCACAGCCTTAAGCTGCCCACACTGGCTGGTTGTGCAGCCAATGCCACTTGAGACATTGGATTTCCAGCTGCGTAGGAGTTAATGGAGCGCCTTGTCATAGTAGACGGATTTGCGTGTTTCTATGAACTCCAGAGCTGTGTCACCTGGAGTCCAGTACGACTGCTAGGGTCTTGTTTGGTGAACAGGTCTGGGGGGAGGTTCGAGACCAATAACGATCCGAAGACCCTCTGACTAAAGGCGGTTGAAGGGCATTTGGCTGTAAAATTCTGCTCCAATCCCCCCACCGTTGAGGGGAAAACCGGTGAAGCCAGGTCAACCTTCACACCGGCCGTTTAAACCGACAGCAGTGGGAATTCGCGGGGGTGCCCCGCAAATCTCCGATGCGTTGTGACTCATCTTGTCGGGCGCAACGTGCAACGTTTTACTCCGCGTTGCTGGCAGCTTCTTCCTATCAGCTTCTTCCAGAAGCTCCCAGCACGTGGAGCGAAACGTCGGACAAGGTGGTGAGCTGCACGCGGTACGACCCGAAAATACATCATAGGGTAATTTCGTAACGCAGGAAACGGGATATGAATGGTCTTTGTTATTTATGTTTAATATTATAAACTCGTTGCCATAACAGCTAGGAGTCACAGTCGGGCCTTGCCATGTGTGTCTGTTGACTTGGTGACGTAGGAAGTCTCTAATCAGTCAACTTTTCCATGGGGTTGTTGGCTCACAACAAGATGAGCCATGATGTATGCAAATTGCCCAACTCGTGAGGTACGAGGTGCCTCTAGGAGGCAGTACAGCAAGTGTGGAGTTTTGAGTGTTTTTGTTGTTATGGACAAGGGTTTTATACCATGGACATTTGGCGTTTCTTACACAGGCAAAAGGCTCAGAAACATTCGGCCCTCCTGTAGATACTGGATATATGCACACCCCTTCCGAGTAAGGTCACGTGTGCTCATAGAAGCAGTGTGCTTGTAACAGAAGTTTTTTGTCACCTTTTCCCCACCAGTGTAATGGAAGGTCACGTTGCTTATATGAAAACTCTTACGTAAGGTGCACGTATATTCAGAGTCTACTCTTAGATAGACATATCCAGCCATAGACAGTGCTTTGTGAGAAACCTTTGTGGAGAATGCAACCTTGGCCGCCATTGTATATGACAACAGAGATGAAAATCACAATATGCTGGGGCTGTGAAACTGTTCCAATTTAGCAGTGAAAAGCATGCAACAGTTCCATTATGTAGTACAATAGATTGTCTGCAATTTTAGAAATTGCTTGCCGCATGGTGCGTACTTATGGCCAGTACCGCGGATGTAAAATCACGATAAATATTGCTGAGCAGTCTACAAGAAGACAAAAACTTGGTTTGTGTAGTAAATAATGTATAATTTACGTGGGTTGCGTTTTCATGTTTTCCAGGAGATTAAATGGATTGAAGAAAAACAAGAACTTTATCGGAAAAATCACGAGCTGGTAGAAAAGGTGATGCAGATAAGTTTACTTGTGCATCCATACTAACCAGTCGTTCACCCACTGTCACAATCGCAGTGAAAGTAGAGGTGCAGCCCTGCAATAGCTTTCTCATGCCATTCTGGCAGATGTGAATGGGTAATCGAATGACCGAGGTGGAGCTCACAGCCCACTGATGGGTTGCGACCCACCGGTTGAGAATGGCGGGTTGAGTGCACATTAGGGCAGATTCCCCTCCCTGCTATCATGCTGCTATCTCGCACTTAGGGTGGTCACTTCTGACTTTAAACACCGGAACATATCAAGGGACGGGTGGAACAGTGGTGCAGTGAGGCACAATCTCGCCTCACAGCAAGACATACTTGGGTTAAATTCCTCGCTCGGGTGCCTTTTTGTGTGGAGTTGGCATGTTCTTCCCGTGTCCGCTTGGGTTTTTACCGGGTACTCTGGTTTCCTGCCACAGTTCAAAGACATGCTTCCTAGGTTAATTTTCCTGACTAAATTACTTTCAGTGCCCTGCGACGGACTGGCATCCCATCCTTAGTATTGCCGTCCCTTGTGCTCTGTGTCTGCCGGGATATGCTCCGGCTCAACGCGACCATGTTCAGAATTAAGCAGGGACTGATAATAAGTGAACATCACGATACCAGAAGAGGAGAGGACTTGCAAATGCGATGCCTTGTGGTTTAGTTTCCAGTCAGAACCACGTATGTTTGCGTGCTTGTACCGTACGACTGTTCAATGCGTTTTCCTGTCGTGCTGCATGTTCTGTGCGATGTCTGGCATTTCACTCGACGTGCGAAATCAGCTCCCAGCACTTCGAGCGAAACATCGGACGACGCGACAAGCACATAGGAGAGATCCCTTGCTCTCCTATGTGCTGAGAATTGCGCTCAAGAGCTGCTCATTGGGGATAACCGTGTCGAGCGTTCCTCCTCTCTCCTTCGTGACATTTCACCGCTTGCCTTACAGGCATCATCAGGTTAATGAATTCGGCTAATGAATTAGCCTGATTATATTCTCCAGCACGGGAGATGAAACAACACGAAGGGGAGAGGAGGAACACTCAACGCTGTTGGCACCAGCTGCCGTCACAAAGCAACAGCTCTTGAGAGCAATTTTCATACATCAACCCGTGAAAACCTACATCGATACATAACGTGAGGCTCCCAAGCAGTAGTTTACAAGAGAGACGTCCGATTTTCCTTTTTCTAGATTCGGAGCCTGGAGACGGAGGAGGACCGCCTGAAGCGCGACGTTCAAGACGTACGAGACCAGAACGAGCTGCTCGAGTTCCGCATCTTGGAACTCGAGGTCTGTTGCCCACGCCCCGCCGTGAAAGCCGCTCGTAGCACAAACCAGCGGCCTCACGTGTAGCGCACCGTCCTTAAACAGATACGTGCAGCCCGGGCGGCACGGTGGCGCAGCGATTCGCGCCGCCGCCTCCCAGCAATAACGTAACTTTGGGTTTATCGGCTCGGATGACTTTCTGTGGGCAGTTTGCATGCCCGTGTGGGTTTTCGCAGTGTACTCTGCTTTGGTTAGTCCGAACGCTTGTTGAATCGCAGGAATCCCGTGTCCGGAGCTTAAAAGCTCACTGGGTATTTTCTGCTGCAATAATAAACATCTGTCTATCCTTGCAGGAAAGGGAACGCACCTCACCGTCCATCACTCTCACGCCAGTGCCCTGCCCGGAGGGCGCAAGTCCCCTGCAGCAATTCTGCACGTCCGAGGGCATGTCGGTGAGACCTGTGTTTATATTCCACATTTGTATCGTGATGTCGGATGCATCGCAGTGCTGCTTTCGGGGTCAGATCTGGTGGCCGAAGAAGTCTCAAAGTCCATTCGCCAAATATCCTTGAACATCCCTGGAAGGTGTATTGATGTAGATTGTCATGGCGAGATGTACGAGAATCTTGTCAACACGCACGCGAAGCTCCGCGTGGAAAGCTACGCAGCTTATTCCAAGCAGCCTTAATAATTTAAATGTTGTTGCTTTGGTTTTTATTAGCTATTTTTTTTCTGTCGTTGTTGACATGCCGTTCTCTCCGCGGCCCTCGTGCAGCGCTTTGTGACCTTCGGGTGAAAGGCGCTCTATAAACTGCTATTATTATTACAAGAGCTGATCTTTTGGAATAGCCATGTTGAACGTTCCTCCTCTGTGCTCTTGCCAATAACACGAGGCAACCTGGCGGCATGTGTTTAGCAGAATACATCCCGCTGGTGAGCGTTCTAAAGTCGGAAACTGCTCACGTGCTCCCCTGCTCTTCTTCTTAGCGATTCTTCGAAGCAGCGCGATGGTCAAATTACAGTTTCCCATTTTCTTACACAGCCCCTTGCATTTTCATTGAACTCCGCAAGGTCTTTTGAGCTGCAGAGGTTCGGTAGTAGAGCACAGACAAGGCAGTGTTCCATAGTATGGTCTGCTTCTCCACATTTGCAGGTGGTTGGGCCGGTCTTGTAGCCCCATCTGACCAAAGCATCTTTTGATCGTCCCGTTCTAGTTCTCAGGCGGTTGAGTGTCTTCCACTGAATCCATGGTGCGTCTGAGCCAGGAGGGAAGTCTGTGCTTAAACACACACTCTTAAATATTGTTCTGGAAGGCCGTTTGGCTGAAGAACATTATGTTATTTTACCATTTTTGGAGTGAAGCAAATCCTAGTTGACTTCAAACTAAATGTGCAATATGTCAGTGACAGATTGTTGGCACAAAGTTATAACGTTAATTTACTGCACAGACAAAAAGGACAGAATTATGTTTCACCCATAGGTAGTTCAAAGGTTCCATTCACACTGCATAAAGTTATTACACTTCATGTTATTCCTTCTGCCCTTAGGAGATTACCATAACAGAATTAATGAAGAAGCTGGACATTTTGGGTGACAACGGGGTGAGTAATGATGATGTCCACCTCATGACCATTTTTCAGACATTCTCACTCAACTTCTGCTGCGCTACTCAATGCCAATGACACTACTTTGGGCCCTGTTATGCTGCAATATCTGTCCACGTTACACGTGTACAGGTTATGTGTTTAATAATACAAAACATATTCCAGATTGTACTCCTGATCAAAGCGGGCTCCCACAGCAAGCAAAAATGCTTCAAAATTATTATATGTATATGATGGATTTACTGAATAGGCCGTTTTTAAAATTATACACTTGTACTCCTGATCAAAGTGGGCTCCCACAGCATACACTTTGGTTGAACTGTAACATTTGCACAATTCATATGCTTAATGAATGATGTAACCAACTCAAACGTGAGCCCTGAGAGCACAAGATTGGTTCGGGTTACTGTTTTCCACGATTTTCAGTCACGAATATTGACCTCGATGGCTTGTGGGATTATCATTTACACTCGTTGGAGCCTTGTTTGCTAAGTTCCTCTAATATTTTCTGCGGTTCTTTCCCACAAGGCGTCATAATAACGATGGTGTCGGCAAATCCGATGTGGTTAACGCGCCCCTCATTAACATCTCTGCATTTGTTTCTTTAATTACATTTTCGGAAATTGCCTTCAAATGACACTGAATAACTTTAGAGAAACCCTATCACCTTGCGAAACTCCCCTTGTAATAGGTATGTTGGTTCGTTCTTAATGTGATCTTAGAGTGGCCCTTAGACTTTTGTACGTGTTTAGTATTTCTTATTTCTGTCCCATTGTTTTAGATCTTAGTATACTGTATCAATTTCGATTGCTTTTTCACAGTCTACAATGGCTATCCGTAATGGTGAATCAAATTCATTAGCCTTTCCCAGAATCGGATTAATAGTATGTATCCGTTCTGTGACATACAAACCTGGCCACACCACGTCCACATATTCTCTGCTGGCTGTAATATATGCTATACAATCTAGAAAGCGTTGGCCTTTTGAGTAAAAAAAAAAATCTAACATTTTTCAAATAAAAATGTCTGCTTCAGCTATAGAAATGGATTCTAGAGGTTGGAATACACATTGATTTTACATTTGTCCTCCGGAGCCTAGTAAATTAAAATATATTTTCATTGGGAAATTGCTTTCCAGCCTGAAAACAATTTTAACAAAGTAGTGATAATTATTGTCAAATTTCAAGGCCCATCATGAAATCTAATCAGCATTTGTTATAGATGTGCATTAAATTGATTGAACGCTACATGTGGTAAATAACGTTGTTTCTGGATATTGTAATTGTGTTATGGCTTTCCCTTACAGAATTTATCAAATGAAGAACAAGTTACTATTATCCACTCACGAGTTGTACTCACTCTGGCCGATAAGGTAAACACACGTTCGCTAGCATTTCATGGACTGATAGATTGAAACATACATGCACTATAATTATTTAAGTTAAGTAATTAAATGTTTAAAGTGCCTGCAGCAGCTGGAATATATTCTTTTTAAAATGAGTATGGAATTTATCCTGAAGCTAATTCTGCTATATTTAGACGTATTTTAATATCGACATTTAAAGCAAGTATATTCCCGAGGCCCTAACAAATTTCATTCTGGAAACCTTTACAATGAGCAGTGTTACTCATCATCTTGCAAAACAACATGGACATAATATTAGGGAATTGCTCTGAAGCGTTGTTCTTTTGGGAGAGCCGTGTTGACCGTTCCTCCTCTCTCCTTCACCTCCCACGTTCGAGGCAGGAGGAACGCTTGAAGATGAACGCTCGACACGGCTATCTCGAAAGAGCAGCTCTTAACAGTAGTTCTCATACACAAAGCCATGAAATCTACATCAATACATGATATCATGGGTCTTTGCTGTCTTTCACACCGAATTGACTATGCTCTAGCTCTGCAGATTAGTTTACTAAGTTTGCTCAGAATTGCTGAGAAATCCCTTCGAGGTGGGTTGATATTCATTGTGCAAGACCAAATATATTATTACAGGTATGTGTTTACATAGTCATCAGTCACTCGGCTAGGCCCATCAGACTCTTCACACAAGAATACACATTAAGTAAATAACCTGACATTTCAAACTTCCACGTAAAAATAGAATATATGTAATTCCAACCTTTAATATGCGTATTAAAGTGCAAACTGTGGACCAGTTTCACCGTGCCCATTAGCAGAGTCGGGCTTGCTGGAAAAATATCGAATTATATAAATGCTGCTGGTTAACGTAAGTCATCATGGTCAATTGGCAGACAGATATAGAGATGTTTTATCCTTATGTGGAGGTACAGAACAGAGTTGTTTGGTTTAATTTCCCCTGAACGCTCTACTCCAGCACTGAGTGTGCCATTATAAAGCATGGCAATTACGTGGAGGGTCGATTGCTTAGGGAACTAATAGTTTTGTTGATCATGCCAGTGCAGCACTGGAGCAAGCGCCATTAAGATGCTGGATTTTAATTCTAGCAATCATGTGTTCTTAAACTTGGTTCTCAAATGTTGCAAATTTGTGGTCTCAGCCCACTCACCTATAATACCACAAAAACACACATCATAATGCCATGTCTAGAATAGCCCAGCTATTATGGACATAGCATTGTGTTCTCCATCTAGTTCGGCCTTTTAGAGGCCTCTTGAAGTAATACCTAAAGACTGAGCCAGGCTCCGCGCAATGCGCCTCGAAAATATGCGCGTGTTACAAATAAATTATTATTAATACAACTCTGTGATATCATCATCAATAGCTCGCTGTCGTGATGTTACCAATTGCTTTCTTAAGTGAGTTTAAGAGAAATGTTTTGATGTAATTGGATGGACATGTTTGGTGATTAAATGAAAGTTGACCAACTATAATGTGGAATTTGAACGTGGATAATCAACAATATTATTGACATTGGCTCTTGCTTTCTTCATTTTGCTTTCTGAGTCATCGCTTCACTGTTGGTGCTTCCTTTGCAGTTCCTGAAGCAGTTTGAGGGGAAGGAGGCAGCGTTGCAACAGAGAATGATTGACCTAGAGAAGGAAAAGGTAATGTGAATTAACATGAAAGTCTAGCCATAGGAAGCTAAAATTAACAAGTAAAAACAAGCCAAAATTGCAAAACCCCATTACAGTTGAATAATAAGATTTCTGGTCTGCGCGAATTCACCCCGTTACTGATTTGTAAAGTAAATTATTTTCTGCTGGAATGGAATATTTTTGTAATTGAGATGCATGCATCTCAGTGGAAATATGCAAAATGCTTGCGTTTCATATGGACTCTGTGCAGCGATCCTGTGTGATCTGATTCTTCGTGTGTTTTGTTTCTATAAAAGCTAAATTATATTTAATTCAAGCAATAAATCTGATTTTCTATTATAAATACAGTACAGTTAAACCTATTCTATTTTACCCATTTGTCCTGAATGCTTCAGCCACTTTCTTACCGGTACACTGTACCTGACCATACTGGCTTACTTTCACCTCAAGCTTGTGTTTACACCAAACTGAAGAATCACATACAGTTGGATGTGTTTTAGGTAAGTAACGTCAGTTTTTGTCTGACCAATGACCTCTGGTGTGCGTATCAGGAGCTCTTCATCAAGCAGAAGGGTTACCTTGAGGAGGAGCTGGACTATCGCAAGCAAGTGCTAGATCAGGCACAGATGGTGAGTGCTGTCCGGGCCCTTGTCTGAGGGAGGTTAGTGTTGCCGGATGTGGTCCTTATGGGGAGGAAATCAACTTAGAGTAACGCTACCCTTGATTGCACCCCACTGGTGATCGATTCACTTTCTTAAACGCGTTGCTCAGTTAATGGTCTCAGCAGGTCACAAGGAGTACACAGAAATAATCTGATCAAGTTTAGATGTTTGCGCAATGCAACCTAATGGCAATGAAATTAAAATTATATATCTAATGACTTACAGGAAACTGGTCTTTATTGAGCAACAAGGACCACACCTAGTCTTGGGTCACAGATTACTTTTGAAGCTATTCCATAGGTTGTTTTGTGGCATAATAGTCTGGGCTGATTGAAGGCGTCATCGAAGGACCGTTTTACTTCGTAACATTGCTCAATTAACAAACATAAGACAGTGTAAATATGTAATAAGTATTGTTCACCATCAGCCCATCATCACCAAGGTATTGTCATTCCCGCTTATTTGTTGGGCTGTTGTGATTTGTTGTATACAGGGTCCTTCATGCCCTTTATTTAGTCGTCGTGGTTAAAGGCATTGAGATTTACTTACCAAAACATTACCATCCTTTGTATTGATTAAAATTACTAATTTCTGAGGAACTTTCCAGGCGAACCCCAGAGTGACTGAAGTCTCCTGGCCCCCTCCCTCCGTGTTGCCCCCCACCGCGTGCCCCCCCTCAACCGCTTGCCCCCCCCACTCCCTGTCACCCTTCTGCATGCCCACCCTCCTCGTGCCCCCCCCCGTCCCCTGCCCCCTCTCCGTGTCACCCCCCTCCCTGACCCCCTCCTCCACGTGCCCCCCCCCGCGGGCAGCGCGTGCTGGAGCTGGAGGCCACGCTGTACCACGTACTGCAGCAGGAGAGCGAGGCGGGCGCGTGCGCCGGCGCCAAGCCGGGCGGCGAGCGCCAGCTGTCGGAGCTGCGCGGCGCCGCCGAGCAGTGGCGGCGGCTCGTCGTCAACGATACGCGCCAGCACGACGCCCAGGTCCTGCGCGACCGCATGGAGCTGCTGCACCAAGCCCTGCATGTACGAGGCAACCGCGCGCACAAACAGCTGCCCGCCCACGCACGCGCACACACACACGAGGTGCACGCACAACAACAATTACAGCCGCCACCGCTTTGCCGTTCGAATTCGATTCGATTCTTCGACGCGTGATTGGCTACACGACAGTTTCCCATTGCAACAAGTTCTTCCTTAGTTGCAGACGGCCCTTCAACATTTAGAGATATAAAGTCAGTGCTGGATTTAAAGGCGGGCATTGGCCTCTCTTTTTGGTCCAGACTGAGGGGCTTCTGGCATCTGTTGAGCCGTTAAGTGGCGGCGACGTCTCCACGGTGCTAGGCCGGGTGCACTTTGAGGTCACGCGAAGTGTCGAAGGCTCGTCGACAGGAGGTCACGGGACACAGCCAGTTGCCATGCATGGGTTGATTGAAAGAGGCGACTGGCTGAGGCACCCATAGCAACAACAGCCGTTCGCCACCAATTGGCGGTGACATCTTCACGATGCCAAGCCAGGTGCACTTTGAGGTCACGCAAAGTGTCAAACGCTCGCCGACAGGAGGTCACTGACTACCCCAGGTCCCATGGGCTGACTGACTGAGATGACTGGCCGAGGCATCCACAACAACAACAACCGCCCTTTGCCACTAAGTGGCTGTGAAGTCTCCACGGCGTCTGTGCCAGGCCAGGTGTATTTTGAGGCCACGCGAAATGTCGAAGGCTCTCCGACGGCACACGGGACACACCCAAGTTACAAGGTTTTATCTCTAAGAACCTTGTAACTCCATTGTCTTTAAGATGTTGCTTCCACCAGCTCTATAACCTCCCTTGATGGGATTTTAATCGAGGATCTCAGTAGTGGTGGCTCAGTTTGCTAAATCAGACAGTGTTTGGGACAATATTGTGGTTTATAAAAACTCTGAGTTGAGTTTAATTGAGACAGAGACCATCGCTTTGCACACAGCCTTGATGGAGACGGGAATTTGATTCACAAAACATCAATCTGAACACTCAGGGCTCCAACTTGTGTTTGATTTATCCCGAGATGTAATCGTGCAGTCGTGTTGTCTGTATGACTTGTGAATGCAGTACGGGTTTGTGTTCCTGCAGAGGATACGAGAGCTTGAAGATAAGCTGGACCGTCAGATACGGCAAATTCAGGAACTTGAAGAAAAGGTAAAATACCCCTGGCAGTGATAATTATAACACTTACAATGGTTAACATATTGAGACTGTGACTTTAAAAAGTATAAAGGCCATAATAATGTTGAATCAAGCATTACAAACAGAAAAGAAACCAAAGAAATATACCCTAATAGGCCTCTGATAGGCCTGTAAATAATATAAATAAGTCGTAATCGCAATAAGTGTGGCCCATAGAGTGATAATTATTTTAGAAACCCAAGGTATGATGGGCTGAGTTGACTCACAACTGGGATTTTGTTTCTTCAAATCATAATGACATACTTTAATATGTGAAGACGAGCCAACGAGTTTATATTCCTTGTGATGTCTTTGGACCGTTTGTTTTGTTTTCCCCTTCCAATTTATATTTTTTAGTTTTTCTTTTTGTTTTTATTTTTCTCCTTAGCATTCATTGTCTGGTCATGAAGGCTCTTCAAAGGATGGAATCGGTGAGATAAACATCAGCACTCAACCTCCCGGGACACGTTTACACTCACTACACGTAATTTCTCTTGAGCATGGTTTATAAGTCATGACCTGACCTTCTTTCAACCGAAATGTTTAAATAAGCTATTGTCACTAATATTTGTTTTTGGGATAAAACTACGATGTGGCCTAACAAAAAAAAATATGGATCATTGCATTTGCTACAAAAACCTATGTGTTAGGTTAAACTGTTGTCACACAGAATGTATTATCATACATCATCGTGTGGGCCACTGATGTTGTTTGTCCCAGTGCATTGTGATAGCAGGTCATATTTTAGGTCCACTTCAGTTGAATTTTCTTTAGCTAACCGGATTAGAGGCCCATTAAGAATTGTTACATATATTGCAAGGAAGACTGAGAAGTGGGTTTTTACACTAGGAATGGTCAATATCCCCTAAAAAATGTAACGGGGCATTGCTCATCTCCGTCAGCTATCACGAGCTACTGGTGGCAATTCCACATTCTAATGGCAGGGGTCAGTCTCGCCATATGACAAACCAATGTTGACCTCCCATGAAGCGGTTCTCATTTTTATTGACTCCAGATAGATAGTCGGCTGAGTTGACTGCTGACCGGGATTTAAACTTGATATCTAATTGGAGCACCCAAATTATTCTAAATGATTCATGATTTGTTGATATTTTATAGTTCAATTAGATTCGGGATATAGCTGCCTATAATCGCTCACTCTTAGTAATGTCCACTTTATTGGAGACGACACATCTGGTAATTCCACAAATAAATTCATGGGAATAGAACCAACGACTCTGTGCGCATCGGCTCTGTGACGAGTGCGCCGATTGGTGGGCAATGCAGTCGCACGATAAGTCAGACATGCAAAACGCGATTTATGCTTCTTGCTCTTGAAACTGTACCACGGTAAATGTCAAGCTCCAGACAGATTAATGATTAGAGGGTGATGTTTAATTGGGTTTTTAGCTATGATTACCAATCGCTGGTTTGTAATACATTCACCTGCAATTATTGCATTAAATTAATGGCCTGACCCAGGTTCCATAGCCAGCGAACAGGTCTCGGCCAATTCACATTCAAAGCGTGTCCCGCCTCCTCATGCTTCAATGTGACCGCAATGCTGATTAAGCGAGCGGCCAACCTCATAAACTAGTCTCTGGGATAACAATGATGCAAGAATGAGCCTGCCGACTATACGTCGGCACATGGACTCAATCTGTTTTGTGTATTCAGGCCAAGGTGTGTCTTGAATTAACTTACCACATCAGATTAGGACTGCCACCTGTCCTATTTTTTTCCCCCTGATTGTACTCCTTCTTGAGGCAGCTGTCCTGGGAATTCTGTAGGTTTTCATGGACCAAGTTAGTCTGGTTTTTTTTCAATCATACAGCCGTCTCTCTCCTATTCTTTTTACCCCTACGATATGTCCCGGTTTTTCCCCTCCGAGTTGCCAACCATACATCACATGCGGCCAGTACAGTTATGTGAATTTAGGACAGTAATCGATGTGGGCTATTAATTGTGGGTGATCATTTTACAAATGAAAGTGAGTACAGTACAACAATCGGGACCCACATATATCGTGCAGCGCAGCACTGCGGTGCCGAATCCTCATAATGTGTGTCACGTAATGAGGGATTGTGGGGCAGAATATTAAGTTGCCGGAGACATGGAGCAATGTAGCAGCTTGAAACTTTACTCTGGAGACCGTGTTTTGAGGCTATGCCGTGAGTGCACAGAGGGAAAGTCACGACTCATTCGTTGCTTGTCGAGACAGGGCACTTGATGTACACAAAGCAACAGCTTGTGGAGAGTAAAACAAGGACTGCTCTAATTGTGTCATCTTCACGAACCGAGACATTGGTAGAGAAGTGAATGCTCTGTGTTATCTACAGACGAGCGTTGTGGATGATGTATAAAATGCATTTCTCACATCACACGAAAGATACAATTTTCCATCCATCCATCCATTTTCTAAACCGCTTGTCCTGGTGAGGGTCACGGTGGCAGCAGTTCAAGGAGAGTGGGCCAGACATCCCTTTCCTCAGCAACAGATTCCAGCTCTTCCTGGGGGGGGATTCCCAGGCGTTCCCAGGCCACAAATTATAACCATGCTGAAATTATTTCAGAACTCCCACAGTCTACAGATTATCGCAATTTCAGTGAATGATCCTGTGAAGAAACGTACTGGGTTACCTGAATAATAATAATAGCATTTATATAGCGCCTTTCACCCGAGGGTCACAAAGCGCTGCACAAAGCTGCAGAGAGAACGACAATGTCAACAACGACAGAGCACGGAAAATCAGCAACACTTTTTAAATAATCCGAGCTGTGGAGAAAATGAATCGGCATTTACCATAATGAAGACAACACTAGACAACTATCATCAGTTATAATAATGTACATGTTTAAAGTGCCTTTCACCCAAAGGTTGCAGAGCACTTTACCCAACTGTCTGAGGCACACTATAACTTATGTCTGGTCCACCCTCCTTAAAGAGCTGTCGCCGCAACCCTCACCAGGACAAACGGTTTAGAAAATGTATGGATGGACCATTACTAATGATGAAATTAAGTCAGTGAGTCAGTTTTTATCTAAGCTGTAAGAAACCGTCGAGCTATGTAGCTTTTTTTGACACGCTATGGATCTTAAACAAATTGCAATAGAAACACCTAGACAGCTCAAAATTGATGTGACAATATGTGGAAAGTAATTGACAATTCCATTGTCTTTTATTTCTTTGTTTCAGATGTTGAGCCAACCTTGCCACACCTGCAGAGCCTAATGCTTGAACGAGATCACGTACCCAGAGCGAAATCAATCAGCCCCACAAATCGCCTTGCCTTAACCCCGAGAAGCAGTTAGGAGCTCTAAAGAAAGGCTTTGCAACTTACGAGTGTTATCGGGGGGAAGTCGCCCCAATCACAGGTTCTAAACGTAAAACACAGCATGCGTTAGAGAATAAAAAATGCCAAAGCACAAGCTGGTTAGTGGTACAGGGCAGGAGAACGAACGATTAAACAAAGCGTTAACGTTGAATGGAACAATGATTTTATAATACATGACATGTCGTGAGTGTGTTAGTTGAGAGGACATGGTTTCGTCCTGAAACTGAAAATATATATTAGTTTATGAAGTATGAAGTTAAAGGCCGTTGTGCTTTGATAGCTTGCTACAGAGGAGACATATGGTTGAAATTGTCTTGGAATCTTGTGTTTGGCTGAAACTTATGTTTGGCAGAAATTGCAATGTAAGCACTGTAGACACTTTGCTCTTTGACCACGTCAATAAGGGAGGCTTCCAGTGACCGTTGGAGAGGACGAAGAAAAAATATTTGTAAAAAAAACACAGTCAATGCAGTGGAGCTATCGGACAAATGGGAGTCTATGTATCTAATAATTGTTATAAAAACAGTAAAGTGGCGTGATGAGATGTCCACAAAACGATCAGAAAGCTTTTTAAAAAATATATCAATTACAACACAAAACAGCAATGCTACTGCTGTAGTTTGCTCCACTCGATTTTCACGAGAGAAAATGCTACGTAGATTTAATCAGATCTACGTTTTCTTTGAAAGAAGGCAATTACTGCTGTGCTGGCCACCGTAGCAACTGATGATGGAAGATTGACAATGGAAAGCGTATGGTGTGTTGAAGGAATGTATAAATATACCTAATGACACGACTATTTTTTTATAAGTGGCCTAAACGTACCGAGAACAAAACTGGAGCCATTTTTGTAGGACCTAAATGCAAAAGACAAGACCTCTTCAGAATCACACAACCCCTCTTCAGTGACACCGGGCTGCCAATGCAACAAGACAAGGTGACTGTACATTGGGAACAGTTACACTTAAGATTGCAATAGTTGTATGTGTTTAATACTCAACACCTACATTTCTAAATATATCACGTCAAGCCTCTGCTACACGTAGGTTGCGCTATGTAAGTCTATGATGTGTTTTCGCATGTTCTCCACTTAGTCGCGTGGATGTTTCTCCGTGTCCTTCAGTTTTTCCCTCCGCAGTTAAAAACATGTCTTTAGATTATTTGTCTGCTACTGTAAGTTCCCACGCAATGATGATGATATCAGCCGCTCCAATGAGCTGTCATATGTTGCCTCATCGCTCTTGAAAGAGAGCTCACATATCATTGGGCTTTACTTGGTCATATAAACATTTGTAGAAGTTAGTTTATATTCTGTTCTAGACAACAGTGCTGAATGTTGCAGGAAGCATGCTGTGTCTGCATTCTGGGAAGAGAGAGGAAGTGGAGGCATCCTTGAAGTTGGCGAGTGACGACACAGAAATGGGCTTGCGATGGCCGCAGAGCATTGCAAGAGCCACTGGGATTTCACAAGCAGGTACCTGGCACTATACTCACCCTTTTGCTTTTGGGTTTGTCGTTTCTGTGCCATGCATCACTTTGTGACAATTTGGTTAAAGTGAAGCGCTTTGACCCTGTATAAAGATTCCCTACCGAGCAAGAAGAGTCATTCAATTTGTAGTCTTTTTATCACCACATTGCACTGGATGACAAGATGCTCTGGGTTGTTAAACAGAACCCAAACATCGGGAGAACTTTGAAAAAGAGCCAAAACTTTTCCAGAAAGTACTGGGCACAGGGGAATACCAGGACAATGCGGAAAGATGTGGAGTTAAGAGAATCGGCAGAACACTGGGAAAATAGTGAATATTCTGATACAAAAACTACAGTACTATATGTGGGAAACGGATGCTTGGTGTCAATAAAGCTGTTGACCGTTCCCAGTGCCATTAATAAAGTTAGTAAAATCTGCTCACACGTGAAATTCTAAATTGAACATGAAGGCTTTAGTGACCAATATTATCCATTGTAAAGTGTTTTTGGCGTAGGTCATGAAACTTTTCGTGACTACGTGGAATGGTGGAAATGGCTATGGTGGCAATAAAGGCCACGTACAAGACGCACTCTAAACTCGCTTTAAAATACAGGAGAAAAGTGTTTTGTTTTTGTTAACGGTGTGGAAGATATGGTCTGTCTAGTTTGACCTCACAAGGCTGTAATGACGTAGTTGCTGATTGTTTTCAAATATGCTGCAGAGTATATACACAGTGGCCTGTGCTTGTGATTTATGTCATAAGGGCTCCTAATTCCTGGCAGAAACACCCTGTAAGTGAATATAAATATTTATAATCCACATCCCCATATGTGTACATTAGGTTGACTCTATTCTCGCCATTCTCAAACGTTAGGTCGTGATCCACTAGTGTGCTGCGAACGCCACCGAGTGGTCCATGTAGACCATAGCCAAGTGGGCCAAGTGGGCCTTGAGGTGCACAAGGTTGAGAAGCCTTGCTCTATTCCTCTTGTTACCGTGGAATATTTTTTTCTGTGATGGGGTTAATATATAAACCCTTCCTCCATCCTCGTAACAATATACATATTTCAAGCTTCTACACCCAAACCTTTCCAATTCCAAATTTAAATTTCTTATTTTATTTCTTCACACTCCGTAAGACAGTACATGATTATTCCATCCATCCATTTTCAGAAACCGCTTAATCCTATACAGGGTCGCGGTGAGCCGGAGCCTATCCCGGCAGACACAGGGCGCAAGGCAGGGGAACACCAAGGATGGGACGCCAGTCCATCGAAGGGCGTCTGGGGAAATTTAGTCAGTACGCCAATTAACCTGGCAGCATGTCTTTGGACGGTGGGAGGAAACCGGAGTGCCCGGCGAAAACCCACGCGGACACGGGGAGAACATGCAAACTCCACACAGAAAGGCACCCCGAGCCGAGATTCGAACCCGGGACCTTCTTGCTGTGAGGCGGAAGCGCTACCCACTACGCCACCGTGCCGCCCTACATGATTATTATGTTTTCATATTATAAACAAAGTCAAGGAATAAATAACTTGTTATGTCATGAGCCTTTCAGTGGTAACTGCCTCACAGCAAGAAAGATCCCCGGTTCTATTCCCGACTTGGGCGCCTTTACTGTATTGACTTTGCATGTTCTCCCTGGGTCCATGTGGGTTTTCCCCGGGTATTCAAATAGGCTCCGGCTCACCTCCGCCCTGTACTGGATTAGGCGCGTACTGACAATGATGATTGTACTCTGTACTGATGTAGGTTTTCACTTCTAGATGCATGATCATTAGGTTTCCAAAGCTGTTCTTTCGGGATAGCCATGTCAAGCGCTCCTCCGCTCTCATTGGCGATATTTTGCCTTCATGAGTGCGTTCTCAGAACTCATAACGCCTGAGGATGCCTCCAACATAGGAGGGGAAACGTCGCGAAGGACAGAGGTTAATGTATTTTGTAAAGACAACAATACCCTGCAAGTCCAGCAGAGGGTGCGGTGTATGTACACAGAGCCCATTCCCATGACCAGCTTTTTATTTGCTTTTAATAGAATAACTAAGCCACTGTATCGGAGCTTAAGCTTTCTAAACGATGGTCGCCACCCGTGATTATAGCCATATTATAGTGAATTCAGTGAGATCATCTCATCTCGTTAACCAATGACCACACAAAACGCAACTGACACGTTTAATATTTCACTTAATTCAGCCAATGTTGGCTTTGACAACTGAAATGCGCTTAATTACGTGCAATGATGTGCGCTGCCCTCTCTATGGGATTGTGACCTAGTTATAGGGGTGGCACAGCAGTAACTGCTGTCACTCCTATATGTTATTTCCTCACATGGTATGATTCTGTGATGGCTAGGGTTGCCAACCCTCCTGGATTGTCCGGCTGTCGACTGGAATTAGCATCGATCTTCCGGTGATTGTTGAAAAGAATCCGGGAGATTTTAATACGAAAAGTATCGTTATTGATATTACGTCATGTTGGGGGAAAACATTCCCACGGAGTTGGAAACACGAGTGCTTATTTATTTCACAGCACAATTGAGACTCCCAAGAGCACAAGTAGATCATGAATGGTGAATGAATCTAAAAAACTTTCGAGGAATTTTCTTTGGAGATACAACTACAGTTGGAGCTTATAAATTTGCAACCATGATTGTTCATATACAATCATCATTAGCAGTACCCACTTAATCCTGTGGCAGTGAGCCGGAGCCTATCCTGGCAGACAGAGGGCACATGGCAGGGCTACACCCAGGATGGGATGCCAGTCCATCGCAGGGCATCAGGGGCAATTTAGTCAACAGGCCAATTAACGTAAGCAAAGCGCTTTTGGACTGTGTGAGGAAGCTTGAGTACCTGGCAAAAGCCCACACGGAGCCGTGGAGAACATGCAAACTACACACAGAAAGGGACCCGAGCCGGAAATCGAACCTGGGGCCTTCTTGCCGTGAGGCATCAGCGCTAGCCGATACGCCACTGTGCTGCCGTGCATATACAGTCATTAATGTCTCATGATTAGGGCTCGTTATGTTACCAGGCAATATGAGACCTGGATATATTTGTTACTGTTCCGAGACTAAAATGATTGACGTATTAATTTTGCACTCCAGTAGTCTGATGTCCTGTGGTGAAGTGTGCAGCTGCTTGTGAAGGGGCCCACAGTCGCTTGTAGAAATTCTCAGGCAGTTGCATTTGTGTTGCCAGGGCAACATTGGCACTTTAACGAACGCTGCTGACATTTCCACTTTATGAGAGCCTTTAGGGTGGAAAAAACCTCCCAAAACTCCCTCACGGGGACTATAAAGTTTTACTTTTTGCAAATGCATTGTGCTACATACATTTGGCATGGCGCTTTGTAAAAGGATGTTGATTACAAACCGGAGCTTCCGGGTGTAATAGGCAAAGTTCTAATTTACATGGACCTGCCAAAGTGAATGTAGGTTAACAGAAGCACATCACCGAGAGCAGGTGACGGGTGTGGGGAACGGTGGTGGAGTGGTTAGCGCATTGCATTACGAACCATCTTATTCATTGCTCAAGCAAGTTTTAGTCAAATATACAGTCAATTCAACAACACAACCTATTGGAAGGTTTATTTAATTGCCCACCAACTTTGTCCACCCAACTCTCTAAACGAGTTGATGTAGCTTATCTCGACTCTATGTATGAGAATTGGTCTTAGGAGCTGCTCTTTCGACGTTTCGCTTCCCAATGTGGGAGGCGAAACATCGCGAAGTAGAGAGGAGGAACGCCCTACACAGCTATCCCGAAAGAGCAATTCTTACATAAATATGAACACCACAGTCATTCAGCAGGCCACGTTTGGTGGGAGAGGCAGGAATGAACAGATATACGGAGAGAGACAGATAGACAGAGAGGTTGACGCACAGACCCACTCAAATAACTCGTAGTCATTTTCCCATCCCTCCTCCTCCCCGTTCTCCTCCACTGGCTGACCCCAGAATACAAAGCCAGGGTCCCACATGACTCCTGACCTTATAGTTTATGCGTAACCTCTGGTGGTGGCTGGAGAGATTTCAGCACAACATCTTAGTGGCCTGGGCTGAATGCTCTGACGTGAGCTGTTACCTCCTTTTCACTGGTAATTGGGCAGTGATTCCCAACCCTCTTTGACACAGGTGATCTCTCTTTGCTGGACCCTCCTTGCTTATTCCTTCCCACAATAGTTAAATGAATATTATGAAATAAGGGTTTGTGTGTATGTATGTCTGCACTGAAGTTAATGGGTTTGAATCCTTCATAAGTGCAAACTTTATTGGCACAACACCACATCTTTGATGTCTCATTTCAGCTTTACTTCCTACTAATGCATTACTCCTCTGAAACGTTACCACTCTTTTTAAAACGTTTACACTGTTTCAGATTTAAATTCCCACTTTTGCACTACCATAAACTGTCGTCAGCACTCTTCTGCCTTTATCCTAACGTCAGAAAAACATGTTAAACGGTTGAGACAAGATCACCCATAGGGCGGGTGCTCTGCTCGTTAAAATATTTCAAAACATCTATAATCAGGACCCTCCTGCAAATGAGTCTTACGAAAGAGTGACACTCTTTCAGGATCACAAAACAACCCACATTGTATGGTGACAAAAAAACAGAAAAGATTTTACCCTTTCTGGCAATTCAAGCCAAGCTGGATTACGTCCGAAACTGTGTTACAGACAGCCCAGCGACAAAAACTCGATGGCAAACATCTCTGCAATGAAACACTGTAGAACTTCTCCCGGAGTCCCGGTGACAATCGTTATACAAACTCCAGTGAAGGAAACGCAGAGTGCAGCTGCTCATTACGGCATACACAGCCACAGCTTGAGCTGCGTGCAGCTGGCGCAGTGTTAACAGGCCGTGTGACGGAACGTACACTCGGTCTGAGACACCCACGGTGTCAGCGTTGCTCTCTGTTTACTGCAATGGGATCGTGATTTAGCAGCGATGTCACTTTTGAAATGTGACCATTTACATGCCGGTTTGTCCCAGCAAAGTAGGATTGTGGGCTCGCTGTCCAACATTTTGGAGGATGATTGCTGTCGACTTCTCATGAAATGTCATACTATCCTTATCATCCACAGAAGGGTCTGAGTTTACTCTTCGGAGTACTGTATAAGTTTAGCCCTCTGCCAGTAATGCCATCTGGTCCTAAAACACTACATTGAGGCACATAGTAATTAAATACTAATCCTTCTGGCAAATTGGAAAATATTCAAGTTTGTAATTTAGGCCATGACACAGGCAAACAGTATTCACAGAATTCAGCAACTGCTCTGTGGCAGAAAACAACTCTTTGGTAATTACCCAGAGAATATGGAACGTCACAGTGGAAACAGAAACCCAACCATGTTTACTGGCTCACTGGCAAATACGTTTACCACTAAAATATACCGTTGTGCATGTGAAATAGTAACTTAAATGATATTAGAATTGCTCTTATTCGCTGCCCTTTTGGGATAGCCGAAATAGTAACTAAATTGAGATTAGAACTGCTCTTTTGGAATAGCCGTGTCGAGCGTTATTCATCGTTTATATATTTTGACCATAACCATAGCAGTTAGTCTTTAAAACACCCTATTTTCCCTCACATTAATTTATTTTCAGCACCGTTAAAATGTAATTGCAACGCATGACGACAGTCACACAAAGTACCTGCCCATCGGAGATGCTCAATAAAGTATTGTATATGCCGTTTAAACCAAACATCAACGAGACAATGAAATCCAGCCGGCGGTAGCTAATGCATGTGGTATTGACTGTAAATGCGTGAATTATTTGAGTGAATTATTTTAGTGATCGCAGAATGCAGCTTGGTGCGGTGCACATCAGAACCGTTGATCGCAATTAGAAGTGCCGCGTGGATCGAGAGAGAGTAATGAGGCATAGACATTAACCGCTGCAGATCACTCACGTCAACCGCGGCCTATAAAATACTACTGTACGTCGGCAATTGAATTGGAATTAAAATGTAAAAGGATTTAAAAACCACGTTAAGGCCTTGGCTTTTAAACAACGGGTTGGTGTATATTCTTTTGTTTAATAGTTAGATTTAAAGTAAAAATAATGAATTGCATGCGGTACTGTAGTTCTGTTCAGTTCATTTCATTATACGCAGTAACTGCAAATTATGGCATTATTAAGCCAAGTAAGGGCTTCCGGTGATTATATTTGAGTGGTCTGTATCGGTGTCAGAATATAATTTAAAATTGGCTTTGTGCGAGGATGATGGAAATGCTTTAGAGTGCAGAAGGGGAGTGTTTGCTGCTGTAACCAGTGTTGTGAATAGCATAATTAGAAAGATCTGGACAGAGTCCTATTTGTGAGCTCCTTCGGCAGGCGAGGCTCAGGTGGCTGGGCCATGTAGCCCGCATGCCCAGCCATCGCATGCCCAAGCAACTGCTGTTTGGTCGGATAGAGGGGGCTAAACGGGCGCGGCACGGGCTAGAGAAGAGATGGACCGATGCGGCACAGGAGGATCTGGAGCTGGGTGGACTTGCTGAAAACTGGTACCGGCGGTGTCAAGATCGTGGAGGAGGTTCGTGAAGGACGCTACTGGGCAGTTGGTGGCAGTCGCCCTCCAGCAACAACGGAGGGCGGAGGAGCGACGCTCACAACAGCGAGCCGAGCGCCGAGCGGCCAAAGCACAGCAAGTTGGCACAGTAGGGAGCTCAGGTGGAGCATCTGCCGGTCAACTCAGTCTGGCAGCCCATGACACCTGGGTCTGTCCTGTGACCTCCTGTCGAGTTCACGTGGCCTCGGGGTGCATGTGGCCTGGCACAGGCGACGTGGTGACGTCACCGCCACTTAGTGGCGAAAGACGGTTGTTTGTTTTTGTTTGTGCATAGCATAATTACTTTTAGGGGCAGCTTATAGGGTCACTCTTAATCTAAAGCATAGCACAGTAATAATGATATTCAGAGTAGTGAGGGTGGAGCGGTAAGCAGTGGTGAGCACATTGACCTGTGAACCCAGTGACCATAGATAGTGCAATTCCTGGCCACAGCCAATACATCAGTGGTGAGTGGTACCTGAACTGGGCCTGTGTTCCTTCGTCATCTACCCTGAGGATTGTGATGTATAGTTGAACACAAAACCATGACCAATACAAGTGTTAGGATGCCTTTATCCGGCAGTGGGTTGAATAGCGGTATAATTGTTAAACATTTTATTGTCAAATTTCCTGCATAAATATGCAAGCAACCAACTTATTTTTCACTGTTGCTTACACTATCTCTCGGTCTTTTTTAGCACAATTTGATTAAATTGTACTCTTGGCATTATGTCATGAGACAAAGATTCAGTTTAGGTATCTCACAGAGATGTGCAGCCAATGTGCCACAGAATGTCATTCGACATTCACAGGGCTCCTCCGAAACTAAAATTCCAGGGCAATCTTCATTCTTTGCACAGTAGTTGTACTTTCCCGGACGCTCCGCTTTGAGACTTTGTGGCAATTTGTGGACCTCTTGTGGACCTATTAACCTGGAGTATCCCAGCTAACGATGCCTGCTGCCACTTCGATACCCACCAAACCGTGGTTGAGAGTGAGTTGAATTGCTGCCTGTCCCACAAAAGCTCTGCAACTCTAATCCTATTTCACACGTCGGTGTTTTACATTGCTTGACAGCCCTCTAGGCTGTGTTTGCAGACAAGCTGGCACACTGCTTGTGCCTGCGTTCCCAGCCACTGGCTGTGGCCATCCCTGACCTTTCGGTTGATTTTCTTGTTGAATGGCCTCGATGCCACGCAATCAGCCCTGGGTGGCCAGTGCTGGCTGAAGTTGGTCATACATTATATAGATTGCCAAGCCGGGCAGAAGTGAACCTGTCTGCAGAGATATCAGATTTTCAGAAAGATCCAAGCAAATTGTCCATTTTGCACACGGGACGAGGCGTGGGAATGGTGCATTGCTCGTCGGCATGAGTGCCTTCAATGTAATCTGATCACCCGGTGTGTGGAAAATGGACCGATTACACAAAGTGTACAGTGCATCGGCTTCAAACCCTGCTATCAGACCCTGCCAAACCATGGACAACCCCCAAGTTATTCCCGCATCTGCAGTAAATTGTAGCCTGGCGAATAACATACCCCTCTCTGCCCCCAGCAAGGAATAATGGTGGCAGCCGGATAACACCCAGGGCAACGCAAGGAGACAATGTACTGTCTGGTGCAATCTCTCTGCATGCACATATGTGCATCGGCTGATCTGCTTTGGCACAGAAAGCAGGCCAAGGAGCCTGAGTGAATTAGTGTCTCAACTACACAACCGGCAGCAACAACATCGTGTCTGTTGCCCGTTGTCGTGTCATGAGTGATTACTTATAAACACATAGAACAATATAGCATTTTTAGGGCTAGCTTTTATGACATTTTAATTGTTCTTCATTATCAGTACCTGCTTACTCATGTATAGTGTCACGGGGGGCCAAAGCCTATCCCGGCCGACACAGGGCACAAGACGGTTCTGTACCCAGGATGCGATGCCAGTCCATTACTGGGGGAAATTTAGACAGGCCAATTCGCCTAGACCGCGGCAATCATTGGACTGTGGGAGGAAATCGGACTACCTGGCGAATACTCTGCACAGAACTGCACCTGAGCTGGGAATCGAGCCAAGGCTGTGCTTGCTGTGAGGTGGCAGCGCTACTCACTGCACCACCCTACAGCCCAAGCAAATAGATGGCAATACAGCACTTCAATTATTTACCACTCATTGCACCCCATGCGTGAATGCTAGACGTGACGAGTCTTGTCAACGTCACATTCCGACCAATTTCTGGGGTCACAACACATTCACTCATTCTTGTGCCTCAGCGTCGTGCTGGAGACCACCACTGCCACCCTGCTCGAATGAGCCCTGGGCATTGCTCATCTCGTTTGGCAGCTCTGAGACATCCTTGACAATTCCTTGTTTCTTTGGTAGGGATGAGTCTGAAAATCTCTCTCAAGAGCTGCTCTTTTGGGCTAGCCGTGCCGAGCGTTCCTCGTCTCTGCTTCAGGAGATTTTGCCTCCCACGATGAAGACATCATCAGGCTATTCCAGCCAGCCCACACGTCAAATAAGAGGTGTTTTCTGAGTTTTAATTTGTTAGTTCTGTTACTCTGATCGCCTTTATAATTATTGCTGGCTTCCCTCTGGCTACCAGCTGAGCCTGCCATGGTGCCTTGGGATACACCGGATGGTTAACTCTATTGCCGGGCAACGCATTTACGAGGCGCAATGGTTTCTTCAAAGGACTGAAAACCCGGCTGTATTTTTGAGATCAGCGTGTCA
Organism: Geotria australis; assembly: GCA_036362915.1. Taxonomy (NCBI): domain Eukaryota; kingdom Metazoa; phylum Chordata; class Hyperoartia; order Petromyzontiformes; family Geotriidae; genus Geotria; species Geotria australis. The sequence goes on from JAZEWU010000012.1 coordinate 7,224,582, forward strand.
CTCGGGTGGTGGAAATTACGCCTGGGAAGTGTTTCTTATTTTCCTTTTGGCCCTATTGAAAGGGGTATCTTAAAACGTGGAATGTGTTTTATTTAAGCCCAAGGATTTGGCTAAGTACACCATTATTCAAAATGCAAGTTCATTTCAGTTCAGGATCAAGATATAATAATAATAATAATACTTTATTTATATAGCACCTATCATGCAAACAGCTCAAGGTGCTTTACAGATGGCATAAATCAACATGGTAGAAACAGAATAAAGCAATGACACAAAATACAATCGTAATATGTCAAAAATAACTTAACTAAAGGCTAAAGTATAAAAGTGAGTTTTCAACATGGTTTTAAAAGAAGACACATTGCTCTTAATTGCTGCTCTTTTGGGATAGTCATTCAGAAGGCTAATGATGCCTCCAATGTGGGAGGAAAATTATTGCAAAGGGAGAGGAGGAACGCTCGGCACGGCTCTCCTGGAACAGCAGTTCTTTAGAGCAATTCTTATACATCTAGCCATAAAAACCTACATCAACCCCCTCCCCATGAGTTGCTTATGCAGTTGATCAAAGTGTTTTTAGTGAGCACCTATTAAGACTGACACTATACACGAGTAGGTAGGTGAGTCTTTCTATCACCACCCAGCTGCCTGTATATTCGTAATGCCCGTAGCAGTTTAGGGCGGGTTGACCGATGCGAGTCCCACACCAGCTTCAAATACCAGCGTCGACTGTTGTTACGCAAACCTAGGTTACTAAGTCTGTAATACTGTGCACATACACGCCATCTCTTCCAAATAAAATTTATATGCAACGTTTGCATGCACCACACATATTTTGTCTCTTCCCCCAAGTTGTTCTCCCCACCTGTCGTGCGGCAGGCAGAACTGTTCGTCACAGGGCAGTCAAAGCAATAGTTTACATTTTTAGCCGTGAAGGCGCTTCAGGAGATAATTTGTGTGGTTCTGCTTTTCATGCTCGTTTATAACTTGAAAAAAAGAATTGGCCACCAAAATTAGAATATTAATAAATATGTTGATGAGCACTAATGAGTGCCACATAAAGACTGTCCATATTATAAATTGCAATAGTTCAAACGGTGAATTTAAGAACAACATTCCCCTTTGGTTATCCAACGCCTTGTCGAATGCTACGTTCATATATGTGGGAGGAGAGCAGATCATTGTGTGAATTCTACACACAGATAATTACACGATCCATTATCCCCACGTCTAGAGACAACGTATTACAAGCATGCGCCACCCCACCATGAATAACAGTGTCTGATACAGACATCAGTTGCCATGCTGTCACACGCGTACACGCACACACGCTTTTATTACACTGAGCATACCCATGTTAACACTGGCTGTGCTCCCCGCAGCATCACGGAGCATAACGCTGCTCGCTGTAAACGCCTTTTGCAAGGATGAGTAATATCATTACGCCAAACTCACTCTTCAGACATCTACAGTTTGCACTACGATGCTTCCTTGTGAGCGAAAGAACCGGCTGCTGCGTAGGTTTTTGCAGTTGTGCGCAACTAGAAAACACATCGGCGAGACATATAAAACATGCGAAGCCGGCCAATTAATCTAGTGGCAGAAGGGGTTTGGGGTATGCGTGGGATAGAATCGGTTAATTGGATAAGGTGCATCCCTGAAAATACTTTAATCTAGAATGTTGTCAGGAATGTTAGTGATGTCATGTGGCACGCAGTGGCTGCCGTGGGCCTCAGAGAGAGCACATTTTTATTTAAGCTGGAAGAAACTGTTGAACTTTGAAACTCTTCATAACAGTTGGCCAGCCGGGAGGGGTAAACAGGTTACACCATCTCAGGGCACCGGGAGCAATCTGGTCAAGACAATTAACCTAGGCAGCATGTCTTTGGACTTTGGGAGGAAACCAGAGTACCCGGCGAAAACCCACGCGAACACGGGGAGAACATGCAAACTCCACACAGAAAGGCACCCGAGTTGGGAATCGAACCTGGCGCCTTCTTGCTGTGAGGCGGCAGCGCTACTCACCATGCCACCGTGCCGCCCCCCACCAGAGAGAGAGGCATTGTTGGAGCACAATGTGTGAGATGTTGACCCTTTACTGGAAAACTGTGCAGCAGCTACAGAGAACCACATTTATCTGCTATGTTTCGCGTTGCTATGGCGCTGGTGGCACGACTCGGCTCTTTCCCAGATGGATCTGCCAGGCCAAATGGGGGATTTCTGTCTTTTTAGACACGTGTACCACGGTATGTGTTAAACTTCATATATTGCACATGCGAACCGAAGTTGGAGCGAAATAGGAAGATTAAGTAATACAATTTGCATTTAGAATTTATTTAAATAGAACTCTGATCAAACAGGTGGTTCAGTGAATGATCTTTAACGCATCAGGGTGATCTTCTTCTTTGCGATTATTCGATGCACGATGGTCAGCCTCTGGACATCGTTGTCTTTCAGCTCGGCCTCGAAGTGTTTGGTAGAATTCGCAGGCAATACCAAGTTACTACCTGACAGGGATCGCGACGTGAACGCTTCTACCTTGACCCCCATCAGGGTGATGTAATTTATCAACCATTAGGCATCGCTAGACATTCCAATCCCTCATAGTGTGGCGCTATTGTAATTTTTGTTTAGCCTTCGTCTTTTGTCTGAAGCATGCAAGCTTGTTGCTTACTTTGTAATTTAATTGGCAGTGGGCCCAACATTTTTTACGGTGATTAAAAGTCTGACAAAAACCTATTATCATGATTCAGTGCAGTGCAGGGTTAAAACAGCGTTTTAATGAATCTCTTACACATTTGAATCATTTATGGTATTTCGTTGACATTCTTTCAATTACTATTGTATTCATCATCATCAACCACGGTCAGTCCATTGCTGGATGACGCCTCCCCAAGCTGTGGCCGACTTCCTCGATGCCGTGATGTAACAATCCACCCCGCGCCCGCACACGAGTAGGTTTCATCGCTCCATCTCTTCGCCTGATGTGTGGCGAAGAAATAAACCCCCCCCCCAAAAAATATTGCTGATTTTCCGTTCTCTGTCGTTGTTGACATGTCGTTCTTTCCGCAGCCCTGTGCAGCGCTTTGTGACCCTCGGGTGAAAAGTGCTCTATAAATGCTCTTATTATTATTAAGATCTTAGTGGTATCACAGTATACATACAGCCATCCGATGGCGTCCTTAATATATTTAGACTGGAATATGTTTTAATTACAACGGCATTTCTGTGGTTTTTTTTTTACACAATTCTGTCTATGGGACCCTTTTGCCATTATCAAGACATTAATATGTTTACCACAAGTCTCTGTTGTTAATTCAAACTAGACACTTTGCCATAGGTGTTTATTCGGCGCTTGAACATCTTAACGCGTGTATGTATTCCCAAAAGGGTAAGACCCCTTGTCATCATTGAAAATATCGTTGCTTAAAATCCCCCATCGTGAATTGTTTCTGCTAACACGCGCGACTGTGACAATCGTTTGACGTGCACGGCGGTGGCAGCGGTGGCGGGATGGGAGATTAGTTCCGCTTCCCGGCCGTGTTTGCCGTATTGCGGTTCGCATTTACATGGGGTGTGGTCGGCTGGATATCGCCCCCAGAGGACCTTGACACCAGCGGCTGATGCAGGACCAGTCGTAAAAAGATGGTATAAATGACAGAATTGAAACACTGCCTCTGTACCCCCCACGCAGCCCCCCCCTGCATGTCCGTACGAGCCCGGTGTGTCTAGACGGCAGTGGTGCGCTGCGGTTCGTTTAAGGTTCCTTGCTTTTTGTGTTCTTTATTTAAGCGCGTGGGAAGAATGCGATGAGACAATCGGCCTTTTCTCCTCGCAGACAGATCACGATCGAGTGGAAGAGAACGTCACAAACGCAGAATGTGCGCGGATATAACTAACGATGCAAATAAAGCATAATTACGCAAAATAGAATAAATATACAGAGTAAAATAATCGAATATATTTACGAAAAAATATATACGCGCATAATCTTACCCCAGGTGCCGTCGACTGGATTTGCAGCTTGGATATAAAAATGTAGCGTCGTACACACACTGCCATGCGATAGATTGACAGAATAAAATTTTACTAGCCGCACTGCTATAGTGATAGGCTTATAGGGGGTGACCATATAAGCCTATCCACACATTACACATTACTTGCCACTCATATCAGTCGTGGCCAGGAAATAAACACGTATAAAAAAAAGCCTCTCATTATCATATGAGATAGGTATTTTATATTTTCATACAATTAGCTTACAAGATCTTCTACAATTATGAAATATTTATTTGATACTGGTATGCAATGCTGACCTACTTTTTGCTGTCAAAGAGCCTTTAGTGTAAGATTCCAGCAGATTGCTCCTACACAGATCTATGCACCTGTATAGCGCTTATATATCTATTGAAAATGTTGCAATTGCACATTTATGTTGTCTGCATTATATATGCAATGGGTGCAGCATTATCTATGATATTGTTGATATTGCCACTTTAAACGGGCATTATTCAGATTGACCCAGGCCGGCCGGTTGCCGCCCAATAGTTTGGGTATTGGAGCCGAACTTTACGGCCGCATGCCCTTCCTGAAGCCAACCTCCTTTAGTCGGAGGGTGTTGGATTGCTATTTGTCTGGACCTCCATCCAGACCTGTTCACCACGGGAGACCCGAGCACGATAAGGTTACGATCCACGGGGTGGGTGCTGTGTTATCCAAGCCATATAATAAATGAGCCGCGAGCTGATGCGAAGAGGTGGCAATCCCACTTATGCCCAAACACGAACTGAGCCCGAGCAGTGCCCTCTAACCGTGACAGAACGCCCCACAGATTACGGATTGAGAAGAGGCTTGCAAGAGGTGAACGTGGATACAAATTCTGGGAATGGATTGAGAATTCGGTTTTCACATCCACTGTCATTCAGAGGCACATACGGGTTAATTCACACCAGTGTTCAGGCAGCTAAGAGGCACAAGAAAAAACCCCTCGATAATTAAGTCAAAGCTTCCACTGTAATTTCCTGTCCTTGGCCTAATGGAAAGATTGGTTGATGGTGTGTGATACACAATGCCATTTATTGATGTCACTAATGCCACCAAATAGCTTTTATTGTCATGGATTGCAATGCAGAAGTTATGCCAATTTCACAATTACACAGGGCATGGCTATCGTAAAACACAGCAATCTTTTGTCGCTAGCAGCAGTACAAGCAGAGAGAGGCGTTTCTAGTGAGAGTGATTGTTTTACTCCAATATTGGAGTTATTTTACTTATCGTTAATATCAGGTGGATCTCGTCTATGAGGACGTGATATGTGGGGCCAGTACACGATAGGAGTGGGAGGGAGGTTACTGACCCCTGAGACAGACATTTGAGTGGCACCCAGAGGTCAGCAACCGAGGGGAAGACCTCAAGCCAGATGCAGGATACTCTAATAGCGGACCTTGGAGGTTACGTATCAATTATGCAACACTTGTGGGCTCTTGTGGAAGAAAGGAAATTACATTGAGTATTGGTAACATCAATTGTATTGGCCTGAAAGACCTCTTCAATTTCCGTTGATATTCATAGTTGATATTTATATACAGATACACACACCAAATTTTGATTGACACAGTTATTCAGCCTGAACCATGTTCCACCTTTGGCGAAAGCTTTTTGGGCACCGCCTTATCCCTGAGCGTTTCTGTTGGGGTGGAATGGTAAGTGATGGAATGGGCTCCTCCAATAGGAGAATTGCCCCTTAATTAATTTGAAACGGTGGAATAGGGCCAATTTTCCACAAACAATCTGTCATCCTGCCAAATGAGGTAGTATGATTGCCAAAGTGCTTTCAGAATTTCTTAATGCAGACGTTTATGGCTAGCAATATTAATGAGCAAATGTGTGCAATGTACAGACACACACTTATGTATTTAATACATACATTCAGTACATAACTGGATATAGTTTTCATATACTGATGTAGGGTTTCACGGATCGATGTATGTGAATTACTTTCCAAAGTTCTTTCTGGATAGCCGTGTCGAGCGTTCCTTCTTTCTCCTTTACGACTTTTCGCCTCCCACGTTGGAGGCAAAATGTCACAAATGAGAAATCGCGAAAGCAATTTTTATACTGATATTTCCCTAACACACTTGCTTATTATAATCTTCTTTGCGATTCTTCGAAGCGCGATGTTAAATTACAGTTTCCCATTTTCTTACACAGCCCCTTGCATTTTCATTGAACTCCGCAAGGTCTTTTGAGCTGCAGAGGTTGGGTAGTAGAGCACAGACAAGGCAGTGTTCCATAGTATAATGATACAATTGTAATGTGTAATATTGCATATATAGGGAAGTGTGTTTTTCTAACAGAATATGTCACATTTCCCATGCATCCAGACTTCTGATATACCCTATATATCCATGCTTACCTAACAATGTGAACAGTACATACATTCAGCAAGAATACACGACAATCGCTGTTAAATAAACATATGAAGCAATTTGATAAACAACATTCTACAGCCCGTTGACGATCCTCAGTTAGATTAAGGCCTTTATACACCAGATCCATCACAGGGCTTTGTTGACCACGATTCACCACGTCATAACAATTTACCACTTAAATCAGCCAGAGTATTTGTTCACTCTCGAAGAGAGACAGACAGAATGACTCAAAAGTGCGAGGAACCGCAGAGGCAGGGGAGAGGTAAGGCAGCCACCTGGTAAGCCAGTGCCAACATAAGTGAGATACTGGGTCCTATATATATATTAAGATGTTAATGGCCAAAGAGTGCTGTTATTTTATGTATGGGAGGAAACCTAAGCACCCGGTGAAAACCCATTTGGAAGTGGAAAGAACACATACGAACTTCATCCAGAAAGTCACCTGAGCCTGGAATCGAACCCAGAGGCCTCTTGCTGTGAGGCAGTGAAGTGTCACCACTCCGCACAGCTGGTCACTGTGGGTTGGTCGAAAAGAGGTAATAATCATCTGAAACATAACTGACAATATTTTCTGGACATAATATGTCCCAAATGAGCAATTCGTATGACGGGTAACACGCTAAATTAGTTTTGCTGTGAAAGTGATGGCATTATGCAGCTCATCGGACACCTTGCTACAGTGATATTTTCAACTGACAATTTTTGACATTACTAATGTGACAGGACAAAAGGGACACTAATACGATTGCTGATTTAACGAGAAGCTGTCGTGAATCGGAGAAGTGTCCCCAGTGATATTGTACCTTTCTGCGGCACGGGGTAAGGTTGAAAATCTTTGCGTGTTAGGGAGACGAGCTATGAGAGCAGTAGCATTAATCAGGTCACACTGGATCTCATTTAAGTATTACAAGATTGGATATTATTGCGTCTTATTACTAATTCATAGGAAACGTAGCTTCTTTGACTTTTTAATCCTTTGTTCATAACAGTTGTATTGATGTAGTCCAAAGCCTGATGATGCCTCCAACATGGGAGGTGAAAGTTTGTGAAGGAGAGAGGGGGAACGACCGACACGGCTATCCCGAAAGAGCAGCTCTTAAGAGCAATTCTGATAAGTCGTTTTGAGAAGAGACTCATCCCAGCCTTGTGCTCTTTCACACCAGTGGTTACGTTGGTCAATACAAATTGGTAACATCTAAAGCCAATTAGACAATGGTGACATAGACTTTGGGATGTTTGATATCCCTGTGTTTATTCCCACATGTTTGTCAGCCCCTTGAGATGCACTGCATGGGAGGCGAGGTGTAAATAATAAATGATGATTGTGATGAAAGAGACATGTTAGATCAATTGGCTCTCAACTCGTTTACATCAAGCGGTGCGAGTACACGCACAGGATACAGTACTGTATAATATTTAGTTGTGCTCGGCTCAGCCACCCCACTGGTCATCAGATCTTAGCTTTGGGATTTTGGTTCATTTCCCTCCATTGTTTGTCCTAGCCGTGAAAGGAGCCTCCGGAGAATGTATCCATAAATGACATGGCTAAATTTATTCTCACTCACGGAATTTTTCAGTGCATTGTGATGTGCAACCTGTACATCTAAAGCGCATTTCATGCGGTGCCACAGTTGACTCAAACAATATTACAAAGTAGGTATTTTTTTAACTACAATTATTTGATACAATATTGTAAAAAATAATTATGTATATGTTTTTCAAGCGCATTGACTTGGTGAAATGAAATACAGATTTTTTTAAATAACAATGTCTCCCAGAATTGCTCTTAAAAGCTGCTCTTTCGGGATAGCTGTGTAGAGCTTTCCTCCTCTCACTTTCGCGATGTTTTGCCTCCCACATTGGAGGCATCAGAAGCCTGATGATGCCTGGAAGGATGTTAGGCCGAAATGAATCCTAAATAGGTTTTGAACTTGCGATCTTGGTTGTGAGCCATGCGCTCCTACCACTGTACCACCTGGCTGACTGTTTACTGCATTAAAGCACCTCTTTTTGGAATGGTTTTAACCAAGAACACTCCCTTGAAGCCAATGATTCTAATAAAAGGAGATTTACTTACGAGTCTATATGGGCGTCAGCAAAACCCAGGCATACAAGCAGAAAATCACTAACATGTCCCACAGGTATATTGGAAATGTTCCACCAGGCTCCTCCTCTCACCTTTATAACATGCAGGAGGGTGTTTCATGCATGTCTCACATATATTATGGATTATTCCCTTCATGATCCTCCCACCTTTCCCTGAAGTTGATGAACCGCAGGCATATACCATTACACCTGGCGCGTTATTGTTAGATTCACACGAAAATTCGCAAAGCGCGCAACAAGGTGGTAATTGTTCAAAACAATTAAAAAGAGTGTCTTCAATGTAAAATGAGCACGGGGTAGTGCTCATTGTCCTGTGAGGGTCCTGAGCCAGTGGTGAAAAATCCACATTGATATGGCAGGTGTCAGTCCACAGAAAAACCTTTGTTGACTGCTCACACAGAGAGTATAAAAGTTTGTTTTATCAAGCCTGGAACGGTGAAGGCCTAAATTATTTAAATAACTCCTGACCATATCATTTTTTATGAATAAAAACGACATGAATAATTGACTACGAAAGTTAGATGCATTTCATAGCTCATCCAACATTGATCCAAAGATAAATATATTTTCCTATTTTATATATATTTTTAAAAGTAATTTACATGCTTGCACAAATTTGGTTCTTAACAAACCCTGCCTTATAACGGATACATATACAATAAGCTAAGATATCGGATAATGGTCCTTATTCAGAGTGGAGAAATATTTGAAACACTAGATCGCTGTGTAAGTTTCATTTACAAGGCGGCGCTTGTTAATGATGACAATGGACAAGTACCGTGTGTTCAGCTTGCTTCTGTTCCACTGTCAGTGCAATCTCTGAAATGTTTGAAGGGCCTGTTCCACTGTCAACGCAATCCCTGAACCTTTATTTGAAGGTCCTGTCCATAAGATATGATTCATTTCACTCCAGTCCCTTACTCGTCAGCAGCCAGGCATGTTCCTTATCACTCTTCTATGGATATCACCTGAACGTTTGGTCTCATGCATACTACATTTAGCCAGCACAAAGCGGGTCAAAGCACCTCTCTTGCTGCTTCTATCCTTACTGCTTATATCCTGTCATCACTCTTCCCAAGTTGCTGTAACCTAGCTCGTATCAACAAACAGATGAACACTTATCTATTATTCCTGCTGTCCATTAGTGCTGTATGTTGCTGGCCGCTAGTTGTTTTGGGCCTTAACAACTGTGATGAACATGATACAACTATAACCCATGTATTTTTTTTGAAATATCGCTTAAAATTTGGCTTTAAAAAGATGTGGGTTATTGCAACGGATGTTTGCGTAGCCACACCACTGCCTTTTAAGTGGTGTGTGTCAGTCTCACCTGATGTCTATCGCGTTCAAAACCTGCAGTGGGTTGCAAACTCAGAAATCTTCTTCTTCTTTGCGATTCTTCGAAGCGCGATGTTAAATTAC
>JAZEWU010000012.1:7234637-7279038 GCA_036362915.1 Geotria australis
GAAAATGGGAAACTGTAATTTGACCATCGCGCTGCTTCAAAGAATCGCTAAGAAGAAGAATGTCACCGTTTAATTCAAGAATCTATTGCTTTTTGTCCCAATTGTATTTATAATTTACTAATGCAAGGTGTGCACTGATTTTCTCTTTCAAAGCACGTGTGAGCTGGTTCATTTGAGGTCTTGTGCAAGTAAAATATTCACCACACATTCTGATACATGAGCATAAAAATCGATTTTGATTGATGCCTCAGTACGTGCCTAGACTATCTGTACGTGTCTTAGTTTATATGGCGTGCATATTCTATCTGTAATGGAGGAAGTGTTTTTTATTTATGTCCACACTGAGGGGATCGGGTTTGAATCCTTCATATGTGCAGATTGTATCTGCTTTACTTCAGCTTTACCTCCAATTTACTGATCAATCTTCTGAAACTTCAGAAAGCCCGCAATATTCTCAAAACGACATCACGAAGAAATCCAGGTCAAAGCAGTCATGTCAGCAGAAAACGTTATCTCCAAGAGACGTCAAAATAATGTGTTTACACGCTTGGAACAAGATCGCCCTCAGGGCGGGTACTCTGCTAGCACAGTATATGTTTCAAAGTGCAGCATATCTCCTGGTTGTGTTTTGGGATTGCATCACTGGTTGTTCTGTACGACATCCAACGTTCCGATTCACGTGCTGGGAGCTTCTTCAGGAACCAAATTGAAGATCGAAGAAGCACCCAACACGTGGAGCAAAACGTCAGTCACCGCACCGAACAACACGCAGTATATGCCCCGAAGACGCAACGCTGAGCTGTAAAGCACAACCACGAAAACATGGTCCATTATAAGAGTTGACTGTGGCTAACTCTAAAAATAAACCTATGGGGCAGTCTGCTGTACTCTATCTCAATTGGAGCACTACTAATCGTATTTATCGACTGTCTTTATACAGGGCACCTTGAACTAACTGCAAACGACTAATGAGAAGAAAAAATCCGTCGGGTTTTTTCTCTGGAATTTTACCTTTAGCGGGAGGTTAATGGAACCATGGCCCACATCACAAAATACCCCGTACTGTTTGAACAAACCCCCTGTTTGCGCCTTCACGGCGCACTGGCTGTGTCTATATTTTTGTACAGGGTAGCGGGGGTCCAGAACCTATCCCAGCAGACACAGGGTGCAAGGCAGGGCTATATTCCCAGGATGGGATGCCAGTCCATCACAGGGCACTTGGGGCAATTTAGTCTAGCAGGCCAGATAACGTAACTGGCGAAATCCCACGCGGACACGGAGATAAAATGCTAACTCCACACAGAAAGTCACCTGAGCTGGGAATCGAGCCCAGGGCTTCCTTGCTGTGTAGCGGCAGCACTACTCACTGCGACATATCTGCTTGTAGCTCTGTACAATGTGTGGACAGGCTTGTTTTCCCATTGCAGTCCTTAGGTATTAATGTGTGAGTAAAGTAACTGGCACGTCAGACCGACGATTCCAAATGTGTGAAACTGTTCGACAACTGCTGAATTCTCTAAGCGCTGTCTATTTTAAAGTGTGCAATTCCTACCTATTACAGCTGATAAGCTATGAAGTGGCCTGTGCAGACATAAAATGCACACTATTGTGCGTGTTATGTGTGCTGTGCATTGGATACACTTTGTTTATATGCACGTACGTAATGTATTGATGTAGGTTTTGACGGCTTAATGCATGAAAGTTGCTCTATCGAGCTGCTCTTTCAGCGTAGGAGGCAAAACGTCATGAAGGAGAGATAGGAAATGCTCGACACGGCTATCCCGAAAGAGCAGCTATGAAGAGCAACCATCACGTGGGTTGGGTGTCATTAAGGACTTCTGTATTTAGGGGTCAACAGTGCCCTGCAAATGCACATGAGGGTTATTTCGTCTCCCTGTGCAGGTCTTTTGAGCAGCCGAGCAGATGGGAGACTAGAGTGGGAATACTTTATGGGCTGAGCGTGGGGGAAGGGTGAGGGAACGTGTATGCGTGACCGGGCGTGTGTGTGTCTGTGTGACCTGGGCGTGTGTGTGCCATGGAGAGACGGGTGGGGAGGCTGTTAAGTTTTCGCAGAGTGCATCTGCCCCCCCCCCGCGGCATTTCACCAGGCCACCTGCAGCCTTTCAACAGTTTGACCTGAGCAGCTTAAAAGCTCAAAATTAACCGGCGCGCAATTTCTTTGCGATGGAAAATAAGCGCTTAGCATGTATAAGTAGCATGATGTGCGTGTTTATTATTATTATTATGATGATGAAGAATGATTTGCCGTGCTAAATTCGTTGCTTACTAAATATGCTGGCCTGAATATTATCTTGCCTTCACGGGAATTGTTGAACAAATCACAATTTATGATACATTACTACTTAATGCACACGTGAATTTTCACCATGCGAAAATAAGGATGCTAAACGGATTATTATTCAGTAATAATTCTTACTATATGTTTTAACGTATTAATTCTGTACACGTATAAATGTCTTTATAAGTGTTGAAAACTCCTGGGTGAAAGGCGCTATATAAATGCTATTATTATTATTACGTGGAGTCAGTCCGTTTGTATTTAAGCGGGAAGTAAACGTTTAGCTTATGTAGCTCTTTTATTAACAACTGTCCAGTGGGGAGGGGTAAGCAAGTTACAACATCTCAGGGCACTGGTGGCAATTTAGTCAACAGGACAGTTTACTTCGGCTGCAGCATGTTTTTGGACTGTGTGAGGAAACCGGAGTACCCGGGGAAAATCTATGCACAGTTTCACACAGAAAGCCACCCGAGCTGGGTATCGAACCCAGAGGCTGTGAGACGGCAGTGCTACCCACCGTGCCACCCATACCGTATTTATAGTAAAAATCCATATCAACATGCTCAGCTTGATTGGCAGTCTTGAATCTAGTGTTGGATAATCCATATTTCTACTGCCGATACCAATATATCTTGAGCACAACCACTGTTGGATGCAGATGCTGGCAGGAGGACCTCCGCTAGAGGGAGTGCGAGAGAGCCCTTAATAAACGCAAATTAGGCTATTCTTTGGGGCGGCATAGCGAGCAGTGCTCTTCATAGCGACATTTCATCTCCCACGTTAGAGGCATCGTCAGGCATTCTGAACGTCACGAAGGAGAGAGCAGGAACACTAGACACGGCTATGCTGATTTTCCGTGCTCTGTCGTTGTCGACATGTCGTTCTCTCTGCAGCTTTGTGCAGCGCTTTGTGACCCTCAGGTGAAAGGCGCTATATAAATGCTATTATTATTATTATTAACAGCTATGCGTAGAACTCTCAGTCATATGTTGGAGGAGTGCCGTTTAAACCAGGTGAGGAACTTGGTTTTGGTTTAACTAAGCCAATAGCCAAGCGGAAAAACACAATTGGGATCATATCTGCCCAAACTCGTGTATGTGGCAGTTCCACCGTTGAAGGCTGACGCGGCATTTTCTGTGATCTGCCAGCCACTGGGGGCATGACAAGGAATGTGTCCTTGCTCTGGCTATTTCACGTCCGCTGATATAAGGCCAGCGGATCAACGTGTCGATAGTTGTCACCACGCCAAATCTGGTAGCTTACGTTGACTCACGTTTCATACCCTGGAGATTTAACCAGCCTTGCTGGAGGAGCAGTTTGTCAGCCGATAATTGGCAGATCCATGTGCCCTGGTATATGTCTAGTTTGCATATAATAAGGTGCAATTTGAGTATCAAAGCGGTGGCGTTAGACGAGTGTTTGAGACAGGAGGGAATGGAAACGATGGGGAAAAGGAGAGAGCACGTGGAGTGAGCACGCAGATAACGCAGTGCGAGCAGACAGGGAGCGATAGCAAGAGGTACTGAGATCAACATAGATGCTGAAGGTCCTTATAATCATAATAAGAACATCAGCAATGATTGTCCTTCATTTCTTAGCCTCATAGAGCCCGACTAAGGCAGCATTAGAATCGATGTGATATTTAGTCTTCTGACACTGGGGTGGGCTTTTAAAAAAATCACTTATGAAGCACATTGATCTCTCCACTGGGTGTGCCGTGCCCCATCTTAATGGGCTCTTGGCTCTGGGCTGTGGGGACACCATTACTCCAATCAGCCCATCGTTGGCAGCCCCTCGGGTTGGAAGATGACATTCTTCCACGGATAGTGATGTCAACAGGCTGTTGAGAGATGGTCGGCCAAACCAACCCGAGATCCAAAAGCTCGATTGCCTCTGGCCTCTGTTCTGTAAACGGCCGGTATCCAGTTTGACCCGGGTTGGCCGATTGCCCTCCAATGGTGAGGGTATGGGAGTAGAAGATTTCGGCCGGATGCCCATCCTGACGCCAACCTCCTTTAGTTGGAGGGTCTACGGATCGTTATGTTTGGAACATCCCGTCAGACCTGTTCACCAAGGGAGACCCTAGCAGGAGGGCTGGACTCCAGACTTCTTCACAAAGTGGAGGCCCTAGCGGGAGTGCTAGACTCCAGACCTATTTACCAAGGGAAACCCTAGCGGGAGGACTGGACTGCAGGTGACATAGCTCTGGGGTTCATAGGAAGATGTAAACACCTCCACCAGCATAGGGTTACGACCCATGGGGGGGGGGGGGGTGTAATGATTACCTATACTCGTCTAACAGTGACATAAACACTTCAAAATTTGAAAAGACAGTGGAAACACATGGGAGCAAGAGGCGCCAGAAGGGTTAGGTACAGGCGCAAGGAAGCTGTGTTTTGGTTAAGTAGTAAAATAAAAAGAGGGGGAGTGAAGGGAGGGAATACATCTATAGATGAGTGGGACGCATTTTCCACAAACGTACAGCAGCAATATGGAAAGATTTTTTTTTAACAAGCAATTTTTAGTGAATGGAATTTTTAGTCGGAACAAGGAGGCAATTCTGAGGCGATGCTAAAGCTGCAATGCTTCAGTCAAGAGCTGAGCTAACAATTGTGCCTTGCTCACATATTTTGATGTTACATGGTGCTGCTGGCATGAAAACTGGTGTGAGGTCCATCAATTAATTCAGCTCACCCTGGCAAGGAAACATTGGCCCTTATCCGGTGACAGTCATCTTCTAGTCACTGGTGTTTTCCATGAGTGGGAATCGAACTCAGACAGCCGGGTTTGTATCGCAGCGTGCTAAAGGCTACACTACTGCTCCCCACAAAAGACCAGACCGTTACACAGGAACACTTTCATCGGATTCTTCCATTGATGAAGCACCCTTGATCAGAGCGGCGCCTTGTCCATCCCCTCCCCGAGAAAAAACCCGACGTGGTGTAATCTCGAAATAAGCACGAGCAGACATACGCAGAGAAAGTCTTTAGAAGGACTAAATTAAGGTTTCACAATCTCCCTCCGGCAGTAGTGCCGTGTTAATTGGATGGTTTATTGGCTCAGGATATGTGATTTGCTCTCTCGTGGACCATGTGTGTGTTTTTGAACATTATAGTGATTAGCCTACACACGTTATCAAGCATGTGGTTTGATGTCTGTTATGTGACACTCCGAGGAAAGAGCAGTGAGAGTTTAATTCCAGAGGCCAGTGTACATGCTAATAGGAACCTTAGCAGGCCTTAAAATATAATTATACTGCATTTATGTCACTATGTAGTTACCGTAGGTCCTGCTGATTGTGAACTTCCATCCATCCATTCATTTTCTAAACCGCTTGTCCTGGTGAGGGTCGCGATGGCAGCAGTCCAAGGGGAGTGGACCAGACATCTCTTTTCTCACCAACAGATTCCAGCTCTTCCTGGGGGATTCCCAGGCGTTCCCAGGCCAGCCGAAGGATATAATCCCTCCAGCGTGTCCGGGGTCGGCCTCTAGGTCTCTACCCAGTGGGCCACGAATTGTAAATTTGACACAAATCAATCGCTGCGAAAATGTCAGTGGCTTGAGGGGTGCCGCGGTTCGTGCTTTCTTTTATTCCAGCCTGATCGGAGTCGAGGGTTCAATTTCCCACGTTCACAAGTAGGCCATTGTGTCCCAGGGTCGTAGCACGAACATTCAGATTGTGAGAACAAAAAACTCTGAGTCACTGTAGACAATCCATCATATGATAGTTGCTTTTCAATGCTGTTTGTTTTGGGATAGCCTTGTCGTGCGCTCCCTCTTTCCTGAACTCTGACACCTGAGGGGATGCCTCCAACGTGGGAGGCGAAACGTCACGGAGGAGAGGGAGCGCTCGACATGGCTATCCCGAAACAACAGCTTTGAAAAGCAACTATCATGCGTCGAGCCGTGAATACTTGCATCAGTACAGATAATAATAATAGCGTTTTATATAGCGCCTTTCACCCGAGGGTCACAAAGCGCTGCACAAGGGCCGCGAAGAGAACGGCATGTGAACAATGAAAAAAAATAAAAGCCAAAGGAACAAAAAAAATGATGTAAACAGATTAAAGGTTTCACCCTGTCTGGCAATATTACAAGTGTTAAGAGCTTGTATACCAGTCTGAGACCACAAATTCACTGCCAGATGTGAATATCTTAAAATAATATATATTTTTTTTTAATAGAGAAGCAAATAACTATGCAGTTTTAGCTACAGCATCTTCTTGTGATCTCTTGTGATTACTACACATGCCAAAATCTATTATTTAACCCTAGCAAAATCACACAATCCTGAAACTGAAAATGGAAACCAGAAAATGAACGATCCAACGGACAAACTGTAAACGTTGCAGAAACCCCAGGTGCGGCATTTTTAGTGTCAACACAGGAGGCATGACTGATGATGGCCCTAACGGGAACCTCTCCTTAATAGGAGTGGCGTCTGCATGGCCCTCTGGGATTACGAGGACGGCTTCGAGTGTTGGCCGAGTTGACCGCCCCATCCCTCTCACATTCCCTGCACACTTGTTTTTTGTTTGTTACAAATGCAATTGTTAATCCTGTTCAGGTCTCCTATTTGAATATACATGTTCACGTGTCTATTCACAAATAGCTTTCTTCCATCGATATATACGTGTGCATGTACTGTACCGTTTATTGAAAATCGATTTTTAGGCATATACTTCAGATGGATGGATATAACCGTTGGTGTGCACTTTATGTGGCCGCTTTATACAGCAGCATCTTTAACAACCGGTCGCAAAACAAAGATCCAAAAATGTATCAGCACATTTTAGCTCGTAATAATGTTAACTTATAGCCTCTGATTGAGAAATTGCTGGATGAAGGCTTCCCTATCCCATGATGATCACAGGATTGTTTGACCTTATTTTGACTATTTCATGGCTTGATGTATGAGAATTGCTCTTAAGACCTGCTATTTCAAGAGGAACACTCGACGTGGCTATCCTGAAAGAGCAGCTCTTGAGAGCATTTCACCACACTGGTCAATGTGGGTTGGTGAAGAGGGATGCCAGGAATCGTAAATGGTTGGCCTAGTTCATCACAGTGTGCTAACTGCTGTGCTATCACTCCACCCAGCTCATGAAAATTGACAATAATTAAATCAATAATGTACAGCAATAGTTTTCCATACAAAATGTACGTAAACCAGTTTATGAATATTACAAATCCCAAAACCACCCTCGACAAAACATATAATTTTACTTCAGTATTTTTTGTAAAGACTACGTTGTACTGCATATTTGTCTCCTTGCCAGGCCCTATTTCCAAAATAGGTCTTGTGCAACTAATGGCTGTGTTTTTTTCACCGTTTTTACAGTGCATCGTTTAGTTAGCACTGCGTATGTGAACACCTCAAATGTTTTTTTAATTGCACAATCTTGTGATTTTTTCATGAGCAACACGAGCTGAACTAATAGCATCACACTTCCTCTGCAGAAAAATACAGCAGCATGTTACACCACCACAGAGCAAATGTGCTTTGTTTTATAATAATGATATAATAATGCAAAAGGCTGACAACCCCTGGTTTAATACATTAGTCAAGAATTAAGGAGAGGGCCTCCACCACGGAGATGGAGCGATGAAATCAGCTTGCATGTAGGCGCTCAGTGGATTTTTTACGCAGTCCTTAGGAGATGGCGATGGCTTTGGGGGGCCTTCTACCAGCAGGGGATTGATTGATCATGGCTCGTGATGAAATTTTGAAACATTATGCGCACAGTATATTATACCATAATCACAGGTTTTGTCCAATTTAGCATTTGAGACCGCATTGATATCCATGAGGGTGTGGTGTTTAACCAAGCTAAAGTAAGTCTGAACACTTGTTAAGCCGTTCAGTTTCTTTATATATTTGAAAACGAGTGGATGTGAAGTTATCTTTGAGCAGATTGTGATAAAAGGCCTCGTAAACGAGTAGGTAACGGTTTCACAAAGTCGAGCCACGCCCCTGTTTATTTAAGCATTTGCGACGCATGCCCGCATCTCTGTTTTCTTAGCCTCAGCTGTTTTGCTAGCCTCTCGCACTCGTTGCGGTGGGCCAGTGGCTTCTGCCCATAACGTTCGGGTATCCACTGGCATTGATTTATTAGGCTTCACCTTGCTGATAAGGCTTGAGGAAGAAAATACGATTCATGGCAGTCCTGTATTTAAAAGCCACTGATGTCAGCCGTAGCCAGAAATCAAACTGTGGTCGCTGGGTTTGTGGCCCAGTCCGTTAAACACCGGGCCTCTGCATCCCCTCGCTACGCATCGGGTATACTATTTTACATGACTGCACACACGCATGCGTACCCACTGTATATTTATATCGGCAGGCCTTCATTATGAAAAACAAGCAGGCAAACATCTGCTGCTCCTTTAGCGAGCGTGACTAAAGCCGAGTCGCCACTGCTCCTTTCATGCGGCTGCCATTATTCACAGCGTTTTGCCTTCACGCCATCTGTCACGGAGTGCAGACAATCGCTACGGAACACTACCGGCACCACCGCCAGCACGCCCTGCCACCCTTCAGCCCAGCAGCCAGCAACAGCCAATCACTAACCACCGCCACTCCCAGCACAGCTGGGCTCATGATAATCGTTGAAAGGAGGAGAGAAACTCCTGTCTCCATGGCGCGACGTGGCGATTGACACCGCGATCGCTTGCTCGGCGATAATCTATAATTCCAGTGTGGGATCCAGCAGGCACGGTGCTGGCCGTGATGCCTGGAGATGTCGGAGAATTATTGCTATTTTCATTCAGAGATCAAAGTGGTGTGCTTACTTTTCCTGAATTGATGTGGTGCCCAAAAGCCAGAGCGTACAAATGCACAAGTTCCACCCTTGAAATTGTTGAAATAGCTGATGTAGTGTTATTTATGTATTCCACGTATAACCATCTTCTTGGTCAACTAGCAAGTGGGCTGTTTATTTGTAAATAAAGAACCGCAATGGCCCTGCAGCACAGAGAAAGGTGGAAATGTTAAGCTATGTTGCAAATGTATCAGACAAGGGCAGTCTTTGAGAAAAGGTGGTAAAGTGTTTCCATTCTGTGTTACTACACCACTGCTCATATATTTCCTGGAAATTGTATTTAAAGCTGAACAGTCCCTTTTATTAGCAACTTCCCAGGCTTCGCTCGGAAATGAGACCGTGAATTGCATCGGTCTCTCACATGGGACTATAAAGGGGTATTGAATTTAATGGATGTTACCCAGTCCGTGTCTCCATATGGAACATGGTAATTTGGGTCGATAGTGCACAGCTGTTAGCAATGGTTGGCCATTGTGGGTCTATTCTTGGGTCATTTAAAGTTTACTAAACTGACTACACTCACAAAAGTAGGGCATTTTGTGACTGTTAATGGTTATTTTATTGCTGTCAAAAAACCCATCAATGTATGTCTTATTTACTGAATCCGCTTATTACTTTAAACAAAAAAACCTAAACACATTCAACAATAATACTGCTGTAAAAAGGAAAAGTGTATAATAGGTGATGTTTCGGGCAATGGCCCTTCTGCAAGGTGCAAGAGAGTCGCCGGAGAGGTAGAATCAATGTCTTGCTTTGGTGAGTGACACAGTGTGTTTTACTTTCCCACCCAACGTTTCTCCTCTTGTTATCGTCAGTTGGCTATTGCAGGTTATGCGATCCACGTGTATTTATTCTGCTGAATCGTCGAAACTGTGCGATGTTGAAAGTAAAAATCTCACCAGTGTGATGAATCTGTTTTTGTCTGTTGCAGAAATGTTTCTGAAACGTAAAGTGTGTCCTTGCAAGAAACATAACATCGGAGCCTCAACAGAATCCTCCGGAGAGATCGTGCATCAGCACCTGCGAGTGTCAGCGTGGTTGTCTTGTCCTTGAAATCACAACGTTTCATATTTTACTTGGTATCCAATGTCTTTCTTCTGGCCGTGTGCCCATCAGACACACCGCGTTTTAGCAGTTCCGTTTGGAAAGGTTTATTTTTTTATTTTCCTATTGACCTGTAAAAAACACATTATTGTACAGGCATGTTTTTTTTCTCTCTGTCTCATTTGGGACATATCTTAATTACGTTTTTGAAGTCTTTGGATTTAGGTCTTAGGAGAAGTGCTATTTTATTGAACAATTTGCAGGCTAGGTTGCGCAGTAATTACATCAGTCTGGAATATTACAGTCATAGGGTTTTTTGAATCAGAAGGCCCATGTAACAAATGGTGCATTTTACAATATTGACGTATATCGCTACACACATGCATATTTTAATATTGAAATTCAACTACAGGTCCTTTTATATACAATACTGTACATAATACATGTATCCAAATCCCTGCTTTATGCACAAAGCACATAGCCCTAAACAGCATGCATCACCTTTTTACAGACTTGAACAGCGACTGACAAATTAACGACACAAACTAAGACTGGACCATTGAATTGCCATAGCTCTGCTGTTAAAACTCCCCCTGTAAATCCAGTATCAAAATCATAAACATTAGGTTGTCGACATAGGGCACACGCGTGCAGTACACAGTACACACACTGCGTGCAATGTTATGAAATGCGTAAGAAGCAGCTCAATTGTAGCAATTTACTGGCGGACCCAGCCATTGGAAAGAAACGTCCTGACAGCTCACTTGGTACAGCAAACTCCAGAAACTGGGATGAAGTTGGTCAGGGAGTATGGCAGCAGATGCAGCAGAGCTTTGGCATCAAAACATCGAACACATTTATACATGGGTGCTGTCGGCTGTGGCCTACTGCAAGGGGCTTTATTCTTAACAACCAGTGGGCCTTGGAAAAGCTGAGTGTTTGTCCTTGTCTTTTTAAGGCAGTACCATTTCAAGGCTTCAGTTTCACCATTTCCAAGGCTGGTGGCTAAGAATAAGACTGTTATTCATGGACCCTTGCAGCCTTAACTTTTCTACACAATGGCTTGCATTATTTGATGCTTTGCCTTGTGGATGCAGAAGTATGTTCCTATTTCACATGGATTTTCATTGACCGCAGATGTTGGTCTTTTTTAGCAAGGAACCACGAGGCCTCATCAAGCAACTGGCTAAGGGATACTTGTTTTGGATGTGATCTGAACCAGCTATTAAAGAAGCAGCCCCGATTGTGGGTCCGTGGTAAATATCAACGTTCTTGTACCGTCACAGCCTTGTGATCATATGACCATGAGTGACCAATTACAGAGCTGCTATTCTACATGAGACAACGTTTATAAAGTGCATTTGGTACACGTTCCAACAACGTAGCTTTCTCATCCTGATCCTTTTCTGCTGCTGGAATGCAATTGGCTCCCAGCTTAATCGAGGTTTATTTAGTTTTCCCCCAGATATCTTGATGCTATAAATACCATTAAGATGTGCAGCTTTTCATTAATATACGTTGATGGAACCACTCTTGTGGTATATTTTAAAGGAACCTTTGCACCCCCATAAGTCACTCAATGCAAAGCTGCAGATCAGTTAATATTAAATCTCTGCGCGTCACAGAATGACAGACCTGCCTGAGGCAATTCGATTCCCACCTTGGGCGCCTTTCTGGGTGAAGTGTGTGTGTGTTCTCCCTCTGTTCTGCGTGGATTTCCTCCAGGTTCTCTGTTTTCCTGCCACAAATAAAAAATAACACGAATGAATTGGCCGATAACATAATATTGATCTAAACGACGCAGTGTCTGGCAAATGTTGGCGCCGGCTGGCTGCATGGCTGCCTTCTCCCCGCCTCTTTCCGGTTTCCTCGTGCCTCCATATCCATGTCTCGTCCATGACCAGGCGTGGAATTTGCGCGTGTTACACATTGTAATATTCGTATTATTCATGACGTAAATGTAAATTATGTAAATTAAATTATCATGGCATGTGTTGGCAATTAGCCCAGGATTAACTACGGTATATGCAGACATTCTATTTTATCAGCTGTGTTTATTATTAACACAATTGACCTTGTGAATTTCATAGTGTTAAGGTAAACGTTACACTTATGCATGTGTAGAGCAAGCTTCAGGCAAGCATCTGAAGACGTGACAGAAATGTATAGCTCTATAGGTAAACAGGGCATCCATCCATTTTCTTAACCGCTTGTCCTGGTGAGGGTCGCGGTGGCAGCAGTCCAAGGAGAGTGGACCAGACATCCCTCTCCTCAGCAACAGATTCCAACTCTTCCTGGGGGGATTGCCAGACGTTCCCAAGCCAGCCGAAGGATATAATCCCTCCTGCGTGTCCTGGGTCGGCCTCTAGGTCTTCGCCCGGTGGGGCCTGCTTGGTAGACTTCCCGGGGGAGCCTCCCAGGGGGCATCCTTACCAGATGCCAGAACCACCACAACTGGCTCACCACCCGCAAGTCGAAGGGTGAGGGTCGGGTGCAAATGCCATCACGGCAGCGAAAAGGACAGATTTAGACGGACTAGTAAACAGGGCAGACCATTCAAAATAACCCGCGATTATTTTTTATTAATTTCGGTGGTGTCGGCTTACTCATCCATGTGTCAATGTCTACTAACATTTATTCTTTAATGTCTTTATCAAAGATCTGCAATTGTTGCATCACTCACAAGTATATACGCTCGAGAGTTGCTCCTAAGAGCAGCTCCTAAGAGCAATTCTCACACATCGAGCCATGAAAAGCTACACGAATATAGTATACAAACTTATTAGACGATATTTTACTCACGTGCGTATACACATCCATATATTAACAAAAGGCTAAGATGCCATTCTAATCCGGCCTGGACTGTTTGAAACATACTATGAGCAAGCAGCGCATGAGGCCGTCCTGACGCTTGCACACACGCACACACACAGGACGTTGCTAACAAAGTGTCAAGCACTATGCTAACAAGTGTCTTCTATCCCGGAATGATAGAATGATGGCTGAGGACTATACCCCAATGAATTCCTTTGAGACTGATGATCCCTTTAAGACAAGCAGGTTGACCTTTTTATCAGTCTCTTGGTGTTCCAGATGCCACGGGTTATCCTGTGTCCTTTACTTTTCTCCTCAAGGACCACGCTTGCCCTGTTAAGCATGTACGACGCGAGGCATATTCGGCATTCCTTGTGCCATCTCTGCGGGAAATAATTGTTTTTCCATTGACCCTCCCTTTTGTTTAAAATCAGCCTTCCGTATGCACCTAATAATGCCGTTGATAAATATTTGAAAAGGTTTGGGAATCCATTATCCATGTCTCGCCTGTCACAGAGGTTTATAGTACAGTATTAGCAGAGCTGTAGTAATTGTTATTTTTTTCAGGTGAATTGTGATCAAACAATAGAGTTGAACATAATAATGAAAAGAGACTCGGGTCAGTCTTTCTGGCTTAATGAAGCACACCTTAGGGGTGAAAAGTGTGTTACAATTGATCAAAAAACAAAAACCCTTTAGCTCAAAAGAACAAATGAAACACATTAATGTGACGTGAGAATGTATCTGTCTAAGTTTGAGGGGCACTAATGAGAATTTGTTGGTACATTTGAGCTTGACTTTTTATCTATTAGCTGGAGTTTATGTCTGACTTTAATGAAAAGTATAAATTACCCATTTCTAAAGTAAATGTCGAACCAATGGTACAATTTCAGAATTGCATATGTGCTCACTTAAAAAGCCACGTTTAATTGAATTACATTTCATCCTGATGTTGAACCTTAATGTGTGTTTTCAATACTCTATCAATCCGAATGATAGTTTATATGTTAAGTGATCCACACACTTAAAAGTTAATGGCATAAACGCTATTTGTCAGTTTAATTCCCTGCCTACAGTTTTACCTAAATGCCAGTGTTTACAACCACAGCAAGTGGACAATGAAGAGCTCATAAATATATATTTTTCGTTTGAAATGTAAGGCATTTGGATTTTATTCCTGAATTGTGGCCACGTGGTTATTCCACCGTGCCGAACAAATTTTTAAAATACCACTGGCATTTGAGAGATGCTATTCTCATGTTTGATATACAGTGCATTATAAAATTCAGCTCTCAATGCTTATATAATGTTATTGCATTAAATAAGGATTTAGTTCCGTGTTTTTTCTCCAAATGTTATACATTTACTGATTTTACTATTTTAGGTGGGGAAGGCAACGTGCCCAAATTTTTCACAGATTGTCACATTCTAAATTAAATGTTTTAACAAGTTACTGGAGAATATGCAAAAAAAAAACTGAAACCTCAAAAGCACATTACATTTTTAATTATTCCTCACATTTTTTGTGCTCGGTTTCATGGTGCTGCTGGCCATTAAACCCTACTTGAGAATAGGTAGACATTTATAATTGTCCACTGAAGCATTAAAGTGCATTTGAAGTACGGTAATTGTAACATAAAATGTGCACGGCTCTTGCATGCATGCACGGTAGTGGCAACCTGGAAAGATACTGAATGCAGTTCCTGATCAGTGTGTAGATATGTACAGATGTAGGTTTTCACGGCTCGATTCATGATAGTTGCTCTTCAGAGCTGTTCTTGGAAGAACGCCTGATGATCCTTCCAACGTGGGAGGCTAAACGTCAAGAGGGAGAGCGCTCGACACGGCTATCTCGAAAGAATGGCTCTGAAGAGCAACCATCAGTGTGTAGATATCTGCACTAGAGAGACAAAGGCAGCTGGGCATGGTTCTTGAAGTGCTCGCGACCAGCATTTGGTCACCGTAGTCTATGTGGCTGACTGGAATAGCTTTTACTTCTCACGTTTTGTCAAGGTTAGAACTGTATAAATCATAAAGCTGAGGACTTTACATTTCAACCAAAACATTTGTCTTTCAGTGGAAAAGCAGCTATTTCATAAAAAAATAGAGATAAACTGCCTTTCTTTAGAAAATCATAATTAGGCCCATAATCACTGAGGTAGTGATAATCAAACTACATTGAAGATGGTTTTCTTTGGTGAAAAAAGGTACAGTGTCTTGTATCAGCCTCAGGGCAGGTATAATATGACCTTCACATGTTATGAAAGGGGGTCAAGGTAAAAGCGTTCACGTCGCGATCCCTGTCAGGTAGTACTTGGTATTGCCTGCGAATTCTACCAAACACTTCGAAGCCAAGCTGAAAGACAACGATGTCCAGAAGCTAGCCATCGTGCTTCGAAGAATCGCAAAGAAGAAAGATGTTATGAAAGCTACTGGAAATATTGAGAGAAATGTTCATAGACTGTTCACTGTTATTTTCGCTCCGTGTCGGTTTGTGTAATCAACACGTTATTAAGAACAGCTAAACGCATTTCCAAGCGTTTTGTTTATGTTTTCCCTAATAGTAAAGATACAGCCCTGCAATGTCTCGCTCACCGCACTGCTGGTGAAAAGGGCCTCCACTAGAGCTCCCTCTGGGATATAATCGCAACTGTTCCACACTGGAAATGGTGAGAGTACTCACAATTTACCTCACCAAACACCCTATTGACTGCCTTGGCCAATTAATTAAATATCTGCGACATGCAAGCGCAAACAAGTTATTCATAATTAAAATATATTTTTTTATCCAATGAATAAACAGTCGTTAAAATTAAATTTGGTGGAACAGAAGATAAATCATTGACAGTTACAGATTTGCATTCCTCGTGGTAATTGAGTATGGTTGCATGGTGCTTAAATGTGGAATTGCAATATAACGTAATGGTTTGTCGCTTTGCAATGGTAATCTGTTAGTAAGTGTCCTATGGCTGAGACAAGATCGGGTTGAGATTTAATATTCGAGATGTGACAATGGGTGCTCTTTTATACGTTATATACCGGTCATGGAAAAACAAATATTTATCTTTTTAAAAGTAAATTTCTTATGTATGACGACATGTCATGGAAAATATGTTGTACATGTCTAAACATTTTGTATTATTTCTGCTAATATGATTTGCAGCAGGACGTGTTGTGTACGGTGATACAAGACGTTGTGTCCTACTTCACAAGCCGAAGTAAGACTTTAAGGGACGCCAATGTTTACATTGAGAGATATTTCAAACTTGGCCTGTTCAGATATTTTCGATAATACAGCAGCACCAGTTCACATTAATGTGATGCATTTCAAAATGTTATAATCGTCACTTTGCCCCAAAAAACGGCCATGCCAATTTAATACGATAACACAATTGTGGCTTTGCAACTGATTTTAATTAGATTGCTGCTGATGTGGCACTGTTTTGTGTGATTTAGCGGAGCGTGCGGTTCAGTACTCCTGGAACAGTGGTAAACCCTGTCAGGGTGGAGCGTGCCATGACAGGGCTTGTAATACTTCTGTCCATGTAGTTGGTTAATATTGAAAATATTAATAATAATTTTAAATTATAACGCGCACATATTCTTTCAATGTCGCAGCTATTCATTCGACCACAGAACGACTCAGAGGCGCGAGGAAAGTGCAAAGAGGCGGAGGAGGCAGCCAGGCGGTTTACCGGCGCCAACATATTGCCACGCACTGCTTCCTATATATTATGATGTTATCGGCCAACTAATTAATGCGTGGGGTTTTTTTTAAGTTATGGGAGGAAACCGGAGAACCTGGAGGAAACCCACGCAGAACAGGGGGAGAACGTGCAAACGCCACACAGAAAGGCACAAGGCTAATGCCAGTGTCAGGGCAGAAAGCCAATGTAGTAGACACGCAATTTGCCTTAACCAGCTTCCCGATGAAGAGACAACAAAGGCAGAAAATATACATTTAGCTGTCTCACTTAATTGTCCAATGACAGGAAAATAACAATAGACTGTATGATTGACAGGTTGTGAATCCACAAACCCTAGCAGAGGACCTTCCTGAGTCAGGTACGAGAAGCCGATGAGAGTGATGGCATCACAACACAGATTGGCTTCACCGCCTCATGCGATCCATTAACATCTTAAACTACTGGTTACATATTTAAGAAAGTGTGCGTTATCCGTTTATTTAAACTCTTGATACGGGTGTGGACCTTGTTTAAAGCACCAAAGCCCAAACGGCAATCAACTTGCTCTCTAATCATGATAATAATAAATTACAAACCACTTGTCAGCACCCTGCTGGATGAATGTCTCGTTTAAAACGGTTAGGTTGTCAAGTAGGTCTAATATTACACAGGTGTAAATCGTTTTCAATATTCCACACTCGGATCTCTCTTTTAGTAATGCATTTTTACTGCGTTGAAATTGAGTGGAAATGTCACTGCCCTTGTATATTTCAGTGCTAATGAAGGCGACACTCCTCTGTTAAGTGTTTTGGTTAACAGTTGAGTGTGTGCCAAAACGGTTTAGTCTAGACGTACAGAATGCTGACTACATGGCCAAATAGCCTTGCAATCAGCACACTCACTCCCAAGGTTATGCAGAAACTCCCGTTTCCCTGCTCATCTACCAGGAAATAGCAGCAGAGCAGTTTAATTCTTGATCCATTCGTGAGTCTGGGAGTGTTATGCTGTCATATGCATCTCTTTATACTGTATTCTGGTTTCCTGCCACATGCAAACACTGCATTCTTTAATGGAATTAGCCAAACATCCGAACGCAGCATCCATATGAAAAAGTCTTGCAGTTCAGTGAAACTCTTGAGTAATACAATGCACTCATACTGCTATTGTTATTTAGCTTGGCGTCCACAATACGGTTGCTAGAGTCATTTGATCATTTCTGTGGGGAATGACCAAAGTGAATTTTCGGCTGCAAGTGGACCTTTAAGCCGCTTTGACATCATTTTCAAAGGAAGGCTATTGTCTGACTTGTCGTAGCCTAACTCCCACACTTTCAAATTGCTAGTGACTACATTTTAAATCTATTAACCCTACATGAATCAAATTTCCAGGTTCTGCATCGCAAAATATTACACAGTACGTTTGGATCTTGCGTTCTTGAATTGTGAGCGACGATGAAATGTTTTTTTTCTGTACGTTGCATTTTTAAATTAAGCCTGTAACCTATTTTCAATGCACTTTCTCTTCGTGCATTGTCGAATGTGCACTGCAAGTGTGCTTGGTAAACACACTTATGCATTATTTTCAATAAGTGAAGCTGGGATGTGTATTTAGAAACATCTGTCTGTACGGAACTTTGTTTTATGCGTCCGAACAGTATAACCAGTGGGATGTGTACAACTACAGAACTGTAGCTCTTGCGGTTAAATTATTTTAAGCATTCTAAAAGTGGCCACATTGTGGACACAGAAGAGGGCAGTGCAACAAAATCGATTGTTGTACTGTACCTCTATGCCCCCATAACTATGCTGTCTGCTTTCACCAAGTCACGACGACCAGCGTGGTGAAGTATGGTCATATAACCCCTTCGGCCCACATGGCGTGAGGATGCCCTCATCCATCAGTGGATTGACTCTACTGTACGTGTACATGCCAGCGATTTCCAATGTGAACATAAATTAACATGACTGGTACTCAGTGACCCGTTGTTGTGAATGGTATTGTAGGAGCTTCTATGATTAGTTGAATGCCACCAAAAATGTCCAGAATATTAGATCCTGTGAACTGTCAACGCGGCAGCATTTGTATTAGCCACGATGGGATTCGGCTAACCCATTGAAAAAACAATCTGCTAATTCCTAACATATTTAAAGTCATTGATTTGCAGTGTTGCACTTTTGGTTCTCGCCTTTGCCTTGGTTTCACCATACTCAATAAAGAGGCGAAAAACTGGCCTCATACCAGGTGTAATCCAGTGCAACATGGGTCAATGTTGATGATATCATTTGGGGAAGATTAAGATAGGGGTACAGAGCAAGCAGCATGCCCCCCACCCCTAATTCCCAATGATCCAGTGATTCTGGTCTTGCAAATCCTGTGTAGTCAGATAACCTCTGTGCAGCGTTCTCTCCTCTGTGAATCACACATTGGCTTGTTTTGTT
The DNA here is from genome assembly GCA_036362915.1 of Geotria australis. Classification (NCBI taxonomy): domain Eukaryota; kingdom Metazoa; phylum Chordata; class Hyperoartia; order Petromyzontiformes; family Geotriidae; genus Geotria; species Geotria australis. The sequence goes on from JAZEWU010000012.1 coordinate 7,253,737, forward strand.
CTGTACAGTGGTTCTGAAGCCCAGTGTGCCTTATTGTTAAATTATAGCACTCTTAAGTGTTTGCCATTCCCAAGTGTAATATGCTTCCTTCAGCTGCCACTAACTTTTGTCAAAACTTTAGCATGGCCCATGTTTAAATACTATATTTGAATTGCTGTTCTAGTAAGCTCTATTAAACTTCGGACATTTAGAAGTGTCTGTAATACTTAATTCAAGACCCCATTTGGGGTTGTAATGTAAACACTGATGTGTAGTTGAGTCGTCAGATATTATTTACAGTGTATCCACCGATCAGTTTCTTATTTGTAACAACCTATTGTAAAGACTTCTGCGTATTCGCGGACACTTGTCGCTACATGCAGAGGTTGAAGCATAACTTAAGGATGTATAAGTAGTTCATTACCAAAATTCTGTTTCCATTGGGGATAGGGTTACTTTCAACCTAATTAAGATAGCAAACACATTTATGGCCATTTCATAGTTGTAATATTATTAAGTTGCCCTAAAATAGTTTTACTTGTGCAGCGCTTTGTGACCCTCGGGTGAAAGGCGCTATATAAAACGCTATTATTATTATTATTATTACTTATTCAAGCCAGCGTTGGGTATAGGCTCAGTCAGTGATTCGCAATAGCCCAAAGTATGTAAAGCGCACCATGATTGGTTTGTTTTGGGCCATTTATCACCATTGCAAAGAATTGCCGCGGACTAATGTGCACTTTTGTTGAGTGGAACCCTGTGGTTTATGAAGACCATTGTCTCGAAGTCACGCCGGTGTTACTGAGATCGACCGATTCATGTGAATGGGAAACTCATCTGAGGGTAAATCAGAAAGACAATGCTGTACTTTTATTTTCTGGCACGCTAATGAACTCGCGTGCGGTGTTATGATTACCACATATGACTGTAACATAAGGCATTTCTGCAACGTCAGATACGATGTTCACGAAAAACACAATGTAATGACACGTTCATTTTCTCCACTCCTTCAAACAGAAATGGCAACTGCACTTTGCGCAGTGCATTGTTTGAATGCTAAACGTCTCGAACTGCCTTTTTAGGCTCAATGCATTAAAACCAGTTTGGTTTTAGAGGCAAGAGCAAATTAGTTTTTTATAGTCATCAAGTGCACCTACCTTAGCGTTATCTGGCCATTTAATAATTAATTGATGGAATTTTTTGTTTAAAATCAACCCAGCACAGGGTACCTAGGCTAAGATAGTCTGACGACCCAGTGACATGTAATGTAATTAAACTATGGTACAATTGCCGTGACGCGAGGTGCAGCCTCAGTATAAATCATGTCCTAATTACGTAATTAGTATGTGCGATATGAACTACTAATTGTTACTGGGCACTGAACTTGCCACCGCAACAACTCGAACCACAATTAAGATTTCCATTTAGAACAAACTACAAGGTTGGTGCAAAATTAATATACCTGCTGTTTTTTTAAATTCCATAATGAGCACGCTGCATCCTGAAGTTCACTTCCATCAAGGTATGTTGCTTGTGTCATGAAGGTGTGCTGCTTGAGTCCTATCCCAGCTTGTCAGATGTAAAGAGCCACAATTCTCTGTATTATACTCTGTAAGTACTTGTAAATATGACTGTATTTTTATTTTAACAAAAATGTCAATTTTATATATCATTTCAAACAGAAGCTGTTTTTAATAAAGTTAATGACAAACCTTTCATGGTATTTACAGCATGAAGTGATTCACAATCGCTTAACAACTCGACACTCTTTTTAGGGTCGCCTCCTCGGAGGCACAAAACACCGGGACATATCCTGAGGGTTAACAGATTAAAACAGGATGAGAGAGAGGACTGTACCCTGTGTAACTGGCAAATACCCGGACTTTGAATAATGATTTGGTCCGTGAAAATATACAGATTTCAAAGGACAGCTGCCTCCTCAAAAAGGACGATCCTGGGAAGACCAGGACATGTGGCGACCCTAATTTTACTCCAGCTCTGTGTCGTGGGAGTGTGGGTCACGTTAAAGTAAGTGTCGTAAACCCACCTCTACCTGACACAGCCAGTGTGGTATTGTTACGTGAACAGAACGTGTCAATGTTTCACTACTTCAGCACGCCAGTGTGTTAGAGAGCATACCCACAACATTCACAACAGATTACGACGTTTCACTGACAATATCAAACAGCTTAATCAGTCTACTTTGCAGAGGTCTGGAGATGTCTTCCTGATTTGGGTCTTAAATCGCAAGGCGGTTGATGTCATCACCGTGTGCTTGCAGGTGAGTATAACCCATCCATCCATACATTTTCTAAACCGCTTGTCCTGGTGAGGGTCGCGGTGTGAGTATAACCCAGGGGGGTTAATGTGTCGGATGGAGGCGGGTTTACGACACTTTCTTTTATGTGACCCAACCCAAAAACTCTCCATTATGTATAGTATTGGTCGCGAAAGCCTTGATGTTAAACTTAATCTACGGGTGTCCCCATCCTTCTTCAAACAGGTGGTGAGAGCGAGGCTTGAATGCATAACAGACACATGCAGATCGTATCATTACTCATTCTGTTTAGAGGTTGACATTTGTTTAAAGTTTCTGTAACATTGACTCAGGCATGCACGCCTCCTCCGAGGTTCTGTCTGCACCGCTGTAAACAAGGTCACCCCGCTGGGTTGCTGTACTGTTCGTGTGACCCACGTCTTCCTTGAAAGAGCTTTGGTCAAATAATTAGAATATTTGCATTTATGAGTTATAATATACCGATGTAAGTTTTCACGGCTCGATTCATGACGGTTGCTCTTCAAAGCCGTTCTTTCGGGAATGTCGTTCTTACGGGATAGCCGTGTCGAGCGCTCTCCCTTTCTCGCCTGAAGATGCTTCCAGTGTGGGAGGTGAAACGTCCCGAGGGAGAGGGAGAGCGCTCGACACGCTATCCCAAAAGAAAAGCTTTGAAGAGTAACCATCAGTTATAATAATGATGATTTATTACATTTAGACAGCACTTTTCACCCAGAAGTCCCAAGGCGCTGGAGGAAAGAGAGGTGGGGGGAGACAGCCACGAATAGAGCCGGCGCCAACTCGCCAGACACTGCCTCCTATGCATTATGATAGTATCGGCCAATTAATCTTTGAGATTGTTTTTGTTATCAACGTTTCGTCTAAAATACCCTTTTTTTTAGGTGAGTGGATTGTATACCAGAGATATGAAAAAATAATTCGAAAAATAAAGAAACATATATCTCAATAAGGTGGTTCATGCTGCCATGCGTTATGCTTAGCACGCTGGATATTAAATCCAGAGGCCACTGCTTTGATCTCCTGTGAGAGCGATGAACTGGTAGCTCTTTTAAGATTATGTGGACAATTTAGAATGCAGGTGTTGTAACTAAGGACACTCCACATTTGCATGTGTCTATGGCCATACGCTGATGTGTAAAGCGTTTAGCAGGCAATGTGTATGTAAATGTGTCACGTATTTACATATAATATGCGGGACTGTCTGACTTGGACAGCTGTACTAGCCAATATCTACAGGACCCGAGCCAAGACCAGCATTTCCAGCAAAGTCTGACTAAATTAAATTTCCCAGAAATTGGATTTACTCTCTACTGCAAGCGATGGTATGGCCATGGACATACACACACTGCATACACTTTGAAGACGCAAACATACTTATTGAGCTGGTATTACATTTCTCATGAAACTTAATTTATATTTTGCTAGCAGTAGCGGAACACGTCTTACTAGGTTTCAGTAAACACACCACTGTATTTGATTTCAAATAAGTAGACGTCTCATAGAACCAGAAAATAAAGATTATCTACATTGTATAGCGATCTTTTTAATGCTATCCAATCACAATCTTTAAAACGTTATACTTAAAATGATATAACCTACGGTACATTTAAGTCTACTGTAAAACGGTATCATTATTTGCTTAACTAGCAGAAGTCGAGTGAGCCTAAACATCTTTTGAAAATGGTCCTTTGTCAGATGGTGTAAGGTTATAGTTAAAAGAAAAAAAGTATACCTGCACCATCTAACCCAAAAAAAAACAATAATTTATTAATCATAATGTTGGATGTGAAAGCCTACATATAATACTTCGGTCGTTTACCAGTTCCTTTATTAGGAAAAAACATGTTTGGGAACAACAAGTAAATTGATTTGTGATGGCAGAAACTAATTTGCCCAGGGGCACGCAATTTTTACGAGAACAATACTTAAACTCCAAACAAACAGGGAGCCTTGAGAATTCTATTTGGCCTAATGCCCTTGACAAGAACTGCTCTGCCCTGCAGGTTAATGTCTGAAGCAGGCTTTCTCTCTACGCATGATCCACCAGGCCCATATGTGAGTCTTATTATTAACGTTCACCACCACAAAAAAACCACGCTGTTCGGCTAATGGAAAACGGGCCTGTGCTGTACAAATTGACAATGACAGTTCACTTTAGTGTCATCAGCATCCCACAGTGGTGGTCAACGGTGTGGCCACGATGAGTGATTAATCTATCTCGTGAAACGTTTAGTTGCGTGTCCCGTGGCCTTGCTCCACAGTTCACTGCGCAAATGAAAGATCACTAAGCCGAGCACGTCTTGACCTCGCGTCCCCCATCTGGAAGTCAGCGTCTGTCATTATTAAAGTCGCTAGCAGAGTACCCGCCCTACGGGCGATCTTGTTTGGAGTGTAAAGAGCGTTGTTTTGACGTCTGTTGTTGCAGACGTTTTCTGCTGACATGACTGCTTTGACCTGGATTTCTTCCGGGATGAAGCCAGAAATGTGCGTAAAAGGGTTTTATGGTACTCGTGTCGAAGTGGGAATTTTTTTATATCTGAAATAGTGTTGAAGTTTCAGAAGGGTGATTATCAATAAGCGGGAGATAAGCTGAAACAAGACATACAAGCCTCGGTTTGGTGCAGATAATATTCGCGCTTATGAAGGGTTAGAACCCGCTACACAGATATATACATTTTAAAAACAACACTTCCTCCATTATATTTAGATTCTGTGTGGGTTGTGAATTTTTCCCATTGTGACTGAGTCAGATCGTTGTGAATTCAAGCTATGGTGTAATGTGTAAATGTATTGCCAGGAAAGCCTCACTGAATCTGAACAGTTGTTTTTTTGTTCAGGATTGTTATGTTTGCGAACTTTTGATAGTTACAGTGTTTCATTTGTTTGTGGTTCCCCCGGAAGACAACTCACATTTATTATGGTTTAAAAAGCTATTCAAGTGGATTATAAACGTAATACCGCACGGCATCCTATAGGCACCACATTGCCTTATAGGTTTGTGTCGCATGCAATTCCCATCTCTGTGTAATCCGTCAGCCCCATCCCTTAAGTAGCTGGATTACAGACATGCGCCAACAAACCCTGGACTCCGAATGGATTAAAGAGCACTCAGTAATGACAGTGGTAATTTAGTGCATATAGTGCTGCAGATATATAATCAGATTTCCTTGCAGAAACCCACTTTGTTGCAATAGGCAGTTTGTTGCTCTGTTGTTGCCACTTGCATGTTTCACACAGATGTGCTGTATCCCTGCGTGAGTCACCAACTTACCCATCGCTATATTATAGGTGTTTAACCATCCAATGAATGAGACCCACATTCGTGAATGGGTGCGATTGCCGCTGAGCCAATTGATATTTGCTCTTTGGAGCTGTTCTTTTGGGTTAGCCGTGTCGAGCGCTCTCCCTCTCTGTCTCGCGACGTTTCGCCTCCCACGTTGGAAGCATCATCAGGCGTGGGAGGCGAAATGTCGTGAGGGAGAGAGGGAGAGCGCTTGATACGGCTATCCCGAAAGAACAGCTCGGAAGCACAACCATCATGAATCGAGCCGTGAAAACCTACATCAGTACAGCGCCAATTGTAAATTTATTTATTGTTTACCCAAGTTTATAAGATGTGCCACAAAGCGCCTTAATGGCTCTAATTATATTAAAGTCTGAGATAATGCCATTAAATGTAGGATTAGCGCTATATTCCCATGCTCAAAAGCCCACCCCATGCTGCTTCTGCAATGTTTAAGAATTGCGCTGTCTGGGTGTATGTCTGAGAATAATGCCTTAGAGCACTAAGCCAGCACCGCTGAGCCACTGAATTAGAATCTGGGTTTCAGCCAGCCAAGGTAAACGAGATTAACCCACATTCATAGGTGTAGCCATCGGATTGTCTCAATGCCATCGCCAATGACAGCATGGCAATTCCACATGCACAATAATTGTTATGTCTTCTTAGATAACGCTGTACTGTGTATAGAAAATGAGTGACGTGTGGCAACCGATTATTAACTAATAATACTGAGCGCTGTCCAATGATGGGTGTAAGACCTATCGAGACGCCTTTGTCTCCCTAGTACCAATGTTTACACACCGCACCAGTTACTCATTTGAGGCATACTGTACCTAGGGGAGGCCTAGGACCGGTTCTGAAAATCGTCACTAGTATTGGCCGTGAGCGGTAATCGAACTTGGGCGACCGGGTTCGTAAGCGCAGTGTAATAACCTCTGGACAACCGCTCCCAAACACGTCGTGCGGGGAGTTTGCATGTTCTCCCCGTGTCCGCGTGGGTTTTCGCCGGGCCTAAGAGCACTGAGCCAACACCGCTAAGCCATTGAGTTAGACATGCTGCCTTCGTCAATTGACCTGACTAAATTGCCTCCGGTGCCCTGAGACGTCGTAACCTGCTTACCCACTCCGCCGGACAACCGTTAAGAAGAGCTACACAGCTCAACGGTTCCTCCCAGCTTAAATACAAACCCGACCGATAACACACGCTCGCAATGGCAGGCTAGGAGAGGCGGCGGCTGCTGCTCCCGGCTGCTAGCGCGGGGGTGCTGAAGTGGACAGCTCCGCGCCCAACCTGACCGCCAGCCCCAGAGGCGGCAAGGGACTAGCGTGCCGTGGTCGCAGCAGCAGTAGCAGCTGCCGCCACCACCACCGTGACTGCATTACTCGATTCATCACGAGTTACAATCGATATGTCAGACACGACTTGTTTATGCATGCGCGGCACCCCTACCAGACCCCCTCCCACCCCAACGCCAGACACACGTAGGGCAGCAGTGCGGTTCCCCACCAGCCAGCGCGTCTCCACGCTGCAGCAGTCGCACGCGGGCACACACAGGGCAGCGCCCGAATTAGAATTCTTCTGAATCATTACATTGTACTTTGTGTAGCCGGGAGTGGTTTCATCCGTGGCTGCCGCATTACACGCTTCGTGTGGGTTTTTTTTCTCTCTCTCCCACAAGCGAGAGCAGCACGGGTTCAGTAGGACAGGCTGCTGCTCTGGTTAGTGTGACGCCCGTGCGTTGGGGAGTGCCTGTTTGTGTGAGTGTGTGTGTCGCGCCTGTGTGTGTGCAGCAGCAGCACACACCTACCTACCTCCACGGTATAGTACCGCGCGCACACTTCAGTTTGCACACCATACGCGCAGCAAGTATCATACACTATCCCGGTGTGTGCTTGCACGTATGCACACCGTACATCTGTATAGACATTGAGGATATATGTTACATTTGTACACCATACCGGTAGCGAGTATCATACACTATCCCCTGTGCTTGCTTGCGCATACACACACTGTGTAAAGACGCTTCGGTTTCAATCATGTGTGCAATGTAAACTCGAGCGTGTGTTAGGGGAATATCGTGTAGACAATGCACTATAGTACAGCGTGTACTTGCTCATATGTGAGCACAGTACCGTATACACGCACACACACGCGCCTATTTGTGAGCACACTGAACCTTTCTACCTATTGTATATTCCTGTGTGAGTAAGTACACACACGCAGCCTTGCGTCTGGATTTGTACGTGCGAGCAATGTGTGTGGGCTTTACACGTATAGCTGCGTCCGTGCGTGATTGCATGCACGGTACGTCTATGCCGTGTGCACGTCTATGCGAGAGAATGCGGTACGTGCACGTGTGAATGACTGATCAGCGCCTGGCGCTCCCGTGTGCACCTCTTTGCAGTGTCAATATAACAGTACACTGGAATCGCTGCCCGTGTATGTACGGACGGTACACACATTGCGTGCATGCACAGCAGTTATAGCCAGAGCTGTAAATGTGCGGTACGTATTGCTTGTGAGTACATGTACGGTGTCGACCTTCATAGGTGCTCTGTAACGGCACTTGGCCCTACAGTCTGTTAAGACTACACGGGGATCTGTGTTTGGTATGAGCATAGATTATCTGTGTGTACCCCAGTTGGTGTGTTACACACACGCACACATGCACGCTAACGAATGTACCCATACGCATGTACAAAGACAAAGATCCCCCGTATAGCCTTAACAGACTGTAAGGGGAAATATATACACGTTACACACTCGCCCATAGCCGTGCACACATGTACAAACAAAGACAAAGATCCCCTATATAGCCTGAACAGACTGTAGGGACAAGTGCTGTTAGCGAGCACCTATGAAGGTCGACACGGCACACGAGGGGGTGGGTGACCAGCACCACGCCCGGCCGCCTTTGTCTCCCTAGTGGCGATATTTACACACCGCACTAGGTACTCATTTGAGGCTGAGTCGACCTAGGGGAGGCCCAGGACCGGTTTCAGAAAATCGTCACTGGTGTTGGCCGTGAGCGGGATTCGAACTCGGGTCGCCAGATTCGTAGCCCAGCACGCTAACCACTGGGCTACCGCACACATGTACACAGACGTACGGACAGACACACACACTCACGTGCACAGACGTATGTACACACACACGTGGCCACGCGTGTACGTACACACACGCGGACACGCACACACACACACACACCCTGTGCGCGCTTGCCTGCGATCAGACATCACTCCCTGTGCCCCCCTGTCTCGCCAGCTCTCGCCAAGCAGACAGCGCGCAGGGACGGCACAAGGGCGACAGGAAGCCGACCAAAGCCATTCCTTGAGCAACAACAACCAGCATCATCATCAGCAGCAGCAGCAGCAGCGAGCGAAGAACGACGACCACCTCTAGAACCCAAGACGAAATAAAAGGCTCTATGGCAGCAGCATCAGGCAGAGGAGGAGGAGGTGGTGGAGGAGGCAAGGATGCGGATCTGCCCGTTTACTTCGCCAAGCTGGGTTCGAGCAGCCCCAAGCCCCGGCAGAAGTACGGCGGCATGTTCTGCACGGTGGAGGGCGCGTACGAGAACAAGACCATAGACTTTGACTCGTACAGCGTGGGCCGCCGCTCGGCCAGCGACACCCCGAACCGGGCCGACATGCGCTCGCCAGCCTCCGGCAACTCGCCGCCGGGCAGCGTGAGCGGGGAGGCCGCGCCGGGGAACGGAGAGGCGGACAGCGGGGCCCCGCTGCCCGGGCCGCCCTCGGTGCTCTCCGCCGCCGGTTACAGCAGCAGCACAAGCGGCGGCAGCAGCAACCCGCTGACGATCAGGGCGGCCACCGGCAAGGAAGCGCTGCAGAACGCTGACGACGACTTCAAGGTGTGTGCCTGTGTCTGTTGTGTGGCTTTGTGGTGCTGGTCACCCACTCCCTCGTGTGCCGTGTCGACCTTCGTCGGTGCTACTCGCTAACGGCACTTGCCCCTACAGTCTGGTAAGGCTGTACGGGGGATCTTTGTCTTTGTGGTGCTTGTCACCCACATCCTCGTGTGCCGTGTCGACCTTCATAGGTGTTCGCTAACGGCACTTGACCTTACAAGTCTGATGAGGCTATATGGGGATCTTTGTGTCTGTATAGGTGCTTGCTAACGCCACTTGACCCTAACAGTCTGTTCAGGCTATATGGGGGTCCTTTGTCTCTATAGTGTGGGGAGCAGTAGTGTAGCGGTTAGCGCGCTGCGCTCCGAACCCGGCCACCCGAGTTGGATTCCCGCTCGCGGCAAACACCAGTGACGATTAATATCTGAACCGGTTCTGGGCCTCCCCTAGGGCGACTCGGCCTTAAATGAGTACCAGGTGCAGTGCGGAAACATCGCCACTAGGGAAACAAAGGCGGCTGGGCGTGGTGCTGGGTTGCTGGCCACTCACCCCCTCGAATGCCGCACCGGATATCATAGGCGCTCGCTAACCGCACTTGCCTCAAAAGTCTGTTTAAAAGGGTATACGGGGATCTTTGTGTGGAGTGTAGAGTGGGGAGCGGTGGCGCAAAGCGCGTACGAACCTCCCCCACCCCCCTAGTTCGAGTGAGTTCGGTAGTGAGTGATAACCGAACTGTTTCTGGCTTCAGAAACCTAGGTTGATCGACTCAGCCTTAAATGAATAGCTGGTGCGGTGCGTAACCATCAAATGCTTGCTCACAACACTTTGCGCAAACAGTCCGTAACAGTACTTAGGAGGGATCTTTTGTGTGTCTGTGTGTGTTGGTGGTATTCGAACTTGGGTTTGGCGTTACGTGGCACAGTTCATTCGTTGCACTATAAAATCCGGGCACTTAGGTATGATTCCCTGTCACGGCTAACTGTAACAATGGGTGTCCGAACCTGTTACGGGCTTTCGCTAGATCGACTCAGACTTAAACGAGTACACATCCAATACTGTCTGGCGTTTGCTAACAATACCTTACAAACGATTGGATTGCTGTCTTTGTGCATACTGTGTGCTGTGCCATCGTGTGTTATCGCTGTCATGTGTGCCTTGTTGTTGTGTCATTGTGTCTGAGTCTTGTATTGTTCCACATTCTTTCTGCTACTCCGCATGCAACTGTGTCAGTGTGTCAGTGCGCGTGACGTGGGTGCCTAGTGGGGGAGCGGTGGTGTAGCGGTTAGCGCGCTGCGCTACGAACCCGGAGACCCGAGTTCGAATCCCGCTCGCCGACCACACACCAGTGAGGATTTTTTGAACCGGTACTGGGCCTGGGCCTCTCCCCCCACCAAGTCCACTCAGCCTCAAAATGAGTACCTGGTGTGCAGTGTATAAACATTTCCACGAGGGAGACAAAGGCAGCCGGGTGTGGTGCTGGCTGTCCACCCCGTCGTGTGCCGTGCTGGCCTTCGTAGGTGCTACTCGCTAACATCACTTGACCCTAGAGTCCGTTAAGGCTATACGGGAGATCTTTGTCTTTGTTGCGTCTGCAGCTGTTATCGACCGTGGAATTGTGTGCCTTGTGTGTCATTGTGTCTTACTCTCTCAGCACCACGTTTTCTTTGTGTCCTACGTTGTTAGCAGACTGTCAGTGTGTGATTGACGTGTGTTAGTGTGTGTGTCATTCACATTGTCTTTTTACACGTTGTGGTATCCTCGTGTAATATTTTGTCTATGCATACCGTGCAGTGTGTGTGTGTGTAGTTAGGTCGACTCAGCCTCAAATGAGGACCTCGCTGCGGCGTGTAAACATTACCACTAGGGAGACAAAGGCGACCAGGCGTGGTGCTGCCCACCCACCACCACTTGGGCCGTGTCGACCTTCATAGGTGCTCGCTAACAGCACTTGACTGTTAAGGCTGTACGGGGGATCTTTGTCTTTGCTGGTTAGCGCAATGCGCCAGGTCTCACTCGTCCACACTTAAATTCCTTCCCGGGCACATAATAACGCAGAGAGACGTCTGACCCTCTCCTAGGTCGACTCAACCGAAAATAAGCACCGTGCGCATTTGGTCAACACACATTCCGGTATGCCAACACTCGAGTGCTGGCACCGCGTTTAATAGGCGCTCGCTAACAGAACACACCGCGGCAGTCCGCGCAAGCTAAAGGAGCATCTTTTGTTGCGTGTGTGTAATCATGTGTCGGCTAATGCGGTTCTCCGGGTGCAATTGTGCATGCATCTGGCACGCTGTGTTGCGTCAATGTGCTCTGTCAGCACATTGCTTCATTGTGTTTCCCCTTTACTTGGGACCAAGTCTCTCCGCAATGAGCTCCTGCAGGGGAGACGCTCGCGAGGCCGCAGTCTTTACCGTCCACTTCGCAGCAGATGGCACCACTCCGATAGCACCGGACTCGTTGCTCACAGACGTCATGAGGTCCTGCTGGTTATTTGGCGACAACCGTGTCATGTACAGGGTGGTCCATATGTCTTGTGACCCCCCCCCCCCCATTTCAGATGGGGTTTTTTTCTCCCGTTTGTGATCTTTCATGAGCCTATTGGGCTCCCTTACGAGCCGTTGTTTAACAGTATATGAACTCGTATCAGTCATTTGAAATAAATAAGTAACGGGTAAAAAATTAAGATTTAGCAAAGCAAAACAACATTTGGAGTCAATTAAATGGGAATCACAAGACATCTGGATCACCCTGTATAACGCTTGAGGCAGTGTGTGGGTATGTGTGGGTATGTGTGGAATATGGTAGTGTGCAGTGTGCGGTTGTATGTGTGTGCGTGCCTCAAGGGGGCACCGAGCTTGGCACACTTGCCGTGGTGATGTCACCAGCACTTAGTGACAAACGACGGCTGTTGTAACGCTTGCCGGTGGTGATTGCTGGGTGCAGCGGGCAGCACGTGTCCTGTGACCCCGGATTGCTTCCACGCCATGCAAACACACAAGCGACGCTTGGTATCTGACCTTGAACCAAATCGTTATCTGCGCCTCGCCTTGTTTGACCCAGCCGTGATACAACCGTGGGCTCAGCATCGACACAGGGAAGGCCAATGGCTGTGTGGCATGGCGCTGTCACTCATGTCACTCACTGCCAGCGTTCGCGAACAGCAATTAGTCCTGTAATGTGGAAGCTTACTCTTTGTCTTTACGATCGTGTGTTTGGGAAGGGTGAGACGTGAGAACTTTCACGCTGCTCCTCGTGGGTTTTTTTCGTTAAGCCAGTCTTGCCCATGTGCTTTCCCAGGTGCACACATTTGTATTCACTCCTTATAAACGTCGAGCTTTATTGGCGGAGCCCTCGCCACCCCCACCAGCAACGGCTCGTGATATTCTGTGTTAATAGTATTCACTCGGAGTTGAGGGTGCCAAAGCCTTGCACTGCTATAATCCTCTGCAGTTGAACAAATTGATGTTTTCTTGCTGTTCCTGCTATGGATGATAGACGATGGCACTAGAAAACCATTGCAGTCGCCTGCCTGTGCTATGGATGGTGTCTCCTCGGTTACGAATAAGCAGGTGCTGTAGACATCCTTGGAAGTGTACAGATTGCAGAAATCGAGGTTTTTTATTTCTCCAACCGGGGCTGGGCAAAAAATAACTCTTGAGCCATCCATCCATTTTCTAAACCGCTTAATCATGTACAGGGTCGCGGTGAGCCGTAGCCTATCCTGGAGGACACAGGGCGCAGGGCAGGGCTATTCCCAAGATGGGACACCAGTCTATCACAGGGCACTTGACTGAAATTTAGTCGGGAGGCCAATTAACCTATGCAGCAGGAGCATGTATTTTAGGCATTGTGCTCATCCAGCCCTAGTCATAGCCTTGCAAACATGAGCTCTCTTTTAGCAGCAGTTCTAACCGTCTTTCCCTTTACAAGTAAAATAACGGTACAATTTATACACAGACATACTTTACAGCTTACAACATCAAACGTTTCACGTCATCCAACAGACGTGCATATTCTGATTATTTAATTCACGATAACGAGTTACCCGTTACACGATCAACTGTGACTGGCCAATGTGTGCCTTAGGGTGATAATAATAATATAATTTTATGAACAACATCAGTGAACGCGAACATTAGCCTGGAAGAGTGGAATGAGCACTGGCCTGCGACCAAGCCTGTGACCCCATGTGACCCGTACAGTGTTCATGACGAGCCCGGAACAGCAAGGCATACCATCCGCTTCCTTCCGACCATGAACAATCACAATCAGCAAGTGGGCTGATCGCCTTGGCAGAGGTAGTGTCTGCTGTACAGGGTGGCCCAGATGTCTGGTGACCCCCGTTTAATTGACATCACCAACTGTCTCTGACCAGCGTGATATCTCGCAAGCCCCATGACCAAATCACCGACAGAATATTGCACGTTACGTGGTGGTCCAGATGGCTTGTGACCCCCCCATTTAATTGACCAAAATATATTTTTTAACTCTGCCCATTCACTTCTGTTTTAAATAACCCTTACATATTTATTTAAGATTGATAACATTTACCTATGTCATTTTGTATCGCTTACATTACCTCACACACCCATTAGTATATACTTTTTTTAAGTTTTAGGGAATTAAATCGGGCTCAAGACATCTGGAGCACCCTGTAGATGGGAAAATCGAGCCTGATTAAATACAAGGAGGTCAATGAAGGTCTTCTTCTTTGCGATTCTTCAAAGCACGATGGTCAGCCTCTGGACATCGTTGTCTTTCAGCTCGGCCTCGAAGTGTTTGGTAGAATTCGCAGGCAATACCAAGTATTACCTGTCAGGGATCCTCAGGTTTATTTTTTCCTTTTAAATGAAACATTGCAAATACAATGTTTATTTTTTTCCTTTTAAATGAAACATTGCAAAAACATTGCAATGTTTCATTTAAAAGGAAAAATAAACCTCAGGAATGTCTCACTGAATCTTAAATATTTTTAGTGAGGAGAGGACTGTGCGTGGTGTTAAGCCGGTTCCTTATTGAGTATTTATAGTTCGCGTGCTTGTACGGTTTATCCCAAGCCCTGCTAGCGTAATGTGCCGTGTAGAGCCCTCAATTTGCACACATTATGCAATTTAGAGCATTTCTCATGCTCGCGTGCTGACATAGTCCAATGCCACGCATTTCTGGGACTGGAAAATCACTCTTAAAATCCACCAATGTTTCAATGTCTCGTGTTAATGACGGACACACCCTGACAACGGCCCCCACCCTGCTCCTATCGCCGCTGGCAGCTGACCTGTTGTGTTCATTGGATTACCGTCAACACTCTCACCTCCCACGCCCCTGGCATCTGTTAAACTGACTCCTACGTGGAGACTAACCAATTTTCACATCAGCACGGTGGCGTTGCAAGTAGCGCTGCCGCCTGACAGCAAGAAGGTCCCGGGTTCGTTTCCTGGCTGGGGTGCCTTTCTGTGTGGAGTGTGCATGTTCTCTCCATGTCTGCGTGGGTTTTTTGCCGGGCACTCCGGTTTCCTCCCACAGTCCAAATACATGCTGCCTAGGTTATTTGTAATGATTCAATAGCCCCCGGTGCCCTGAGATATTGCAACTTGCTTACCTTTCCCTGCTAGACAACTGTCTAAAAAAACGTATATAGCTCAACGGTTCCTTCCAGCTTAAATAAAAACCGACTGACTGAACTCAACTTCAGAAGTTCCACCTAGATATGTATAGATAAACAGAGCAAATCTTCTGGAATGCGCCTAGCAGGTTCTAAGACTGGATAATTAGGTGTTATAATTTATGACGGATAGCAGAGGGCATCACGGCAAAAATAACACAAAATCAAAGTTGTGCTGTACATCTGTGATCCCGCGTCTGTGTGTTGAACACTCCACTGTGCCGATGCCAACTGCTCCACTGCCTTTCAAGCCGCGTGTAATACATGGCTAAGTTTAAATCCGCGCTGCATGCTTCGTAATGCACCACAGCCGGCTGTGGCAGGGCACGACTGGAATCCAGCTCTCTGGAGATTATTGGCACCAGTGATGTGGGTTTTCACGGATTGATGTATCAAGAGCTGCTCTTTCCCTATTGCCCGTGTCAGACGTCCCGCCTCTCTACTTCGCGACGTTTTGCCTCCCACGTTGGAGGCGTCGTCAGGATTTTGACGCGAATATACGAAAGCCTGACGATGCCTCCAACGTGGGAGGCAAAACGTCGCGAAGGAGAGACACAGACCGCTCGACGCGGCTATCCTGATAAAGCGGCTCTTGAGAGAAATTCTCATTATTGGTAGTCCCAGCCTCCTCGCCTGCAAGGTGCCCACAACACAGAGAAAGTTAGTTACTGATTAGTCTGTCAGCTTTTGGACATTATCCAAGCATATCTATGGTGGGTTTGGCCATGTACTGCACTTAATTTTCATTGCCAAATGAACCACTTTAAGGAAATTACTAAACATCACAGCGTAGGACCCATCTAATAAATCAGTCCTTGCTGTGTGAAGGACTGTTACTGTTATTACTGTGCTGCACTGTGAGTGTTGCTGTCTGTACATGGTTTGAGTAATTTTAACATTCACATATTGTCACCACAAGCCACTTCGGTCTAAATTTCGAAGAAGACTTCCACATGCTGATGCCTGGCCCAATCGCCTGCTTCCGTTCTTGGCCCACATACAGTCCGTCTCTACATTTTCCCATCTGTTGTCACTCTGGAAACATTCTCCGTTAAAATGCACGTGTTTTTCATAGAAGCAAATGTGTCGAGATTGCTTAGTTAATGGCCCTTATTTAGGGAATTGCTGTCAAGAGTTGCTCTTTCCGGATAGCCGGTGTCGACGCCTGAGCCACATTCGATCCCTATTAAGATTAAAATGTCTACCTCGCCGTAATTGCAAAAATGTATAGGCGGTTTGAAGGGCTGCATATGCCCTTTCCTTTTATTATGCAATGTGCTTCTTCAATTTATTTATTCTCATCGCACTGTTCAACTTTTTGACTTCTTTAGCTCTTATTTATTTATTGTAATTATCGGTAACTTTTGTCCCGTGTAATAACCGTGTCTTACTGTTTACTTTATGGTTAGGGTTTCATCCTTGCACAATGTAATGCTGTCAATTCGTTGTGGTACCCTGTGATTTTAGATATTGCTTCCTTTGGTTAGTTGGCACGTTTGCTGTGTCGCAGCAATTGCGCATCGAGACATTGCAAGCTCACTGGGTATATTCTGCTGTTGACCTTTCCCCAATGGGAGGTTGTGCCAGAAGAACCAATTGGCACGCCAGTCAATTCACCTTGTTATACAGACGTACGTAATATTCCGCATTACGCAAACACACATTTGACCTCATTGTCTCATATTTTGATATTCCTCCTCTTTCCTCCGTGACGTTTTGCCTCCCCCGTTGGAGGTATCATCAGGCTAACGAATGGCCCAGCTGATCGCTTTGGTGTCTATAGCTGCGGTGCTGCACATGTGTGTCCTTGCGATGTGGATGTCGGCAGCTTAAAGACTGACGGCCTCCAGTGTTGGAGGAGAAATGTCGCGAAGGAGAGAGGAGGAACGCTTTACACGGCTATCCCGAAAGAACAGCTTTTGGGAGCAAATCTCACACGTCGAGCCGTGAAAACCTACATCAATACAGAGGTTGTTGTGCCCTACTCCTGCCTATTTCGAAAGTCCCCATCTTGTCTCTGTCTCCAAACCCCCTCCTTTAGCTGCCCTCATTTCCTAAGCATCATCATCAGTAGGGAATCCGAGGCAAGACCATTGCAAATATTCTGTGAGGGGGGAAACCGGTCTGTGCCCGAGCACTGTACTGTGGTCTAAACATGTGTGCGACACGCGTTGTCGTAAATATTTAATTTGCTATAATTCGTCTTCTTGCAATATATAATTTTTTTCCGCTCACTTTCACGAAACCGCTCCAACCCCCGAAGCGTCCCCCACGCCACGCCCTGTCGCGTGCACGCTATTTAGATATTTACCAAACGTCCATTGTTGATGTGCACACACCCAATTTGCTCCTTTAAAGGTAATTGGATACAGAGGTAGAGACATATGGTGTTGATATTCAGATGTAGACAGAGGTAGGTGGATTGCTGAACGTATCCTATTGAATATATCAGTGTACCGATGTAGGTTTTCATGGCTCGATACATGATGGTTGCTCTTCAAAGCTGTTCTTTGAATATCAATGAATATATAAATGTCGAACATTACCGCTCATTATGTTAGTATTTAATTTATTGTATCTCTTTTTCTTTGGTTTTTATTGGTTGTTTTTTTCTTTCGTTGTTGACATGCCGTTCTCTTCACGGCCCTTGTGCAGCGCTTTGTGGCCCTCGGGTGAATGGCGCTATATAAAATGCTATTATTTTTATATTATCATATATAATGGGGGGGGTCAAGGTAGAAGCGTTCACGTCGCGATCCCTGTCAGGTAGTACTTGGTATTGCCTGCGAATTCTACCAAACACTTCGAAGCCAAGCTGAAAGACGACGATGTCCAGAAGCTAGCCATCGTGCTTCGAAGAATCGCAAAGAAGAAGAAGATATATAATGGGGAAACTTTTTAGGTATGTTTGCACGGAAGACACCGGGTTCTAAATATTCATTAACACGTATTTTATCTGCACAACACCAATGATTTTATATCTTATTTCAGCTAAACTTCCCACGTATCGATTACTCTTCTGAAACTTTAACACGATTTCAGCTTTACATTGCCACATTTGCACGACACCAACCCTCTTAAGGACTCTTCCGCCTTTATCGTGACATCAGAGGAACGTGTTAAACGCTTGGAATAGGTTTGCCCGTAGGGCGGGCACTCTGCGAGTACTCAGCATAACAGTAACTGATTGAAACTTAAGACTCAGAAAGAACACGCACGCTTGCAGTAGTATGCATTGAGAACTTTACATTGTTATTTGCAGTTACCATTTTTTCCCAAGGTGCGCGGGACGAACGTTGCTCGTAGTCAGCAGGAATATCAGGTGTCAGGAATCAATTTTGTTCCATTTAGCCAGACGAGATACGTTTTCGCATTCATTATTAAATTTTAAAGAGAGGGCTTCTTGTGTAACCGTTGTTACGTAATGGCACGCAGTGACCGATAATCAAGCACTTTGCTCTCGTTCAGCTAATGTTGTGATTTGGGCCTTTTGCCGTGACACAACACACGACTGTATACATCTATATCGTCATTGGGCCCTTAAAATTCCCCACAGAGTGGTGACGGAATGGTCTGTAAGGCAGAGGTGATCAGCAACACATTAACCCACCAAGGCCCACTTATGCCAAATTATAGTGGCGGCACGAATGTTTGTGAGAGCACACGAGCTTCGCGTTTTAGAGAGCCATGCAGTGCATGCTTAAAGTAGACTTACTCCCCACAGAAACTTCCTTGTGACCGTGGAAATTAGATTATTGACTGTGCAACACATCACAATTTGCAATTACACTTGGGGTTATGTTATCTGGAAGAAAAGCCATAACGAGGCGCAATGTCGCTATGGCATAGCGATGTGCTGTGGTACACTGGTGATAAATTGATGATGTTTAATGAGCATCAATTTGGTTTAATGACCTAAAATAAAGGAAACCCGTCCGTAATCATGTGCAGAAATATTCGGAGTGGTAACATCTGCGCCTCACAGAAAGATTGGTCTTGACCGAGGCAGTTCGATTCCCGCCTCGGGCACCTTTCTGTGTAGACTGAATTAATTGGCCGATAACTTCATAATATATAGGACGGAGTGTGTGGCAATATGCTGGTGCCGGCAAACCGCCTGGCTGCCTCTTCCTCCTCTCTGCGGTTTCCTCGCGCCTCTGAGTCGTTCTCTCTTCGAATTAATGCCTTCGAAATTTGTGCGAGTTATAAATAGCATGTTTTATTACTTTTCAAGCTGAAACTGTGGTAAGTGCCCTGAAATGCACTTTCGTACGTTTCTGTAAGTCTGAGTTTGCTCACAGCTACTGATCTCTTCATACCGTAATTTATCTGGATATAGCTGCTGATGCGATAAAAAAAAAATTCCGAATCCATTTCGGAATCGCGACAGAGCGCTTGTTCTGCAATCGTCTCGGATATTGCCGGCGCCATGGATGTTCCGAACTCGTGTACCGTGGTTTACAAATACATTTCTTCCCAATACGCTCCTGTACGTTTCAACGCACGCTCGCTATAGGATTAATGTGAGTGTGGTGTTTCTACTGTATTTGTATGCAACTGACATTGCCTATTTTGGATTTGCAGCGCATTACGGTCATTTGTATGCAGCCTTGTTGTAATAATTGAATTACGAAGCAAGCGCCCAGGCCTCTCACCCTTTTAAGCAGTGTCAAGTTGAATCCAAATTGGACAGCGGACAGTTTGTTTATTTAAAAGCAGATAAAGTGAGAGGCCATCGGGAAAGCACGTGTCTTTTCAGAGATGCCCTGGGGTCAAATAATGGGCTGCGTCGTGCAATCAGTAATGCGGGGGAGCTCACGATTGTAAGGCTGTCAGTTTACATCCCAATTGGGTTCGGCTCAGTGAACTCTGCGTACTATCTGGTGGGGTCTATATTGTGCGAAGTCAAATGTAAACTTGGCATGTCTGTAGAATATACGAGGTTTAACCCTTTCCGGCAATGAGAAAAAGTGTTAAGATCTTTAAACGCTAAATGGACACCTTTTTGCAAAGGTTCCAGTTTGCAAGCAGCCACACATGCTTGTGGCAAAAAACATGCAAATGAATGCTATGATAATGCATTGTCCTTCAAACTTATTGGCCAAACACCAGACAGCATTTTTAGTAGCCCAGTCTGTAGACTGCAGATGCCCCAGCTCTCATTGTGCCTTTAACAAAACACTTTCAGTTATAAGCAATGCAAAGGCATGCAGTAGATAATTGCGTTTAAGTTATCAGTCTTTTCTTGATTCTTTTTCAGCTCCGTAGTCGCTGGGGGTTGCAAGCGGTTGGGATATGGGTGATATTAGGGGTCCCCCTTATAAATTGTGTTATAGTCAGGGGTGAAAGTAACTTAAATTTCTAACCGGTATGGTAGTACCACAACCTCCACTTCCCACCCACTTATACTGAACGCTTCGGCCACTTTATTACCGGTACGCCGTACCGGACCGTACCAGCTTACTTTCGCTCCTGATTTTAATCAAAAGATGTTGGTACAATGTTTAAGACCAGTGGTGGCTTTTCTTAAAATGTTGCCGCTTCAGCCAAATGTAACCATGTACATGCATGAACGTACACTGGTACAGCCTTTCCGCATGTACACAGGGGGGTGAGAGCCAGAGCAGAATTTACGAGATGCAAACAGATCGTCTTGTTCTTCAATCTGTTTTGCGTTTAGCTTTTGTTTAAAGTGTGTTTAACATTGGCCGTGTGGTACCCCTCTCCCCACAAAGTTACGCTTTAGGATTGTATCGTATCCGCTTGCGTTTAAAGTAACGTCTGCAAAGCGGTAGGGAAAAAATAGACTTCTTGCAGTTGGTCGGAGATAATAATAATAAACTATATTTATAACGTGCATATATTCATTCAATTTCCAAAGTATTAATTCGAAGAGAGAACGACTCGGAGGCGCGAGGAAACCGCAGAGAGGCGGAGGAGGCAGCCAGGCGGTTTGTCGGCACGCTAAATGCCAAGTGCTGCTTTTTAGTACAGAGACCATGTTCTTTCGAAAGCAGAATGTTTGTTTGGGTGACGTCATTCTGTTGGATGGTTGCTCGCTGGCACTGGGCTAATTAGGAAGTTGTAAATCCATGAGGTCACCCGTTCATTCGTGTGAAGAAGTCTGAGGCATAATTTGCTAAGACACACATTCCGTGACAATTGTATGAGCATTCTTCTGGAAACCTGATAGGTGTGGTTGTCAAATTGTTTATTGCTTAAAGTGTGCTACAGTATACATGATGGAACGTGTAGGCAGGCAGGCGGCACGGTGGCGCAGTGAGTAGCGCTGCCCCCTAATAGCAAGAATAATTGGGTTCGATTCCCGGCTTGGTTGCCTTTCTGTGTGGCGTTTGCATGTTCTCCCCGTGTCCGCATGCGTTTTTGCCATGTACTCCGGTTTCCTCCCACAGTTCAAAGACACGTGGTCGAGGTTAATTGGCCTGAATAAATAGCCCCCGGTGCCCTGTAATATACTGGCGTCCCGTCATAGGTGTAGCAAGGAGGTCACGACTACTTGCTGTACTGCCCCCTACAGGCACCACATGCTTCCCACACGTTGAGCCAGCGCGCAGTTTCGGAGGCCGCTCCGTTTCAATGCTGATCTGTGCTTCCAACAACCCCCTCCTACCTACCCAGGGCCATACACGGCAGATGACGGCAGCAGCGCTCGCCGTCCCGCTGCAATCTCTATACAATGGGGCAAATGTTTTTGTTAAAATGTATATACTGTATGTCCGCACTGAGAGTACCGGGTTCGAATCCTTCATAAGCGAACATTGCATCTGCACAACACCAAGGAAGGATTTAGCGTCTTATTTCAGCGTCACTGCCCACACACATTGACCACTCATCTAAAACTTCAACAGAATTTTCGCTTTAAATTCCCACTTCTGCCCCACCGTAAAACCATCTCAAGCACGCTTCCGCCTTTACCTAGAAAGAAATCCAGGTCAGAAAGAACGTGTTCCACGGTTTGAAACTCGAGCTCACCCGTAGCGCGGGTACTCCGCTAGTAACCTCGACGAAGCCGCTCGGCATTGCGAGTTTGCGGCCACCGGTGGCTGAGGGGGCACGCTGAGAGTGCTGCACCCATGCTGATGAGCACAGTTGAAGTGGCAGGGACGGCGGTGCCCTGTGGTTGGATGGAGGAGACCCGGGTTGGGCTGGGCTGGGGAGGAGAGAGGCATCAATACTAATCCCGATGGGCTGACGGAGCGAGGGGGCTTCATGGGCCGGGGAAAGGGGATGGCGGGGTTGGGAGCTGCGGGCGGGGAGGTGGAGAGGCTGGGAGAGAGGGGGTGGGAGGGAACCCTTGCATCTGGCGTTAGAAAGCTCGCTTTTGTTATGCCCCATTGGAGAACCCGGCGAACGAAAACAGGACATAGCCCCCCTATACAATTACGCAGTTCGTGCAGCAGCTAAGGGCAAGCTAGCTCCTCCTCCCGTAATCATTTTTAAGGGAGTTGTGTTTTTTTTCTCCCCCTTCTCTCGCTCCTTCCCTTCTCTCTAATTCCTCCACCACCAAGCGGCTGAGATACGACTTTGCATGCACACTCGCTGCATTTTCGCTGCGCGGCATCATTTTTTTTCTGCTCTCTCTCTTCGGTGTTAGGCAAATAAATAAATAAATACACACGCACACACGCACCCACTCACACGCCAGGCAGGCAGAGAGACCTTTGCTATATAATTATATAACGAACATCGCCCCCACACACCACACACACCACACACACATATCTGGGAGTGCTTTGCGAGGCCGTCATTACTGCAAGATTTGCTTCGCCATGTCCTACCAAGGAAAAAAGAACATTCCTCGCATAACGGTGAGCGGACCCGCGTCTGTGGGCAGGCGACATGGTGACAGAGTCTCACACGCCGCCGTGTTCCATGTTCAGTGTTCATTTTGACCGTCGTGTTTAATTCTCTAATGGGGGGCGGGGTGCGTGTGTGTGTGGGGGGGTGGTGCAGGATGGCGACTGGTTGTATGTACCTCACTCATACGTAATTGTTTAAAGGGGTTTTTTTTGTCCCCGTGTCGGGGAAGAAGGTGGTAGAATGGTTGTTGTGTCTTGTAGTCATGCCGCTCGTGGCGGGGAAGCAAAGGCGGGTGGGTGGGAAAACTGACGGGCTGGCGTCGTTTGCAATACGCTGAGGCTGGATGTCGCTCGTGGCGATTTGTGATGGGCTCTGTGTCGACCTGTCCTGTCATTGCCGTGTCTCTATGTCTGTGTGTGCGTGTATCGTGAGTATGGCGGTGCGCGGCTGTGATGCTGTGTTGCTTTGTCTCTGTGCGTCTACGTCTCCGCTATGGCCGCGTGTCTGTACGCGTGTGTGTCTGTGTCTCTGCTGTGTCTATCTCGTATGTCTGCATGTGTCGTACGTGGCTGTTTGACACCCGTCCGCAAGTCGAGTTCAATGCGAGCCGCGTGCTGCCGGGCGCTGTGTTGAGCAGCCGCGACCATTAATCACTCTGCACGCATAGACATATTACATGTATGTAGGTCACGCACACGTATGTGACACATGAACTGCAACATCAAAGCAACGCTGCTTCAACCTCTTTATCTCTGCCCGTGTGAGCGGCGTGAATTGTAACCGCATCCCCGCAGCAGAAATGTAAATGGGGAAAATGAGTGGCAGGTTTGAAGGCTGCTAGCTGCTGTGCACTGCGTGTGCGTGCATGCTTATTGTGGTCCTGTTTCCCGTCTTATTTATGCATTATTCAGCTTTCATACAATATTGAATAGGGTGCATTGCAAAACGAAAATATTGCAAAATCGCTGAAACAATGTGCCTTGAGCTAGTGTACGCAGCGACCCAAATCACCGGGATTGCAGCCGGTCCTGTCACAGCGAGTAAGCCAAGCAGGTTCGAGCCTGGATATCCATCCATTGTCAGAAACCGTTTAATCCTGAGCAGGGCCGCGGTGACCCGGAGCCTATCCCGGCAGACAGAGGGCGCAAGGCAGCGCTATGCCCTGGATGGGACGCCAGTCCATCACAGGGCACCGGGGGAAATTTAGTCCGCAGGCCAATTAACCTATGCAGCAGCCTGAATATCGCTAACACGTATTGGAGACCACCGTGCTCACAGAACCGGTGTTACGGCGCATCGGCAACAGAGGGCAGTGCAGCACATTCTACCGTGCAGCTTTCCCCGTCACCAGCGTGGTGAAGTATGGCCAAGTATATTCCCCATCCAGCAGCGGATTGACAAACGGCCTGTGCTTATTACAGTACGTGCCTGACTGTACGAGCGTTGTTTCCATATATAGCATTGCACTACAGGGCAATGATGCGTCACACTGACATCCAGCACACAGACACACTGCTCCTCTTTGTGCGATGACATTCAACTGGGGTGGACACTGACAGTTGCCGATTGGCCTGTGTCCTGTGGTACGCTGACACTTCTTAAAAGGATTGCAGTACACACAGTGTATGTGCGTCGCATGTAACAACACAGCACACACTTAAATCATTGCAGCGATGTGGACGTGGCCCCAGCTGAGTGTGATTGTGAGGGGACTGGCGTCACATCCTGGGTATAACCCTGCCTTGTGCCCTGTGTCTGCCAGGATAGGCTCCGGCTCACCACGACCCTGTACAGGATTCTGACAATGAGATGAGACTTTTTACGCGTGACACACGTGGGCACTGCCATTTAACACTGCATTAATAATACAGGTATAATTATCTAAATTCTAAACGGTGCGCTTAGCGTGTACCTGTTGACTTAGCAACCGGACACTTAGTAACAGCTTTTGTTTGTAAATGTTTTGGCGGTATAGATGAACACAACTGTGCTGTGATTAAAAATGCAATGACGGTAGCGGGTCTTGTAAACTGCATATAGCGCCTTCACTATTAAACGATTACTGTATGATTATATTGATGGGTGGATAGTAGCACTTAGCAGCCCTTGGAGGATAGGATTGAACCATAATGAATGATACAGATAGGCTCGTAAAACTAGTGGTGGGATTTATTATGCAGCCCTTTCTAGCATAAAGAGAATGCTGGTAACCTAGGCAACGAATCATTTTTGTTCTGGTGAGGAGAGGGATGTTCCACAAATTCCAGATTCTATCTGCCACAACATGGATTGGTGACGCCAACTGACAAAAACACGGAAAGAAAACTGATAAAATGGAACGAAATCAGTGTGAGGGATTGTGGCGTTGTGAGGGGGTGTGACAGCTTGG
>JAZEWU010000012.1:7304348-7331680 GCA_036362915.1 Geotria australis
GACAAACCATGGTACGTTTTAACTCACATATTTCGAGCAATTGACCAACCAGGCAGCAAAACTGAAATTTAACATTACAAGTCCTTTTTAATGTCTTTAATAAACTAAACTTGCCCAGGAATAGTTTCTTGCATTGGGATGCAGTAACATTTCCCAATGTTTTCAAAAGTGCTTCCAAAGATATCATTCACAAACGTCAGTTTTATATTTCTACTGACGATGAGTTATTAAACTCCGTTTCAAATTGCCTCTGCATTCAGGCTACGCTCTGCTCAGTATCACTCACAGCAATGTGTTGAGTTGATATCGAGAATTTTATGAATGGGGACATCTGAGAAGTGTGTCTCAATACATTGTGAAGAGCCCATAGCACCAAATCGCTTACACTGATAACATTCAGACGATGTGATATATATTAGACTGGGCAGAAATATGCAGGCAGTGTCTAGCCAAGGTTATAAACGAGCTGGTTAACCTTCAGGGACTTGAAAACAAATGATTACCTTTCAAGATACGTTCAAGTGTTACATTTCCTAGATTTATCTAATGAGACCTTTTTGCCATTATGAAAGGTGTTTTAAGATCTTAACACTTGAAATATTGCCAGAAAGGGTAAAACCTTTTCTCTTTTTAACAACATCAAGAATGATTTAGGTCACTACATAGTTATTAGGACTTCTTTGAGTTAGATTATTCAGAACAGTATTCATTGCAGGGCTTTTAATGGTATTAATAATGAAGCAAACTGGCTGCTTAATAATAATTTGTTGGCGTAATAGTTATTAACATTAATAATTTACACTTCCAAAGCACCTTTCTCCCAGAGGTCGCAAGGCGGTGTAGAGAGAGAGAGGAAACATAACTTAGGGCAACACAAAATGACTTAACAAAGTAACAGTTAACAAGGCAAACTAGGTGTCTGACAATCCGTCAGTGTGATGTAACTCGCCACTCTTGTACGATGTTTGACAACTTGACTTTGCGGAGTGTTATTGTGCATGACGTCTCTTTTCCAAGTCGCAGCCGTGAACAGCCCCAGTGTGTGAGTGTCCCGTGTAGTGGGTCGCGTGCGTGGCCAGGAGCGGCGCGGCTGGGCCGATGGTACACGGGCACCAACGAAGATAACACGCGCATCATTCGTGTTTTCAAGAGGAGATATTTATTTGCTCTCTAATTTAATTCTCTGCCGTGCCGAGTGTGTAGCCATAAATCTGTATTGTCCTAGCTTGGTCATCTGTCAATTTTAAAGAACACCTTTAAACAGAAGAATTCTCCGTAGTATAGTAATTCCAACCGTTGCGTTAAGACGTATGTTTAATTGCTTGCCTTCAAGTTATTTATTACGTTTGTATCATGATGGGCGTTTTTGTCGGGGTGCTACACGCGAGTTAAGGAATAACATTTTAACGCGGTACACTTGTTCCATTTACTGTTAGTCACAATTGTGTCAACCGATACCAGCGAAAATAACTGTTCAGTGGTGTTTACACAATCATGTGCCACCTGTGAAAATCATCCCACATGTGTGTGGTATTTCCTCCCACATCTCGTCTGGTGCAAATGTACACCTGTAAGCCGTGCATCTGTTCGACAGGCACAGCCCATTGCAAACCAAAAGGTCATATTTACAACCACAATCTGACAGCCAAAAATAACCAATGGGTATAATGGGTAATTAAAATTAAAATCCGTGATGAGTAAGTTACAAGTGTGGCTGTGAGATTGGTAAACGTGTGAAACATTTGAAAACGAGTTACCGCGGTTGTAATGGGCCTTGAACAAGCACCACGAAATAGTTTGACAGATGAAATCTGTCAGCACGCACAACTCAAACTGTCAAGTGTTACATTGCAACAGCTTACTGATGGCATAGACAAAGCACGTTGAGGATCGAGGTAGAAACGTCGTGGTTTTATATTTGTCGAAATTGCGTGACATTTGCTGAGGTTTGGGTTGCCACATTTTTTGGGGGAAAGTGTGAGCCATGAGAAAATAAGCAGGTAGTTGTGAACAAGCAGACACGAGCTGTGTCCGTGACACGCTAACGGTAGCCGTGGCAGTGGTGGCTGTGCTGCACGTGGCCTGTAATCCAGCCCTGTGGAGGTGAGGGTTGGTGGATCATACGAACGTTGCTAAACTTCCATCCCGTGAGCATTGAGGCGCCGTACCTTGGCTTTCCAGGAGAAGGCTTTGCAGAGAATATGGACTCCGCCTGTTTCCATCTGTTACATCTGTGTGCGATAGCGTGTTGCCCGCTCACACGCGTGGGATTTCTCCTGCTTCTTCCGGCATATTCTCATTAATTGGCCGATAGCACCTTAATATCTAGGGAACCGAAGGGCTCGGGCAATTGTTGGCACCGACTCAACGCGTGGCTGCAGCCTCCTTGCTTACCTTTGGCTCCTCATACCTCCGTATCGTTGTCCCTCTTCGAGAGTGAGGAATTACAGTGCGGCGCGTTACAAGTTGAATTTGTTACGAATATGCGATACGCAGCTTGTGGTTTTGTGACTAGAACGCTTGGGTGTTGTTTACCTGCTGACGTTTGTATTCCGTAATGCAATGGATCAAGTGTATGTGAACCGTGCTTAGAAGCGTTGGTTGTGTAATGCGGGGACGGAGCGAATCGCATTTTTGTTCTGCTTAGTAGATTTGACGGTGATGACGGTAGGGAACACGGATGAATGCGGTTTTATAGATCCGCGTGTGTTGGCGGTGGACACTGCTGTTTAAACAAACCCAGCGATGCAACCCATGGCCTCTTTCACTCCACTTTGGATACTGTTCCACGACAAGACATTTACCTGTAATGATGTATGTTTCAGCCTATCAATAAAGTTCGTAACCTTTTGGAGTTGTTGGTAAAAAGAAACCCAACAACAGTGACAGAGTGGCTACAGAAGCAATCTGTATAATGGAGAAAGTGTTTTTGTGTATTTATGTCTCCACTGAGGGAACTGGAGTAAAATTTTCACGGGGAGCCCAGCTCCCATTTGGTTTTTTTTTACTGAAGTTCCCAAGCACTTTCCATAGCAGTCGATGCAGTAGTGGCTCGTGATCGCAAAGTCACAGGTTCAAGTCACGGTCAAGATCAGCTTAACCCATCATTCCATTGGGGTGTTAGTAAAACGAGTTCCATCTGGTGAACTCTGCTCGCCCCAAAGTCAGCAGCATTTGTTGTGCTCAAGAGGCAAGGCGATGCCAAAGCAACATCGACTTTCCGTCTCTTGCCCAGAGTCAGCCACGAGATAAAAACTACATGTACGTAAAGAGGCTTTTCCAACCAGAAGCAACTGGTAAACTGATAAATTTGTCCAAAGTGAAAAGCTCTCATGATGTCCGTGAAGGGTGGTGCAGTGGTCAAGGTAGAAGCGTTCACGTCGCGATCCCTGTCAGGTAATACTTGGTATTGCCTGCGAATTCTATCAAACACTTCGAAGCCGAGCTGAGGGACAACGATGTCCAGAGGCTGACCATCGTGCTTCGAAGAATCGCAGAGAAGAAGAACATCCGCACCTGATAAACAATGTCCGGCACGAGGCAGTTTGATTCCCACCTCGGGTGCATTTCTGTATTTTTGACGGTGACGGTGGCGTTTTGAGTAGAGCTACCAACTCACAGCAATAAGCCCCCGGGTTCGATTCCCAGATCGGGTGCCTTTCTGTGTGGAGTTTGCACATTCTCCCCGTGCCCGAATAGGGTTTTGCCACGAATTTCGGTTTCCTCCCACAGTCCAAAGAATGCTGCCTGGGATAATCGTCCTGACTATATTGCCCCCGGTGCCCTGAAATGTGGTAACTTGCTTAACTCACCCCGCTGGACAGCTGTAAAAAAAGATCTCCATAGCTCAACAGTTTCTTCCAGCTTAAAAACTGACTGAATAACAATTTTACAATTGCCTGCGACCATCAGCTCACTCGAAATGAGAAGCTGATGAATGGCTGCCCATGTTTGAACCCAGGACCTCAATCGGGTCGAATCAGCGCTTTGATACAATAATACCCATGGACTCCCATGCCATAACGTTTTCATTAAATTTGTTTTTTCTAGTTTTGCGCCAAAAACACAACGCGCGTCGCAAACGCGAATCGTGTTACATTTGAACGTGCTAAAAATATGAGCAAATATACGTGACAATGACATTTCGCTCCCAAATGAGTATCTGGTGAATGTAAGTGAAAGGCTATATTGTGGCACTAAATAACCTCAACACCGCTCTCAATACACCCCACTCACTGCCTGTCATGTGGTTCTCATTTAGCCGTGACGTGTTGGGAGAATCCCAAGTATTATATAGAGACGATTTTGTATCCGGGGCGGGACGGTGGCGCAGTTAGTATCGCTGCCGCCTCAAAGCAAGAGGGACCTGGGTTCGAATCCTGGCTCGGGTGCCTTTCTGTGTGGCGTTTGCATGTTATCCCCTTGTCCCCGTCCAAAGACACACTGCCGCATAGGTTAATTGGTCTGCGGACTAAATTGCCCCCGGTACCCTGGGTATAGCCCTGCCTTGCGCCCTGTGTCTGCCGGGATAGGCTCCGGCTCACCGCGACCCTGTACAGGATTAAGCGGTTTCTGACAATGGATTGACTTTGTATCCGATGCTAACTATCCTGTTTACACACAACGGTCCTTGGAGGAGATGCAGTGCAGAGCTTTGAAGGTGACTTCAATCCACATTGGTAGCACAGTCAATGTCTGGGGCTAAGCAACCATTCTGCTTGTATCCAATGAGCAGGCACCTTCCGTCGTGGGAAGGTTTTGGTTTTTATTAGTTATTTTTTTCTGTCGTTGTTTACATGCCGTTCTCTCCGGCCCTTGTGCAGCGCTTTGTGACCCTCGGGTGAAAGGCGCTCTTTAAAATGCTATTATTATTTAAATGGCAGCAGGGCTGCGGTGTCCATGACAACCCTCCTGCAGGACGATTGCTCTCACGGTACGCGGCTGCTGGGGATGCGCTCGGCCAATAGCAGCACGGGCCTGGGGTTGGGGAGAAAAAACAACCCACAAACAATACGGCAATACAAACGTGTAAGGCAATGGGGGAGGCAGGCAAGGTGGCAGGGTGAGTAGCGCTGCCGCCTCACAGCAAGAAAAACCCGGGTTGGAATCCCCAGCTCGGGTGCCTTTCAGTGTGGAGTTTGCATGTTCTCTCCTCGTGTCCGCGTGGGTTTTCGCTGGGCATTCCGGTTTCCCCCCACAGTCCAAAGACATGCTGCTGCTGCATAGGTTAAATGGCGTGCGGACTAAATTGCCCCCGGTGCCCTGTGATGGACTGGCGTCCCATCCTGGGTGTAGCCCTGCCTTGCACCCTGTGTCCGCCGGGATAGGCTCCGGCTCACCGCGACCCTTGTACAGGATTAAGCGGTTTCTGACAATGCAGAGATGCATGAATATAAAGGATGGGAAATGGTGGTGTAGGGTTGCGATTAACGCATGGCTAATATTCATTTATCCATTCATTCATTGTCAGAACCCGTTGAGCCATGTAGCTAATTTTATTAGTTGTTCAGCAGGGAGGGGTAAGCAAGTTACACCATCTCAGGGCACCGGGGGGTGGGGAAATTAAGTCAGGACAATTTACCTAGGCAACAGCAGCGTCACAGCAACCCACCCACTGATGCGTGGCTGTGATTATTGTATTTTCCATCTCTGCTGGACATACATCGGCTCAAAATTGGCACGGTGTTGAGTGCACTGGCCGTGAGACCATAACATCTGTCGGAAAGTGAACAATTTACCAATGCGGGTCCTGTGTTTGAGTTTGAGAAACATTCACACTGTGCTCGGTCCTGTAACCACGACCAAAATAATTATAATTGATATTACGACATTTCACTGTGTCGTGCGTATCATGGAAACATGTTGTGATTGCAAACATGCCCGACGGTGGCATGAAACACTACACGTTTTTTTAAACAGTTGAATACTTAATGCACTGTAATGAAGTTATACAAGCATACTGCAGGAACACTCTTCTTGAAGCTATAAAACTCGTCCAGCGTTGTAAATTAATAACATGAAATGGTTTTTTTGTAACGCTCACGCTACACATCACTAATAAAGTAAACAGCCCTGTCACACAACTCAGTTTAAAACAAACACACGCTCTTTATTTAGTCTATTTTGATCTAATTTGTTATCTTAAAGCTTCTATTTCCCACTCTTAGTTCTATGATGTTGTGTGCCATTAGAATGGCTGTTCATTGTTATAACAAAAACATGTCACAGTCCAGATGGAAGGACTTTCTTTCTGTCGGACGCAAACAATATTAGGGGCCAATTAAACGCGGGTCCCAAGACAATCTGGACCACCCCGCAGATGATGTCATACATCAACAAATGACCAACGTGCTTAGTATAGTAGCACCAAAGACAAAGATCCCCCGTATAGCCTTAATAGACTGTAGGGGCAAGTGCCGATAGCGAGCACCTCTGAAGGTCGACACGGCGCACGAGGGGGTGGGTGACCAACACCACGCCCGGCCGCCTTTGTCTCCCTAGTGGCAATGTTTACACACCGCACCAGGTACTCATTTGAGGCTGAGTCGACCTAGGGGAGGCCCAGGACCGGTTCAAAAAATCGTCACTGGTGTTGTCCGTGAGCGGGATTCGAACATGGGTCGCCAGATTCGTAGCCCAGTGGTTAGCGCTCCCCAATACCTAACACATACAAACACAGCACAGCTCACGGCCACAGAGATATTGCACGTGTGACCTTGCAGCACGACTTCATTGCTGTGGGTGGCATCAAGCAGCGAAGTGCTGGGTATAGCCGGCAATAATTGCCGGCGGTCTCTCGAAGGGAGGGTGTTTGATGTGAAAGGGGGTGGTGGCACGTTTGTGGGCCGTCCGGTGGGTGGTGCGATGGGGTGGGAGGTTTTCAGGAGGAGGGGATAAGAGACGTGCGGGAGCAGCCACTCAACTCAGCAGCAATAGCCAGGCAGACCAGACCTTGGCTGTGAGACCTGGCGTCTAAGTCAGTGCCGCTCACAGCAGCCGACATGAGGTGGAGTCGCTGGTTGTGAGCGCCGCCGTGTCCGGACGGGGTCACGGAGACGATCGATCTGTCGGGCTCTCTCCCGAATATCGGCCGCGTCTCTTGTCTCTCGCCGCGGCTTCAGGTTGCGTGTCGTGCCTGTGCATCTGCCCCCATTGTGCATGGTGATGATGATGGTGAGTGGGTGAGTGGTGGGTGGTGTGTGTGGCCATCGAACAATGGAGCGTAACTCGGCACCACGTTGGCTCGTGCAAACTGCACCGCTGCTGTATGCTGCCTACCGATGACCTGTATTCATGATTGTGTTTCGATAACGGCGCTTGTTGCCAGCAGTCTAGCGCGACAATACAGGGTCGTCTTTGTCTTTGTTTACACGTATGGTAAGGTATACGGGTGCAAAACACGTGCTGTGCTGTCGTGTTGTGGTAACTGGTACGTATGTGATGTATGTTATATGGGTGCCTTGTAGAGTCTCTGTGTGCGAATGCGTGTTACGGTTCCCTGTGTCTGCCGGGATAGGCTCCGGCTCACCGCGACCCTGTACAGGATTAAGCGGTTTCTGACAATGATGATGGTTTATTTTGATGTGATCGTGGCATTGTTGCAAGTGCACTAATTCTAGATGAAATTGCCAGTGTTTTGTAAAAGGTCGTCACAATTTTCTCAGCTACCCACGATATCACGTGTTTACGCGGTGTACTTCACTTTTTCACTCCTCGAATATGCATAGCTTCCTTTTGGAGGGTCACAAGGTCAACTTTATTAACTGCATATAATTTCTAAACACAAATATAACAAAACGTGCACTCGACCGCTAGCGGATGAGCGTCTCTCCACGCCGTGCGGATCGTGGGGATTATTTTGACCATACTTCACCATTGAAGTCAGCACGTGGTGCTGGGATCGTACTCTACAGTTCTAAACATAAGGCGCGAATTTTCCATAAATGAGATGCGTGTTTGGCAGCCTGTAGCTGCCGCTATCGTGCTTCGGGCGATTCCTTTACAACTTGCAGCAGCAGATGTGTGCATAGAGCAAACAAAGCGTCCACTGTGCAGCTTAAGCGAGGATGATATAATTGTTTTTGTGAAACCAAGTAAACAAGCCACCGTTGGGGCAGTGTTGGCATACATTGGTTGGAACCTGTTGGACCAACGACCCGTGTTTACTGAGAAGATGCGGTCTTCTTCCTGTTGTCACGCGTGGAAGTATCGTGCACGCTGGTTGCTTGGACAACATCCGGCCACGCGGACACAAGCCATCATCACAGTGCCTTTATTACTATGATTGTATCGCCGTGTCTCAGTGAATGGCTCGCGTAGTGTGGCACTGAGGTGAAATCCTAATGTCATGCTGTGAGAAGGCCACTCGATATGTGTTCTGGTTATGAGTTCTGTTTAGTATTTTGGATCTTGCGTTGCCTTTTATTGGCCAACACTGTAAATCCGAGCAGGAGACATAAGGTCAACTTTACACCGCTCAAAAGCGAACCTGACGCCAGAACTCCCAGGCCTGAATACTGCTGTGAGTTGTGCGTGTGTATAATAGCACTGTGTGGGTCATAGTAGTGTCGCGTTGAGTATGCAAGCGTACCGCCTGAGCAACAGGACAACAAACCGAGTTCAATTCCTGCAGCTACTCCCTTCATCTAATTTGCTTTTTAGGAATGTGTCACGTGTGTCAACACGCGTGAACACCTGTGCTTTGGGCTCAGGTGGACCATGTAGTACACCACTGTAGTCTGTGCTCCATCAACAGAGGAGGACAAATAGCAAAAGTACACAAACTCTCTCCTGAAGCCCTCTTGTGGCTAGCAGACGGCGACATTGACACTGAGCACCTGAACATATTGCTGCCATGTGTCAACATAGGATAGAGCTCGCTTAACGTACTTCACTACTGTATAATCAAAACCGCCCTGATTCAGTGCAATGCTATGCACGTGAGTGGCATGTGGCATCTGCCCCTGTGGTTGGTCTCCTAGGCTGATGCAATGTGTTCCCTTTCTTTCAGGAAGTTCCTCAAGTTTCAGCTGAATGGCCTTCAGGAAATACTTGCTTCTGTACCCCACGAAGATGGCTCCTTGACTAAAACGTAAGGCGTTAAGCTCCTCTTATACCATCCATCCATTTTCTGAAACCGCTTACTCCCGTACAGGGTCGCGGTGAGCCGGAGCCTATCCCGGCACACACAGGGTGCAAGGCAGGGGGATGCCGAGGATAGGACGCCAGTCCATCGCAGGGCACCTGGGGCTATTTTACTCAGTAGGCCAATTAACATGGCAGCATGTCTTTGGACGGTGGAAGGAAACCGGAGTGCCCGGCGAAAACCCACGCGGACACGGGGAGAACATGCAAACTCCACACAGAAAGGCCCCTGAAGCCTGATTTATAGTTGATGCTTGGTAGAAATGGTACGTTAATCGGAAATGCTAAAAGTACATTTTTAATCACTGAGCAATGCGTGGAAGGATGATTGCGCATAAATGCTGCATAATAGATGGAAACTTTAGGACACAAACGTATTTCCTCAGTTGCACAATTGCTTCAAAGGATTCATGGTCAGCAGGTCAGGACGTCCCTGGTGGTAAATGATGACTGGCAGGTTTGGGACAGGTTTTTTTGCGGAATGTCATGGACCGCAAATCTAGTCACTGAACCAGAAGATCCTGTGTAACACCCGATGTGGATGGCCATAATTAGCGCCACACAACTGTAGACGCAATACTTTAAATAATCGTGGGTCGGGGACGCAAAGTTAGGGACATTGTCAACTCCATTTATTGATCTCGCCACTGAGTCCAACGGCCAGATTTGGAGCACAAGCCATTTACCACACACACCGGCGTGCCGCTCCCTAACACTCCGACGTGATGCTCTCTAACAAACCGGCGTGCTTCCCTCTACCGCAGCGGTGTTTTGCGAACACACCGTCACGTTCTGCTAACACACTGTCACCAGATGGAGGTGGGTTTACGACATTGTTACCTAACCCAACCCAGAAAGCACTTGATTATGTCTGTACGGTATTTGGCAGGTAAGGATTTGGTGACCTGGGTGTTCCGTGACGGCGGGCGCCAGTCCTACCGGGTGTCTCCTGATAGGATGGCAGCAGGTTCCCCCTCTCACACACGTCCCCGCGAACCCACCGGCACAAGCACTGGCAATGCATTCAGCGCAGTGCTGCGGTCACTCTCGGGCACTCGTCTCGTGGGTATGGGAAGGGAGCTTGCTTGCCATCGTGTCAGGAGAGATTTCGAAGGACTGGCAACCTCAATCACGCGGTGCAGAAAGCGCCACATCAGCGTTTGCGCCGATATTTGATTTGGCAACAGGAGGGAGTTCTAAGGTCTCGACATGGCTATCGACACGGCTATCCCGAATAAACAGCTTTGAAAAGCAATTATCACGCGTCGAGACGTGAAAACCTAAATCAGTACAGTTCTTGGGTCTGTTCACCCAATTTAACCCAGATAATTCCAGATATTTGGAAGAATTTGCCAAATAACTGCATTTATTCGTATTTCCTACCCTGGATATTTGGATGGCCACGTCCCTGGAATATTTGGAAGGGAGAACTAGGCTTTGCCGACCCCGTTTAAATTAATTCATGGCTCATCAGTTCACAGATAAATGGAGTAGTACGGTAAATCGTCTGTGACGTTAATTCCTAACATCGTCGTGATATATGATGTGAGAAAAATAATAGGATTAGTACATGCCCCAGGGTGTGTGGTTATAATGTCTTAGCACACGAGGGTGTAGTCAACAAAACAGAGTGGATTCAAGCCTCGCAGATGGGATCGCTCAGACGGGAGGAGCTCTGAGGTTTTCATGACCAATGTTATTCATAGTGAGGCTCTGTTTATGAGTTTAGGTCATGTGAAAAAGGTGTGTAAGTGAAGTGCACCCGTCGATATGCTGGAGCAAACGAGCGAGCACATGTCTCACTTACCTCAAAAGATGGCACCGACGTTTCGCTGAGCTTCCTGTCAGCATCATCAGGAACTCGGAGCCTGACTAGGAGCTCTGAGTTTGTGATTGCAAGCATACGAGTTCAAATGCCAGGGTCATCTCAGCCCACCATTCCCCCGTGGTCACGTGAATACCACTTGATAAATACCACTTGCAGGGGCGGCACGGTGGCGCGGTGAGTGGGGCTACCGCCTCATGGCAAGAAGGAAACCGGGTTCGAATCCCGGCTCGGGTGCCTTTCTGTGTGGAGTTTGCATATCCTCCCCGTGTCCGTGTGGGTTTTGCCGGGCACTCCGGTTTCCTCCCACAGTCCAAAGACATGCTGCTGCATAGGTTAATTGGCCAGTTGACTAAATTGCCCCCGGTGCCCTGTGATGGACTGGCGACCCATCCGGTGTATAGCCCTGCCTTTCGCCCTGTGTCTGCCAGAACAAACTCTAGATGACCGCAACCCTGTACAGGATTAAGTGGTTTCTGACAATGAATGAATGAATACCACTTGGTAAGAAGTCAATTTTATTTTTGTTTTGTTGACGGATTAGTTGCTGCCATGAGGATGTGAAATATTCCCCACTGACTCGGGTCTAGGAATGGAGCAAACGATTGCCAGGGCTGAAAAAACGCCTGCGAACAAGGACGGTTTCGAAGCACACAGCGCCTTTGTGTCGATTGCTATGAGAGAAATGGGTAATTATTATGCAATTTGGCAGACTTTCGTTTTTTTTTCGTAATTACTAAGCAAAACGGATTCATTAGCTGAGGATATCGTGTGACTTGTAATGCAATTGACTTAATTGCTATATTTACTGGACAGTGTTATTTAGCGGTGGCGAGATGTGATCTACCTCGCCTGGTACACTGGTCACATGGGTTCAATTCCGACCCCGGTGCTGTTTATTTGGAGTTTGTGCGTTCTCTCTCACCCCATGGTGCTCCTGTCGATTTTGCTCGAGGTCCTCTGGATTTACCCTCCACGTGCTTTTAGATTTTACTGATGTAGGTTTTCACGGCTTGATGCGTGATAAGGATGCCTCCAACGTGGGAGACGAAACGTCGCGAGGGATTGAGAGAGAGCACTCGACACGGCTATCCCGAAAGAACATATTTTAAAAGCAAACCATCATGCTTTTACATTATTTAGCTGCTTCTATAAATTCCCACGTGCAATAAGCCACTTTGGGCTATAATTTGCGGTCAGATGGCATCTGAAAAAGAGCTAATAGCTCAGTGGGCTTTACCCGGTAACATAAAATAGTATAGTTTCATTTACCACAGCTGTCTGAGACGGATGCTCGGGATTTCGATGAGACCACAGCCGCCTATTGTTGTAGACGTGATTGGGCCAGCAATGTGTAGGACCTGTGCAGCATTGATGCCACACCAACAATGCCAAGCAATCTAACTCAGTGGCTGGAGGCCGCTACGAGGCAACCCATCCATCTAATATATTTTAAAGATCCTAGCATATTTTCTAAACCGGTTCCATACTTTTATTGTAATCACCACCTACAGAGGCACTGTTGTTCTATGATGCCTTCTGACATTTCCGTGCGTGGGTGTGTCGGCTCATAGGCTAGGATTTAAAACTAGACAAACCACTGTACAGCGGTCGAAGCAAAATATGTCGCTACGCAAGTTGCCTTCTGTCCACGAGGTATCCTACACACACGAGCTATACCTAGAAAGCACAGGCCCTGTATTTCAGCAAGCACCCAAGCGAAGAATTGCAAGGCACTGTCATTAAGGTTATGTGCCATGCCGCGTCGAGGGACAGCACTGAACTGGCACCACTGAGACCTTGGGTGTTGAATACAGGAAGCCACCTGTGATTAAACTGGGTTCTCGAATGTCGTGAGTTCGTGGTTTCAGCTCATTGACCAATTACTGGATGCAAAAAACCCATCTCAATAACGTTGGTTTTGCACTTTAGTTGAATTCTGGCTCTCAGAATTAAATTATTGGATAGACTCTCATGCAATGAGCATTGCTCTCATGTATAGGAGGTGGGAAGCTCACCTCTCCTGTAAATTACAGTATTAAAACAATCAACTGTAAAAATATGTTAGTCTGACACTGAGGACAAGCACTTCACTAAACATTTGAAGGATGTAAGTTAAATTTTGATTTGGTGATCAACTTAACCTATCGTCTCACCCAGCGGACCACTCATCGGTGCGTCAACTGACGAGTGTTACCGCACGCCCGTTTATCGAGATACAGCCTTCATCAAATTAAAGTGGGTTGTTTTTTTCCCCCATCGGGTTGTGATTAATAAACAATTGACTATTAATAACATTTGGTGTAGTAGTGATGCCGTCATCCGAGCACTGCCATAAACCCAGCGGGCTAAGTTTAATTCCCTGCCATGGATAACATCAGTGGCAAGCTGTATCAAAAAACAATCCTGGGAACCATCTTCAACGAACCGCACTGACCGGTTTGGTGAAGTATGAGCAAACAATCCCATTAAGCAGCACGGTATGATGAGGACCTCATCCAGCAGTAGATTGACAGAGGCCTGTGCATTACAATATGTATGTACACGGTGGGCCAAAAATAACGTACACATTTCTGGCCGACCCTGCATATATTAGTTGTCATTGTCAAGAAAACAATGTTGACCAACTGTCATTGACTTTGTGTCTCCCACAGGTTCTCAACAGGACTTAACACATTCTCGGACTTCTTGAAGAGATCAGCAGACAAGCTGCCTTGTTGATGTAAGAATCAGGTCTGGGAACGAGACATATAAGCTGGTATTACCACACTGTTGTACTAATGTAGTAAACAATTAATCAGCTCAAGTTTTCTCCTTGGTGCTGTGAAGGTCACGTAAACTGGCCTCGTAATTTTCCTTTGTGTTCCATGATGTAATGATGCATGTTGTGTCTTTCAACAATTGGCATTTAATTATGAAACTCATCATCGGCATCAACAAGCGCCATTTGCCAGTAAGTGGCGGTGATATTGCCACGGTACTTGCGCCACGTTAGATGCGCTTTGAGGCCACGTGAAGTGTCGAAGGCTCGCTGATAGGAGGTCGCGGGACACACCCAGGTTCCATGGGCAAACTAATCATCTCACATAATGCAAAGACAAAGATCCCCCGTATAGCCTTGACGGACTGTTGGGCCAAGCGATGT
Organism: Geotria australis; assembly: GCA_036362915.1. Classification (NCBI taxonomy): domain Eukaryota; kingdom Metazoa; phylum Chordata; class Hyperoartia; order Petromyzontiformes; family Geotriidae; genus Geotria; species Geotria australis. The sequence continues at coordinate 7,318,463 of JAZEWU010000012.1, forward strand.
TAGCAAGTAACACCTATGAAGGCCGGCATGGCACACAAGGGGGTGGATGTCCAGCGCCATGCCCGGATACACACAACAACCATCTGTCGTCGTTGAGTACTACTCTAGGGAAATCGCAGGTCAGGTTCAGTGTATTACTTCTCTCGAAATATGTCGATAAATAAAACCCAGGTCACCGTGACCAATGCTCACTGTGACCCGTGCTCACGACAAACACACCGATACATTATCGTCCCCGTCACACAGAGTGTGGCTGGCTGCCCGTATAGACTACTGATACAAAAACTGTTAGCCCTCGGACCAATAGCAGCCAGCATCCTACATGCTCAGCGGTTTGGGATGTCGTTTTCACAGCTGACGATACCCACACCACGTCAGACAGCCAATAATGATGCAGATAGCCAACCGAAGCGGCCAGGGTCAGATTTAACTGGCAAGTCTCAAAACGGCCGCACATGGCCCTGAGTGAAAGTGGGTCGCCATAATTGTGGCACAGTAGATGCACAGTCATGGGAAGCCGCTGTGTCGCACACTGGATCTGCAATCTGGAGGTCAACCCGTTCGAATTTCCGACGCAGCCGTTCAAAAATAATGGTCCAAGTTTTTGAAACATCACATCCTAATCACTTGCATCTGTCCACCACGGCAGAGCGAATGGGTACGCCACAATTATTCGATTGGTGGGATATCGTGTGGGTGCTTCCACCTCTTCCAAGACGTCTGGCCACCATGGAAGAGTAGGCCAAAATACCCTCTTGAGAGGGGCCGTATTTCGGGCGTTCGCTACTGAGTAGGACGAATAATTCATTGCATAAAGTAATGGAATACATTAGCACATGTAGGGCTTGCGCAATGCGTTTACCGCAAATGCTACACAACACTGGTAAGACGCCCAACGTAGGATGGAAAAGGCCTGCTGATTTGAAATCCAGATAGCTGCTTTTAAAATACGATTGTCACCGACTGATTTAGCAAATATGCTTAGGACAAAGATCTTGGTGATGGTTGTTCTTCAGAGCTGTTCTTTTGGGATGGCCATGTCGAGCACTCTCCCTTGCGATGTTTGGCTTCCCACATTGGAAGCATCATCAATGTGAGAGGCGAAGCATCGTGAGGGCGAGAGAGCGCTTTGAAGAGCAACCATCATGGATCGAGCCGTGAAATCTTACATCAGTACAAATATCTTGGTGTTAATCTTTAAAGTTGTTAAACATCTTGAATTTTGTTTAGGCACAAATCAAACCGTCCCATAACCTTCCAAGGATTCCTCCACTGAGCCTACATTTGTCGTTTGACCTTTCTGTAGGATATCAAATGTGCGTTCAACAATGTTACCAACTTTACCACGTTGAGTGACTTTTATGAAACCAAAGAAAGTCCTTGTCACTGGAATTGCTGTACACAAGCCTTAAACGTATGCATTGCATTTTTTCCACTTTATATCTAAATTCTAAAATAAAATAAAAATCATAACAATAAATTACCATACTTTACAGCGCTGCCATTCACAAACTCACCCAAGGCCATGTTTAGTATTATTATGTAACTTTGCATTTCCCACGCAGCAAGTAAGCAACAGTTCCATGCTCTTTGAGCGTGACAATAGGGGCTTTTCCTCCCATTCGGCCCGTAAATGATCTACGCCGGCGGTAACGTTTTAACAAGGCCAACCACGCTCGCGTCCAGGTCTGTGCAAAGGGCAGCCGAGGATGATGCGCCGCATCGCTGCTGAGTTGCAAGACTCTGGCTCTAGGCGGTCAAGTAAATATGTAGGCGCGTCGCTGAAAAGCAATTAAAGTCGCGCGGCACGCGAGGGTGGCGTGTGCACACCGCAAGCCTCGTCTCCGTCTGCAGGTGGAGGAGAGCAGAGGCCGCCGAGACCCAGCGGAGCCATGAGTGAGGGAGCCTTCCCGGAGCCTCCTGACGGCGGCTGGGGCTGGGTCGTGGTCTGCAGCTGTTTCATGGTCACGGCGTGTACGCGCGCCGTCACCAGGTCAGTCGTGCGTCCGTCCTGCTTCTCCACGCTTGACACAAACCCAAAACAGACCCCTCCCCGTCTCTTTGCAGTTTCGCCTCCCACGTTGGAGGCATCATCGGGCGTTTTAAAAAAAATGAATCGTCAATCAGGCGCGTCACAGCCGCGGGTGTTGCAGGTGTTGCGACACCCGCACTTGCACAGAAACATGGTTCCATCCCCCCACTTTTGCCTGAGGTAGTCGCATATCCCCCCCCCACTTTTACCTCAGGAAAAGGTGGGAGGGATGGAATCATGTTTCTGTGAAAGTGCCGGTGTCGCAACACCTGCAACACCCGCGGCCGCGACGCGCCTGGTTGTCATCATCATCACCGCCGTCATCATTTTCATCTTGTATCTAGTCGGTCAAAGTGTCCAAAACTTTTTACGTGAAAAGATTGACTGTGCTCATCTTCAGCTGATGGTACAGGGCCAGAGTAGTGGGAATTTCACATTGCTGTGTGAGGAGCCAGCCTCTGCACTTCTTGGCCTCTGTTGACCTCTCACCCAGTGAACGTTGAACCGTCGACCGCTTGTCTGTGAACGTTTAACAACTTCATATGTCGTGTTTTTGACTGTAAAGCAATTACCAAGTGAATTGTTATTCCTCCAGAATCATCGACGAGCAACGATTCACACAGGCTTTATAAAATCTACTCTTGAATAAATTAATCCTCACCACGTCAGTCCTGGGGGTTGTTTGACCATACTTCACAAGCTATTTAGTGCATTGCTCATTTGTGTAGCAGGAATCCTGTAATGAGCTTGCAAGCTCACTGAGTATTTTTCTGCCGTAATAATAAACATCTATCTATGAGAGGGATGATGATATGCTGAGTGACCCATGGATTAGACGTGAACTTGCCAGTAATTAGCTGGCCACTAAGAACATGGGCCTGCTATTCAACTCGTTTGAAGGTGCTAGATGGCTCGATAGATTGCAGGATACAGTGAGAGATGGCGACAGCTTCAACCAGCAGTGGATTTATCATAGCTGATTAGGATGTTGCTTTGCAGCATAAATACATAAAGTAAATATCCTTTGGAGCGTCCATCCATCCATTTTCAGAAACCGCTTAATCCTGTAAAGGGTTGTGGTGAGCCAGAGCCTATCCCGGCAGACACAGGGCACAATGCAGGGCTACACCCTGGATGGGACGCCAGTCCATTAAAGGGCACCAGGGGCGATTTAATCCCGAGGCCAATTAACCTACGTGCCACGTGTTATAAATAGCATGGACTGTCTGGAAATGTAGTTGTGCGATAGATTATGTTTGTGATGCAACATAATGTGTTGGCACCATCGCACGTTTTGTTTACCACCTCCATTGGTTGGGCTGTCTGTAACGTGTTCTTTGCCAATTGCGTGTGCAAGGGTACATACATGTTTACGCACCCGTATTTGCCAGGAGACGCCTGTTTTTCTGACCTTAGACCTGTTTACCTCGTGCTGCCCCACCGGTGACCTCTAACCCCCATGGATACAACACTGATTTTTGTTATCGTTTTATCGTGTTTTTTTTACAACTGCGGTGACTTTGCTTTCTCCCAGATGTTGTGTTATCGTTTGTTATGTTTCAGGCCACTAGCTCTTTTAGTTTGACTTGATGCGAATGTGTTTGAAATGTGTGATACACACTGGTGGGGTTCACTGTGGATGCTCAACCGTTCAGACTTGAATTATCCACACCAGCTTTTCCCATTATTGGATAGCTGTGGGATGCTTCCCTGCGATAGATGCTCAATTATCCAGTTTTCTCTTTCACTTGTCTTAAACGTTCCCAAATCTGCTGTGTTCTGTGAAACCAAAATCAATTCTGCGTGTAACACATATTTCAGTAAATATACACAATGAAAACTGGAGCGTATTTTTGCGAAAAACCCTGTCTATGATAACATTTTAAATGGATTGAGATGCTTTCACAGGAAGACTCCCACATCAATTAGATCGCTGGTTTTTGATGATGCCATCACGGACGATCCATGCAGATGTCGTTGCGCCACAACGTATCATCACCACCACTTCAATAAAAGCAAAGACTGTGGACAAAATGACAAACCATTAAACACTCTGCCATGTGATTAAAAACATTGTGCACGTGACTTAACGTCCACTGAGCAATGTGGATGTGAGCCTATAACCACTGGTGTACTTTGAAACAGGCGTTGTCTGTAATGCGCCTCAAGATGATGAAACTGTCTCTGAAAACACTGGAATGTAGCCAGAGTCCCAGAGGTCAAGGGTGCATCTGCATTAACAGGATGCCAATGTACATATCACATTGTTTGCTGGAGGAGTTGCCTTCAAGGTAAAGTGATATAAGAGGTTCCCATTACTCAACTATGAAATATTACAAGCACAGCAAATACAATGTTTTGTTTCGTTTATTATTAGTGCCTGCTTAATACTTTATAGGGTTGGGGGGCTGGAGCTTATCTCGGCAGACACAGGGCGCAAAGCACAGTGAGTAGCGCTGCCGCCTCACAGCAAGAATGCACCATGTTCGATTCCTGGCTCAGGTGCCTTTCTGGGTGGAGTTTGCATATCAACCCTTTGTCCGTGTGGGTTTTCGCTGGGTATTCTGGCTGCCTTCCACAGTCCAAAAACATGCTGCCTCGGTTAATTGGCCTGGCTAAACTTGCCCCGGTGCCCCGCGATGGACTGGCATCCCATCCGAGGCACGGCCCCCGCCTTGGTGGGTATAGGCTCTGACTTCACCACAGCCCTCTAGAGGATTAAGTGGAAATTGATAACGAATTAATACGTATACCCACCAACGTACAATCTCTCTGGAATCGTCTAGTAAATTGATGTAATCTTTTTGCAGATGCATAACCATCTTCTTCGTGGAGTTTCAAGAACACTTCTCAAAGGACACGTCTACGACGTCGTGGATTAACTCCATCATGGACTGCACCACCATGCTGTGTGGTACGAACATCGGCCCCGATCAACGCAACGTTTTTAGAGGAAGCCTCGGCGCAATCAAATTGGGCAGCAGGGTAGCGCAGTGGTAACAACCCCGCCTCACAGATAGAAGGTCCTGCCCGAGGTGGTTTGAGTCCCGCCTCGGGCGCCTTTCTGTACGGGGTTTGTGTGTTCTCCCCCTGTTCTGTGTGGGTTTCTTCCATGTCCTCCAGTTCGCCTCCCACGACTAAAAACATACATTTATTTGCAGATAAGATTTTTCTATATAGGGCGTAGTGACTGGCGGGTTGGTGCCAGCTGAGCATGTGAGTCACTCCCTGCCTCTCAGGTTTCCTCGTGCCTCTGAATCGATCTCTTTTCGAACGAATGCCGCCAACATCAAAAACGCCACACAGAAAGGTGCCCCAGGCAGGCATCGAACCGCCTCGGGGCAGGATTTCTTTCTGTGAGGCGCAGATGTTACCACTGCGCCACCCTGCCCGCAATTTGCACTTTTTAGCCACCCGTACGTTTTACGTGAAAGTGACCAACGTGACGTGCATTTCACCGCCTCAAGCTGCTGCTAAGCACTCGCCGTGAGACTGTTGACCTTCATTAAGTTGGATCGTCCACTGTGCCGTGTGCAGCCCCATTTGGCAGTTTGCTGAGCACCCACTTTGGATGTCGGCCCACGGTGATGTTTGGTGGCCTCGTGTCATCTTCCGGCTTCATCATTGCCTCCTTTTCACCAACCATCGAGTTGCTTTACGTGTTCCTCGGACTGGTGGCTGGTGAGTCATTGCTTAAGAACTGCTTGAGAACGAATGTAAAATATATAAGGCTTTTCCTTTTCTGGCAATGAGAGACGTGTTACGATCTTAAAACACCAAATGGACACCTTTTTGCAAAGGTAAAGCCTTATATATTTTACATTATTTGTACACTGGCAAACAAAGGTGCCCATAGTCTAAACTGATTGAGAACTGCTTGTGATGAGACCAGTGCATACGTGTCACCACTGCAGATTCTATATTGGCATTAGAGTAACATTTAATGCAATTTATAATAATAGTCGTAGTATTGATGTAGGTTTTCACGGCTCGTGTAGGAATCACCAGACACAGCTGTCCTGAAAGAACAGCTCTTGAGAGTAAATCTCATAATAGTGAATTACAGCTCGTTTGTCGGATTGTTCCCGGTGGAAGGCCTCCAATGGCATTTTGGCCGTAGAGGTTGTTGAACCATACTTCACCACGCTGGTCAGGGCAAAGCAGTGAAAGAGCGTGCCTGATATAAGTTCGGATATCAATAGTCACTGATGTTAAACTGTGGCCCAGAATCAAACCCAGGTTACCAGTTTCATAGCGTTGTGCGTGAATCACTGCGCCGGCTCTCCATCTATGTTAGCGTTTTATTTATAGACTAAAAAAGTAAATATTGTGCAATCATTATCAGCTAATGGTGTTTTCTAAGTTATAAATAAAACATCTACCAACACTTAAGGCAATGACATTTCAGAATTTGATAAAATAATTGTGGTTTATTTATAGGAGAGCAATATTTAGAATGGCACAAGTTACTGTTTACAGTTCAGCAGACTGTGCAACACAACGTGGGCTGGCATAAGAAATACCGACATTGCAGATACTGCTCTGCGGTAAATTATCAGGTAATTTGGATAAAAACCAACATCAATGTGACGTCAAAGTCTGGGATATAACATTACAAAATCAGTGCTCGCATAAACCTATTGGTTTTCTGGTCTTCTTCCTTTAAAGGTTTGGCATAAACAGTGACTGTTGGAATCTGACCTGAATATATGGTGGCTTTCAACGCATACATATTTCAAACTTGTTACGTCGCCGGAGAATCGTGAGAGATGACGATGAACTGGGTGGGGAGGCCTTCATGCAGCAGTGGATTGATCAAGGTTGCTGATTGTACCCATGGTGACATATCCCGCATTGGTGCCATCGTGTGCCCACAGGCCTCGGCTTTTCCCTCTGCTACTCCCCCTCCATCGCGATGGTGAGCCACTACTTCCGGAGGCGCCGGCTGTTGGCCATGGGGCTGGCCATGTCTGGGAGTGGAGTGGGCACCTTTGTGCTGGCACCTGTGGTCCAGGTGAGAGGGCAAACTCACCCAGGGTCCAGTTCATCCACTGGCCACAACCAGGGGTGAGAGTAATGTAAGCTTCAGACTGGTACGGTCGTTTTGGAACAACCGTGTTGAACGTTCCTCTCTTCTCTCCTTCGCAATGGATTTCGCCTCCCGTGTTTTGTGACATCATCAGGCGTCTGATGAGCAGCTCTTGAGAGCAAGTCTCGTACGCCGAGCTGTGAAAATCTACATCAGGAATCCACTGATGACTTCACACAAAGCTGTACAGATTTTCTTGAACCATGGAGGATGACGGGCTGAGTCAACCGATACTTAAATGCACAACTTCCAAATCGAGAGACATTCAGCATAGCGCCAGCTGGCGTATCAGCCTATAATAACACTGCCCCACCAAAAGACCGAGCTGCCACCTCATGACACATCTAGCACAGATCTTGCCAAACGGACGTGTCTCAACAGATCCCTACAGACAGTTGTTTTTCAAATTGATGCCTTGTGGACTGCTGCCACCGCGACCCTCACCAGGACAAGCGGTTTAGAAAATGGATGGATGGATGATCTTCATTAATATATCAGCGTCTGTGACTGTCGGCACCCGGAGCAGCTGTTGATCGAGGTGTACGCCTGGCGAGGGGCCCTGCTGCTCCTGGGGGCCTTTGTGGCGCAGCTGTGCGTGTGCGGAGCCCTGCTCAGGCCGCTGGCCTCGCCCGCCGCTCCCAAGGCCCGGCCCGCCCCGCTCGACAAGCAGCCCGCAGAGACAAGGACCACTCTCAACGGCTACAAGTGAGTGGCTCCCGCTTTGTAATGTCGCTTGTTCACGCACACGGCTAGCAGCCGATATCTGAAGGTCCTTCTGCTAGGTCAGCTTAGTAACAGTCGGCTGGGAATAATAATAACAATAATAATAATAGCATTTTATAGAGCGCCTTTCACCCGAGGGTCACGACAAATGTTGACTTTTGATTTGCAAAAATGGCATTATATATCCTTCGGCTTGCCTGGGAACGGCTGGGAATCCCTCAGGAAGAGCTGGAATCTGTTGCTGAGGAAAGGGATGTCTGGTCCCACTCTCCTTGGACTGCTGTCACCGCGACCCTCACCAGGACAAGCGGTTTAGAAAATGGATGGATGGATGGCAATTATAATTATGATAATTACCAGAGGACCCGCCCAAAGGTGCATCGTGTTTCAAACGTGTAACACGTTCTCCTGACGTCTCTTGATATTGAGGTTTCTGCTGGCATGAATGCCTTGACCTGGATTTATTCCTGATGTCCTTTTGGGAATATTGCTGGCTCTCGGAAGAGTAATCAGTAAGTTGGAGGTAAAGCTGAAATAAAACATAATCCTTGGTGTTGTGCAGATTGGTATTATGCGGATTGCACTTATGAAGGATTGCTTATCCAGGAAAGCCTGAATAGCTATTTAAAACGCATGCCATTAAGTTTTAGGCGATTACGCTAATATAGTTTCACAAGAGACGAAACCAAGGGCATCTGGAGAAAACTAGATTTTTGATAACACACACTGCACCAATAGTCTGTCACAAACCTCATTGCCCTGTATATGGGGCATAGTCTCACAACACCCAAATATATAAAACAAAATTGCTAAGATGAATGCTTTACCCTCTATGGACCATGACCGTAACCGACCCCTACCTTGCATAGGTCTCAAAGGAGGTTTTGTATTTTAATGGGATCTCACACGGACAAATAGTAGCCTGTGGGGCGCTGTAGAAGCAAATATATTAAGAATTCCGGACTGTGTTTTTCCATGGTCCATGACCAGGCATCGATGAAGTTTAACATTATAGAGATGTTATAGCTTTTGGGAACCCTTCTTTGTATATTCAGTGTTTTCCCTTGAGCGTTTGACCGCCATCCATGCCTGATGGGTGGTGGTAACACCCGATTCTTATGTACATTGGATTTTTCAGTTTTCTCAATGCTAAATATAAGTTGTAGATCTCAAAGGACAGCTAATACAAAGAAAATTGATTGAATTGTAAGACACAACATGCAGCCACACACACGCATAGTGATGTTATGGCTCGAAAGGCCAGGTAGCTATCGGGGTTTATCGTTGCGCTGTACGGTACAGGCAGTCCCCAGGTTTCGAACGCCCGACTTAGGAGCGCCCATACTTATGTACCGACCTATTATTAAAAAAAAAATCGAGCTACATACAATGGTTCGTACTAACGAACAGGTGGACTACTTTGCGCGACGCTCAAAACACTGCACGTTTTCAGCGGTTTATTATTATTACTGTATTATTATGTTTAAGATGTTTTAGGTAAAATATATACTATATACCAAGACAAACATTTGACTAATTGACGCTAGATGTGAACCGTACGTAGCTGTTCCGACTTAAATTCACATTCGACTTACAGACAGACTTACAAACGGAACCCGTTCGTAACCCGGGGACTGCCTGCGTTGCGTTTCCAGCAGGCCGCCCGTGCTGTGCGAGGTGGCCACGCGTGGTCGGTGCGGCGGCCCGGCGTTCCGGCCGGAGCTGCCCGCGCTGTGCCTCTCCGTGTCGCTGATGGCGTACGGTTGCGTCACGCCGCTCGTCTACCTGGTGCCGTTCGCGCACAGCGTGGGCACGCCCGAGAGGCAGGCGGCCTTCCTGCTCTCCCTCTTCGGCATCATGGACATCGTCGGCACCGTCACGTTCAGCTGGCTCTCCGACCGCGAGTGAGTGTCGATGCTCATCGTCGGCATTGCCAGAAACCGCTTCAGGGTTGCGGTGAGCCGCAGCCTATCCCGGCAGACACAGGGCGCAAGGCAGGGCTATACTGGGGGGAATTTTAGTCAGTAGGCCAATTCACCAATGTAGAAGCATGTCTTTGGACTGCGTGAGGAAACCGGAGTGTGGATACTGCTGCACGGATACCATGGCCTTGCCGGGGAATATACGGTGCACGTAGAGAGTTTGAGAAATATGTTAGAATGGTATGTACAATATGGTGCACTGGGCAGCACGGTGGCGTAGTGTGTAGCGCCGTCACCTCACAGCAATAGGGCCCCGGGTTCGACTCCTGGCTCGGGTGCCTTTCTGTGTGGAGTTTGCATGTTCTCCCTGTGGGATTTCGCCGGGTACTCTAGTTTACTCTGACAGTCCAAAGACATGTTACTGCCTAGTTTAATTGTCCTGCTGACTACATTGCCCCAACAGTTCACCAAGATGGTCACAAATAATCGTTGTACACTTCCACCAAACCAAACCATGTTCGATAAAACAATGTTTTCTTGTCAGGATAAATACAGTATCGTACAAAAGCCAAATAATTTCTACTCGGTTATGTTCCACCCCTGACGGTCCGTCCAAACATAATAGTAAGCACCATTTGTAACGTGCACAGGAGTTTTGCAGCTGGTTTTCACGAGCGGCGGGTTCAGGCACGCGGAGCCGAGCTCCGTGTGCGTACGCTTCATTAAAAAGGTGCCGGTTGAGTAGTGCTTTGAAGGTTACGGTTGATGTGATGGTGGGACCTCCCCTCACGGTGGGTGTTAACCGTGGGGTTACCCAGGCAATTGGAGGAGGGCCCCCACGGCGTTTGGTTGGTGGACGTGCGACGTTATGATTGATCAACTCATTACATTACTTGTGTTGCATGGATTTTGGGGATATTTCGAATGAAAGCAGCACAGCCCAGTTCTGGCATCTGTTGAGCTTCTGGACATCGTTGTCTTTCAGCTCGGCTTCGAAGTGTTTGGTAGGGATCGCGACGTGAACCCTTCTGCCTCGATCCCCGGCGCGCAGGTGCCTGCGGTTGCGACGCGCGCAGTGCTTCTGCGTGGCGGTGGGCCTGTACGGAGCGTGCGCGCTCACCCTCCCCGCCATGCGCACCTTCCCGTTGCTCATCGCCTTCGCCACACTGTACGGATACCTGAACGGCGCGTGCACCCCGCTCGTCCCCGTGCTGGTGGCCGACCTCGTGGACCCAGCCGGCGCCAGCACGGCCATCGGGATCATCTACGCCATGCACGCGCTGCCCTACCTCCTCGGCCCGCCTACCACAGGTTACCGAGCGTCTGCGTTGCCGTGTTCCGTCGCTCGTCCGATGTTTAGTTGTGCCCCGGGCGGCTCGATGGAGGCCGACGCCTCGTCGAAGTTCCACGGTTTGAATCTCTACGTAACGGAGCAACTCGTTTGTGTGTATATAGATATGTATGTCCGCACAGGCGGACCCTGATTGGTCGACTGTTGGGTAGGCTCCACCCACGTTGACTTTCATTGGTGGAGGCTAAATACGGAACCTCGTAATTGGTCGGCCGTCCGGTAGGCTCCACCCGCATGGAGTGTCAATGGTGGAAGTTAAGTGAGGTCCCTGATTATGTATATATGTCAGCACTAATCTGCACAGCACCGAGGCTTTTATATCTTATTTTAGCTTCACTTCCCACTTCTTCTTCTTCTTTGCGATTCTTCGAAGCACAATGGTCAGCCTCTGGACATCGTTGTCTTTCAGCTTGGCCTCGAAGTATTTGGTAGAATTCGCAGGCAATACCAAGTATTACCTGACAGGGATCGCGACGTGAACGCTTCTACCTTGACCCCCACTTCCCACTTATTGATTACGCTTCTGAAACTGTATCACTATTTCAGCTATAGTTTCCCACTTTTACACGAGTACCATCAACCAACCCTCTTATGTAGGCTTCCACCTTTATCACTTCAGAGAACGTGTTACACGCACGAAACAAGATCGCCCATAAAGCGTGCAATTTGCCAGTCCAAATAACCGCACGTGGTTTTAACCGAGTGTCTGTAAGCGGAATGCGCATGATCTCGTCCAGATCTCAGAGTGCTCGTTGAGCACCACGCACAAAGCAGTTGTCACAGGGCTGTCGGGTTGTGTGGTGGGCGGCAGAGGGCACTGCAGCAACATCCACTGCTGTTCTGCACTTACAGTATGCATTTACGTCTGCATGGTAAAGGAGCACAGAAATCCGGGAGACCCTCAGAGTAGAGTCGCTGCTTCTTCGGATTGAGTGGAGCCAGTTGAGGTGGTTCGGGCATCTGGTAAGGATGCCCCCTGGAAGGGTCCCCCGGGAAGTCTACCAGGCACGGTCCACTGGGCGGAGACCTAGAGGCCGACCCAGGACACGCTGGAGGGGTTATATCCTTCGGCTGGCCTGGGAACGCCTGGGAATCCCCCAGGAAGAGGTGGAATCTGTTGCTGAGGAAAGGGATGTCTGGTCCACTCTCCTTGGACTGCTGCCACCGCGACCCTCACCAGGACAAGCGGTTTAGAAAATGGATGGATGGATGGTAAAGTATGGTCAAATAACCCCCATGAGGTGTGGGGGGCCGTCAGTCAGCGGTGCGCGGTACACTCACCAGATTCAATCAAGTGGAGTGACTCTATGGCGTCAGCCCAGTCGCCAATGACTGCAAATTTGTATACAGTATCCGTGTTGTTCACGTAATTATCTCAGTTCCAGCTCTCATCAGAAACAATACCTAAATATCTGGAATTATTGACACGTGGCAGGCGGCTGGATCTTTACAGGGCACGAAAGCGCCATCGTCTGACGTTTCGTAAAAAAACAATGCCTGTTTTTCCCCTTTCCCACAGGCTGGCTGGTTGACACGATGGCAGATTACAACGCTGCCTTCTTCCTGAGCGGATCCATCATCGTGCTCGCGTCAGCCACGTTTGCACTCGCAACTTGTGCAACTTCAACGTCGCTCATCTGCAGCAAAGGGCATCTGCGGGGCCTGAAACCCGCTTCGGGGCTTGGGAACGTCTAGGGCCCCATCAAGTCCTTGAGCTATATACAGGCCGAGGATTGAGCCTTTGGCCACGCAACATTAAACGTACAGATGAACTGTTTTATATTTTGTACAACTCGAGAGATGCACCTCTTTCGTGACATCTCATCGGCGTGGAAGAGTCGGCTAAAACGCTCTCTCGAGGGGGCCTCTGTAGTGAAGGCCCTTCCACCAGCAGTGGCGTGAACAAGCAATTGCAGGGCTGCACTTTTCCATTTTTAAAAGGTGCACCTAATTCCACGGCATCATATGGTAAACGGGGCATTTTTAAATACTCAGTGCAATTTTTAAATGTAATAATAATGGCGTCATCACAGATACAATCCATGTGGATTTTGTAATGTCTGCTGAGCCCCTCTTGATTCGGGATCAAAAGGAACTTAAC
>JAZEWU010000012.1:7333566-7352505 GCA_036362915.1 Geotria australis
GCAGGGAGATCGGGCGAAAGTTCGTTGCATACGCTGGATCTTTGCCCGGTTTGAGAAGAGCAATAATCTTGGTTTGCTGATAATGAATGAATCAATCCACAAAGCATCGCACGATTGCTGGGTAGTGCATGAGGCCTTCTAACAAACGTAAGTTTCAACTCACATGCAGTACACGTAAATACATATTATACACAATCTAATGTCTGCCGGATCTTACCTTACATTGTGCTTTTACAAGGTACGCTTTAAGTTCATTTATCGTGGAATACGGTATGATTTCTTCAAAGTGCAAGCCATTGGCAATGTCAGGAGCACCTGAGAGGAGATCACAGATTTAGTGGCGGCTCATCCTGCGATTGTCATCTTTTTCTGACAAGGTGTAAAGGGGTGTGCAAAACGTCTTGCAGTAAAACCTCTTGACTAATGTGAAGCATGGGGCACATTCCACAGCTGGGACGTGGAGGACCAGAGATGTTGGCCTGGAGGTGGAGGGCCGGTCCCGCGGATTTTCGGGTTTCAGAATGGAGAATACTTACAATAGATTGGGATTTGCCCTTCCTGTTTATGGTGGTGAAGAGGTTTGCACTCCCTTGTCCGTATTATCACAGGTTCTTTAGGAACCGAGAACCCAGACCATCATATTCCAGTGTATTGGACTGTATGGCCCTGAAGGCCACTTCCACCTCATGAACAGTGCACGGCCTTGGTAGATCTGTTGCTTGCGATGTTGGGCTCAATGTGATGGAGTTTCTGGACACCTTGTTTAGCGAGTCTGCTTACAATTCCCTTTCGTACCATTAAGAGCGACATGTGTAATATTCCATCCATCCATATTCAGAAACCGCTTAATCCTGTACACTGGACAGGGTCGCGGTGAGCCGGAGCCTATCCCGGCAGACACAGGGTGCAAGGCAGGGCTATACCCATGATGGGGCGGCAGTCCATCGCAGGGCACCTGGGGCAATGTGACTCAGTAAGCCAATTAACCTGGCAGCATGTCTTTGGACGGTGGGAGGAAACCGGAGTGCCCGGCGAAAACTCACGCGGACACGGGGAGAACATGCAAACTCCTCACAGAAAGGCCCCCGAGCCGGGGATTCGAACTCGGGACCTTCTTGCTGTGAGGCGGCAGCGCTAACCCACTACGCCACTGTGCCGCCCTTTGTGTAATATTGTGCGTGATAATTATACATACCTTGGTGTGAGGACGGGATGAACACCGAAGTGAGGCTCAGTGCCTGCTTCATGAAGCACAGAGCCAGTCTGATGCCGCTCGTCTCATTAGGGCACTGGATGGCGGATACCTGCTTCAGACAATTACATACGTTATTTTCAAAAGCACACGGTGTGTCCACTTTGTGCCACACAGGGACAGCTGCCGATGGAGTCCTCTTAGCTAGATTGCTTCTTCTTCTTCTTTGCGATTGTTCGAAGCACGATGGTCAGCTTCTACCTTGACCCCCAGCTAGATTGCTGAAGGTCAATGGCATTATATCTGAGCTAAGGCTCTGAGTGGCCAAGGCATTTAAGTGCACTATAAATCATTATCATTATCAGTCCCCGCGTAATCAGCATGTTTTTTGTACCGTGGGAGAAAACGCACGCAGACACGAGGAGAACACGCAAACGCCACACAGAGAGGCACCCGAGCCGGGAATCGAATCCAGGACCTTCTTGCTGTGAGGCGGCAGCGCTCCTCACTGCGCCACCGTGCCGCCGGCAAAACCAACGGGTGTTAATTTTGTCGAGGAGACGTGACGGGACTTGAAGACTGCAACATCTCAAGGGAGCAGCGAAGACTTCTCAGAAGAAGAGGATCAAGACGCACTCAAGCTCGTCCAAGCAGTGCAGGGAACAGAAAGCGTGGGAAACAAGTGCAGCAAGTGAGCATGGTGATGACGACGGTGATGGCCGCTGTGGGATTGCAATCGTAATATTGTGTAATTTACCCAAATTCTGTGATGCATTATTTACTGTATTTCCACCCACAACTGTTGAAATAGGTTTGTGATCTCAAAAGGCACGTGTGTGATTATAAAGGCACTCTATCTCAAAGTTTAGGCAAATATGTACAGCATTTAAAAAAACGTTTAAATGTATTTGAACAAATAACAGGACGATATTCTTGACGCCTCAAAGATGAACATTTGTGACGATCTAAGTGGACACAAAATGAGGTTAACGTTACCTTTTCAAGGTCCATCTTTGAATATTTGTCTCCAAGGACCGATTTAACTCCGTAGTGTAAGAAGGTTTCCAGGCCACTTAGAGGAAGATACTCATGGTCTTTGGTTTCTTTACAGATTTCTTGACTTATTAACTTTATAGGCTGGTGTGCCATTTCCACGTTTGTAGTGCACCAAAATCTGTAGATATAATGCGTGCAGTATTTGTTGTCAATTTCCAAACAAATATAAAGTATCAAACATTGCAACACATGTCATGTCGTATTTTTAACACTATATACTGCTTGTGTCCTTTGCGAATTATATTACGTTTGTATGTTCTCCCGGTGTTCTGCGTGGGTTTCCTCCGGCTTCTCTGGTTTTCTCACACAATCAAAAACTTATATTAATTAATTAATTAGCTGATAACAGTATCTGAAAAATGTTGGCGCCGGCTCGCTGCATGGCTGCCTTCACCCCACGTCTGCTGTTCCACGCTTGAAACAAATGTTTCAACCATTACTAAAACAATATTATTTTAACGCGCTTTAAAGTAAGGGAATACAATGTTGACATTTCAGCGAACTGACCTTGTTAGAACCCACTGGCATGGAAAGGCAAATTTTAAAAAACCCAAGAGAAGTCACTAAATGAAACATGTATGAAAACCCTCATCCAATGCAATATTTATTAACAGAGGAACTCATCCGCTTGTACAGCAGCAGTAGCACAACACCAGGACGCATCAGACACCGACTGTCACCTGAAAACACAACAACGCCCAAGGTGTACGCGGCGACATGATTGCACTGGGACGACACGGACACGAGTACTGGTCAAACAGTGGTGCCATCGGCAACCATCAGGAGAGTTCTGGGCAGGATCTGCAGAAAGGAGAATCCCCCCACTTCACTCTACAATACTGTTGACTACGGTGACCAAGTTAAAGTGGCCCTGGAAATGGATGTTTTACATGGGGCTGTGACATCATGACAACATGGTATGATAATTATCTCCCCACTTTGACACCGTTGAATCCTTAAAACGTTCCTTTTGGTTTGACAAACCGAACACACTGCTAACACTCACTGACACATCACTGGTCCACATTGAAGACTTTTTAAAGTGCAAATCTACAAGAACAAAGACGTCTTATTGGTCCTAAGTGTCTACATTCATATTCAGCTAATACATTCTTTAGAGCAAGGACCCTAAAGCATCAAGCTTAAGCTGTACACGGACATTTTACCACATATATCGTTCATTTTCCAATTCAATTAAACTCCGTACACAATAGAACATTTACATTATATCCCTATATCAATATACATTATCAATATTTGTGCTTTGCATCATCTGGTTCCTATATAATGTATATGCTATGTATATATGTGCACGTCATTCCTATATGCAATACACATGACAACAATCTACAATATAACCATAAAGACTAGACAGGTGTTGCTTAGCAAGCACCTATTAAGGCTAGCATGGCACACGAGGGGCTGGTTATGGCCAGCACCGCATACAGCCACCGTTGTCTCCCAAATGCTGATGTTGACCACACCACTGCACCAGGGACTCGTTTGAAACTAAACCCCCATGGAAGTAAGTGCCAGAGTAGTGCATGGCCAGTAAAGAGAACCGGGTTACTGGGTTAGTATGGCAGTGCATGCACCACTATTCCACACCTCACATGTGTACAGGGGATCAAGGTAGAAGCGTTCACGTCGCGATCCCTGTCAAGTAATACTTAGTATTACCTGCAAATTCTACCAACCATTTCGAAGCCGAGCTGAAAGACAACGATGTCCAGAAGCTCAACAGACGCCAGAAGCCCCTCTGGAGCAAGAAGAGAGGCCAATGCCCGCCTTTAAGGCCAGCACTATTATATCTGTAAATGTTGAAGGGCTGTCTGCATCAAAAGAAGAACTTGTTGCAATGGGAAACTGTCGAGTAGCGATCACGCTTCGCAGAATCGAATTCGAATGTGTGTACACATACTGTTTGGATGTACACACACAGAGCTTGCGCTGCATATACTTAAGCACTTCCTAACCGTTTACGCTCCAAACCTTGTTGAGCAACAATAGTGTCTTAAAAGTGCACGCTTAGGATACAAGAGGAATACTGTGTTGGCGAGATGCGTTACTGCCACTGTGGATCGGTGTTGCCTCAGCAACACCGTGCACCACTCAAGCCTCTCTAATGGAAGAATCAACGATGGGCAAAACAGCGGTCAGTTATTTTTCGTACAGGGAGGTCCCGATGTCTTGTGAACCCCGTTTAATTAACCCCAACATTTTGTTTCCTTTGCTGATTCATATCTGCTTTCAATAACCCTTATTTATTTCATATGGCTGATACGAGTTCATGTAGTATTGAAGAACAGCTTGTAGCGAGTCCCGCATGGGCTCATGAAAGACCATAAACCGGAACAAAACTATGAAATGGGGGTCACAAGACAATTGGACCAATCTATAGATACCTGTTCTATAATCTGTGTCCAGTGCTGTCCAAATTGGCAGCATTCTAATGAAAATAAATTTCTAGCAAGAAAACGTGACTTCCAGGAGCACCAATGCAACCATTCTCAAGGGACAATAATAATAATTTAAATGTATATAGCGCCTTTCACCCGAGGGTCACAAAGCGCTGCACAAGGGCCGCAAAGAGGACGGCATGTCAACAACGAAAGAAAAAACAACCAATAAAAACCAAAGCAACAAAACAGAAATGATTAAGGCTGCTTCGAATATACTGAAAGGTCGTGAGACTGGCAATCTGAGTTTTCATTTTAGAATAGGACTTCATTAAAATCCAAATTCATATCGGATTATTCGATTTACAATCAGTGCTATTTGTACGTGAATGTTTGATCCGTTTGTGGGTTTGCAGGATCGCATGTAACCCATTGTTCAATAAAGGAAAATCACTACCCAGCACGTGCGTAGTAACGAAAAGACAAACAAAAATCAAGAATCGCATCCCGTAACAATGCCTGGAGTGACATTGCAGTGCAGCAGAGCTGGCACCATCAGCAGCATAATCCCAAACAAGATCATCCACACTCGTCAATAGCCATCATCTCGCAAAAAGGTTCATCTAAAAGAGGCCGTTATAATATTACACTCAATCACTACACCCACGCTCCTCCACCCACTCCGCTAAATTAAATAAGGCTGGACAACGTGCTGTGCCTTGTACACGCCGCATCTTAATCCAGAAGTGACCGGCACACAATGAAGAATACATTAGCACAGAGGCATCGACACTGATCCACTCTGGCGATTACATAATCGACCATCCAAGATGTACACGGAATACCGGTACATCGTATACTATTTACAGCATTCCATATATATTGTCCACATAAAATGCTCATCTCTCTAAGACAGCTACTTGGCAAGTATCTTCCCTTTAAAATATGCACCTATATTTAACATAATGCAAACAGTGTCTTTACATACAGTGTATCTGGACAGCAACGCCTGAAAGTGCCCAGAAGCGTTCACGTCGCGATCCCTGTCAAGTAATACTTGGTATTACCTGCAAATTCTACAAAACACTTCGAAGCCGAGCTGAAAGACAACGATGTCCAGAAGCTAGCCATCGTGCTTCGAAGAATCGCAAAGAAGAAGGCCAGCACTGACTATTATATCTCTAAATGTTGAAGGGCTGTCTGCAACTAAAGAAGAACTTGTTGCAATGGGAAACTGTCATATAACCATCACGCTTCGAAGAATCGAATTCGAAAAAGCGCCCTTCACGAGCGTTTTCCACAGAAACCGATGTTGACGCCGCTGGTTTCAGACATCGGCAAGTCCACTCAGGGCCCAGTCCTTCTGTGTCACATCAGCCCATCTCTTGTCTAGCTCCGGCCGTGTCCATTCTAGCCCCTCTATCTCTACCTGACCAAGTCAAAGCAAGCATAGAGAATAGAGGGCATGATTGTTATGGAGAAGACCCACATGTAACCGATGACAATATAACGCCGCTCAACTGATTTGGAGTGAGTGCTACGCTACAAAAACATAGCGGCAATGAGCAACACTGCCCAGATACAATGCATACATGTACATAGCATGGGCATACATGTATAGCATGTGCATAAAACATGTCTTGGATTTATTGAAGCAATATATTTCCTATTTAACTAAAGACAAAATAAAATATTATTCTTTCACAGGAGATGAGGACGTTAATACCACAACATGCTAGAACCTGATACCATATCTCACAAAACATCACATTCTAACCAGCATAATACTTATCTTCTGTGAAATAACAAAAAACACATCTTCCTTTGATATAAACACATTTGTTATGTTCATTTGGGATGCTCGCATGCAATCTAAAAGCATAAATGAATCATAACGCAAACGTTGTAATTACCTTCCAATCTCTGAATTGGTATAATGTTTCACACGTGACTGCTACACTTCTTGTGCCCGCAGTGTGACTTTGGTGACTGATCACCGAGGACTTATTTAACGTTATTATAATTGTTGCCAGTGTTAAGAAAAGAGATGCAATGTATTACTCGGTATTGACAAACAACGCAGTATGATTCATGACATTTCTCTTTCGCAGAGTGTTTCTTTTTAAGAACAACAAATATATTAGTGGTATATGCGACAAACGATGCCGAAATGACGTAAGCCTTGATGAAGCACCATCATACTTGTATATTGGCGTGTGCGCGCCATTGTGGCATTTCACAGCACGGTATTGTTTTTGTAGACGCTTATCGTGCTTTAAAAAATAAATCAACTCGTTGATGTAGACAACCCAAAAAAATAATAATTTGCTGCTGATTTTCCCTTCTCTGTCGTTGTTGACATGTTGTTCTCTCCGCAGCCCTGTGCAGCGCTTTGTGACCCTTGGGTGAAAAGCGCTCTATAAATGCTATTATTATTATCATACGTAAAAAAAACATCAATACATCCATCGATAACACTGTGGACGTGGCCGTACTTCATAGTCTGTGTGCATTGCCCAAAACGGCACCAATAATACATCCTTTCCATAGTCTAGCTCTTTATATGAGTTAGGTCAAGTAAAAAACACAAGTTCGCCGGGCACTCCGGTTTCCTCCCACCGTCCAAAGACATGCTTCCAGGTTAATTGGCGTACTGACTAAATTTCCCCAGGCGCCCTGCGATGGACTGGTGTCCCATCATCGGTGGTTCCCTGCCTTGCACCCCGTGTCTGCCGGGATAGGCTCCGGCTCACCGCGACCCTGTACAGGAGTAAGCGGTTTCTGAAAATGGATGGATGGAAAAAACATAAGTGTCGCAAACCCACCTCCACCCGACACAGCCAGTCATTGAAGGGTTGTCACGTGAACAAAAACGTGCCAATTCGTAACTACTTCAGCACACCAGGAATGTCTGAGAGCGAGCCCACAACATTTACCATGACATAACGACGTTTTGTTGATTGTTGCAATCGGCTTCATCAGGAACTATTCAATTCAATTCAACTTTATTTGTCAACTCTACCATATGTACAGGACATACAGAGAATCGAAATACCGTTTCTCTCAGACCCCGGCGTTGTTTACTGTCGTTCTGCAAATGACTCGCAGAAACCGACGGCTAATACTTGTTACTTGATGACAACATAATAAAAAAAACGAACATGAAAGCATGAAGACACCGCACTGTTCGGTCCGAGAGTAGCCGCTGCATCAGAACGCGCCGCCATTTCCTCAGACCCCAGCGTCGGCACCCACGTGGAAGGACTTGGCTTGGATTGATCTGGCGAGTCCCCAACTCGGCTTCTCCTGATCCTTTATATAAGGGAGGGAGGCTGGGGTGCGGTTTTTTGGGGGGTTATGTCATCCACGCGTGCCAGCCTATGCGCAGGAGTCAGGAGATAATGCAATCACGTAAATTCGCAACACGTGTGCAATGATTTAATCACGCACGTGTTGCAAATGCCCTACATTAGCCTCCTATTTGGGTTTATTACGTAACAATGATACGGGTTTGCGACGCTTATGTGACCCTCGGGTGAAAGGCGCTATATAAAATGCTATTATTATTATCTAACTCAACAAAAGAGCTAGACTATGGATAAACATTGGTCACGAAAGCCTTCGTGTTATTGACAAATGTGAGTTGTTGTGTTTTGTCAATTGTGCACCACTGGAAATGAACGCGGCATCACCAAATTACGTGTTTAAAGCTGTGTAGGCGTGTGTATTAATAAGGCTTGTACACGTTTTTTTTATTTTATGATTCAAACTGGACATGTTCATGCCATCACGTTCAGTGAAGAAATGATGTTCGGTTCACAAAAAGCGCGCGCAAGCAGTGCACAAAATAAAGTGTCAGGATAACAGTGCTTCACGTGAACGATTGCGAACCAGGACTCATCGATAGACCCTATTATATATTCACCTGTCTACATCAACGAGTTGATTTATTTTTTTAAGCACGATAAGCGTCTACAAAAACAATACTGTGCTGTCAAATGCTAAGGTTGCTTGGTTAAGTGTTGAACCCACAATGGCGCACACACTCAATATACAAGTATGATCACGGAAGGTTTCTTTTCAGAGTGCACAGAATCCCTCTTGAATCGTGTCACTAACTCGAACGACCACGTGAGATGACCATGATCCGCTAGAGTGCGTAATGTCAATGTTAACATTTTTGAAGATATGTTTAACTTTAGTTTCAAAAACAAAAAGGCATTTACATTAATTATCAAAGTTCAGGTAATTGTATTTAAAGCAGGTCATATAGATAGATGTTTATTATTACAGCAGAAAAACACCCAGTGAGTTTGAAAGCTCTTTACGGGATTCCTGAGAATCCTATAGTAGTGTTTTAATGTTTAGACCTACCTAGTTGCAGTGCAACACACATTTCTATATTGTTCGCACGTATGATATTGGTTTGAAGGCTTTCATGACCGATAATATCCATAGTGTTTTAAGGGTTTAGATCATGTGAAAAGGTTATGCAAGTGTGGTGTGACCGTCGATATGTTGGAAAAAGGACTGGACACACAACACTCACCTTTAAAAGTAGTTCTCGACGTTTCGCTGAAGGTTGCAGTCAGCTTCATCAGGAGAGAATGAGCGGTTATTGCGTGGTCTTATTTATGCAGTCAGGAGCAAGGGGCTGTGGGCTGTGGGTGGGCTGCGTGTAACCGCCCACGCGCGTGTGGAAAGTTGGTTCCACGTGTTGATTAATATGCGAAAAAATGTATGCCGGAATTCAAACTGCTATGTGGATCGAAAGTTGAGCCCAATGGATACAAATATCTTGTTTCAACTGCAGCCACGCCTCTGCTGGCGCCTCGTAACAGGGCTAACGCTTTTTAGCAATGATGCGATTCCATGCTGTACTTAAACGGTAACTGTCTGATCGATTACAATTGTTACTGTTTTTCTCAATTTCCATTGATTCGCGGACTAATCTTGGCCAAAAGTGGCTGCTTTTTCACAAACATCAATGTTGTCGAAATCAATTCTGTGTCTCTGTTGACACGCATGTTCTGCGACTGCTGATAATTCTGTTTGGCAATTTTAAATATTTCTTTGATGTTCCTTGAAAAGAATCAAGGAACATGAAAGAAGCGAATCAAGCAACATCAAAGAAATAAGACCACGCAATAACCACTCATTTTCTCCTGAGGAAGCTAAATGCAACCTTCAGCGAAACGTCCAGAACAACTTTTAAAGGTAAGTGTTGTGTGTCCAGTCCTTTTTCCAACATATCGACGGTCACACCACACTTGCATAACCTTTTCACATGATCTAAACCCTTAAAACACTATGTATGTATGATATTCATGAAAACTTTACAATGAGAACATGCGAAACAAATCTCCTCTAGAAACTACATTTCTTTCTATTGCTAATTAGATGGAAATTTTACTCAGATCTCATTAAGTATTGTCAACACTGCAACATTGCCGTTTTGCTATTCAAAGCATCAATTTAATGCACGGCTGAGGTCTCCTTAAATCTACAATAAAGTTGCTAAATCCCTTCTTTTTAAGGTATATTTAGCGGTTATCATTCCTTTGGGGATCAAGGTAGAAGCGTTCATGTCGCGATCCCTGTCAAGTAATACTCGTATTACTTGCAAATTCTACCAAACACTTCGAAGCCGAGCTGAAAGACAACGATGTCCAGAAGCCCCTCAGTCTGGAGCAAGACGAGAGGCCAATGCCTGCCTTTAAGGCCAGAACTATTATATCTCTAAATGTTAAAGGGCTGTCTGCAACTAAAGAAGAACATGTTGCAATGGGAAACTGTCATGTAGCGATCATGCTTCGAATAATCGAATTCGAATGTGTGTACACATACTGTTTGGATGTATATACTAAGCACGTCCTAACCGTTTCGCTACAAACCTTGTTGAGCAACAACAGTGTCTTAAAAGTGCACGTTTAGGATACGAGAGGAATACTGTGGGTCTGTGTTGGCGAGATGCGTTACTGCCACTGTGGATCGGTGTTGCCTCAACAGCACCGTGCACCATTCAAGACTCTCTAATGGAAGAATCAACGATGAGCAAAACAGCAGTTATTTTTCGTACAGGGAGGTCCCGATGTCCTGTGATCCCCGTTTAATTAACCCCGAACATTTTGTTTCCTTTGCTGATTTTCATATCTGCTTTCAATAACCCTTGTTTATTTCATATGGCTAATACGAGTTCATGTAGTATTGAAGAACAGCTTGTAACGAGTCCCGCATGAGCTCATGAAAGAGCATAAACCGGAACAAAACTATGAAATGGGGGTCACAAGACAATTGGGCCAATCTATAGATACCTGCTCTATAATCTGTGTCCAGTGCTGTCCAAATTGGCAGCATTCTTATGAAAATAATTTTCTAGCATGAAAACGTGACTTCCAGGAGCAC
Source organism: Geotria australis (assembly GCA_036362915.1). Classification (NCBI taxonomy): domain Eukaryota; kingdom Metazoa; phylum Chordata; class Hyperoartia; order Petromyzontiformes; family Geotriidae; genus Geotria; species Geotria australis. The sequence goes on from JAZEWU010000012.1 coordinate 7,344,619, forward strand.
CGATGCAACCATTCTCAAGGGACAATAATATAAGTAATATCTATAAAAAAAATCCTGCTCTATTTTCAATAATATATGACACACTCTCTGTTACTATTTTGAAACAAAAATTAGGCTTGTCTCAAGCTAGTGTGTGTGATCAGATTTAAGTAAATGTATTGACACCGGGAAAAAGCTTGGGGTGCGTCTTATAATCGGAATTATACTATAATGAATTATGACTTGCGGTTGACAATGACAAATGAGCGGAATGGCCGCAATGAGGATTTCAGTATGTTTGTGAACGATGACAGAAGTATTAGGCCAACTGACGCCTGAACTCCAGAAAGCATTGGCCATGTTGAGAGCTAACTGGTACGAAGCCTGACATCAGGCAGAAATGTCATTAAAGAGTGGTGTTTCAGCACGATAATGCACACACAGTTTCGCAGTGGTGTTGACTCCCACAAGAAGTTTTTTTTTGTGGAAGGCCGCTAAACTGTGACGAGGCTGTGACAACAGTGGTGCAGTCACCGCTTAAGCGTCGACCAAAATACTTCGCCGCTGACATTGGAAAGCATGTTGGCTGCTAGGATAACTGTATTTTCGTCAAGGGGGACTCTGCCGAGCCTTACAATCCTGAACTTTTGGTGTCTGCGGAAGTACCTGAACATCCAGGAATGGACTATTCTCCCTTTCGCGTACCCATCGCTCAGTGACCCTCTTATTCTATTGACTCTACGTCTTTGAATCTCTGTTGCTGACCATGAATGTCACGCTAACCGTATGACTCCTAATGACTATATGGAGAAACAAGTTATTGATGTCGGTTTTCATTTCATTCATTATCCTGATGATGCTTCTAACGAGGGAGGTGAAATGGCACGAGAGGAACGCACGATACGGCTAACCCAAATAGCAGCTTCTGAGAAATTCCCGAGGTACAATCTGTCACGGTGATGAGAAAACTAATTCTGGAGAAAAAACATTCTTTACGTTTCACATATTATTCTTATTAGACTTCGGTGCTTATGACGTTAGGAAGCTCAGTATTAACAATTGTGCTAAACTGCATCAGTACAGTATGTAACATAGTTAATCTAACAGTCCAAGTTAAGCAGTATTTCCATTTTGGCTATCACGTTTGTATATTCTGTGTGCGTATAAATATTAACATTACATATTTACAATCACATCATATTCGTACACAGTTATATACATGTTATTTTATAAATACATATGCACAATATGTTCATATAGGTATTTGAATGTTTTCAAGTATATACACATTCATTTCATACACATACTATTTAACATTTTACTACTGTATATATTTGTGAAATATGATGGTGTTTGGGGGTAAATAATACAGAAACGTTAAACAAAAACGAAGAACTTTAATCTTAGGAAAAACAATATTAATTTACACGGAAGTTGTAGTCATTTTCTACAGCAAGCGTACGTATTTTCCACGTGTTAATATAATCCTAATGTAAAATTTCCATTTTTAAAGTGTACTCTTAAAATGAAAGTATTTTCAATGTAATAAGCAATACTACAAGTTGTGCACAAGTACATTAAAATGGGAAACTCTACAACATTTCAGCATATCAATAACAAAAAAACGGAGGTAGTTTTAGCTCAATGACTGGTCTGTTTAGGGCTTAATCCAATGATACTCATAAGGGTTGCCGTGATATAATTTCTCACGAAGATACGCTAACGATCCGAAGACCCTCCGCCTAAAGGAGCTTGGCGACAGGAAAGCTCTTCACCCATTAATACCCCCACCATTGGGGTGCAACTCGCCAACCTAGATCAACCTGGATAACGGCCGTTTGAAACCAGCAACTCGCGCTATTGTTGTTTTTGTGTCCTATGTCTCATGGTTTATCGCTATTGCTTCACTCTAGGTTATTTGGTCTCCCCGTTGTTAACATGACGTTCTCTCCACAGCTCTGATAAAAAAAACAAACCCAAAAACAATAATACTTTGTTGCTGATTAACGTTCTATGTCGTTGTCGATTTGTCGTTCTCTCCGCAGCCCTGTGCAGCGCTTTGTGACCCTCGGGTGAAAGGCGCTCTATAAATGCTATTATTATTATATGACGATTGTCACGATATTCAGTGTCCTACGTCCTCGTGTGTAATCATACAAGTATTGTTATCGTCCACACTTCTTGCACACATAAAGATCACTTAAACTTAACACAAGCCTGCCTGCCACCAGTCTTCTTTGCATTGCGGTCTATAATGCTTATAACACACGTGTTGACAGAAACGCTAAGATACCTACATATTTTAGGGCTGCACAAATGCCATCAAACACTCCGAAACACTTTTTACAAAGCAGTAAAGTCAATGATAACAGATAATTATTTTAAAACTATAATTACTGAGCTTGTTATTTCACAAATACTTTGTCAGGAAATGAGGCGTATAACAGAACATTGAACGGCTAACGGTAATCACTATATAACAATATTTTGCAAAATGGACGAAATGATTATCGTGGAATTTGTATCGTGATGCATCTCAGTATCGCCACATCACAGCAACCCCACTACTCGTATAAAACACGAACATGCGAATTAAGACAGATTGAACTTTTTTTTATGAAAGCAATTGAAGGTAAACTTATACTTATTGGAATATTATACCAGCAGACATAAACGACTTAATGTGGAGACCACATGTCCTTAAATATATTCGCGGATATATAAAGCGAAATGGATTTCATAATCTGCAGTTTTAATCGTGCAGAATTGTTTGCATATTTGTTTTTAGATAAATTCATTTGCCTCACCTAAGCTCGAGACCAGCCTTGCTACGTTTTAATGACTGTATTTTAGTAGAGATTACGAGTGGTTTTATTTTTAATGAAAATAACAATGCAACATAAACACTGCGCATAACCAAGGGAAAACACTCTGACCTTAATTAAGTTATCAATTGTCGCACTAATGGTGAGTATACAGCAGTGTGCTTCTAATGCAAAAATGTTACATGCTGGATAAACACAAAAATACACATTACTATATACATATAATACATGTATGTGTATGTATGGGTCTAAATTACATTTATACTCTACATATAAATATATGTATATAGTACACGCCATACGTTAGTGTATGGTATGCACACGTATTTACTTTACACAAACAATACATGTACATAGACGTAGTATTACACTACAAATATGAATATACTATGACGGTACATTTTCTAATATTTAACAAAAAAATGAACGGGACCGCAATGAAAACGAAACATTACATTACTCACAGCTCTTCTCAGATGGTTCTGTGGTTTACGCTGCTCTCACTAATGGTGTACAGGTTTCAGGAAAAACTTTCGGATTATTCCTTCTCCCCAAAAATATACGGAGAGCTGACGAAAATATGCTTTAACAGTTCAACATTGCACATCCCAATTTGAGGCTCGTGGATGGCGAACAGGCATTTTCACAGCAGGATTAGGGGGAGGTGTTCATGCGAATTGCTTTTTGGGTGATTGGGTATTGGGGGGGTTCTTATGAGGGACCACCCCGCCACTCACCCACACCTCGTCCGGAGCGCCACGCGATTCAAACAGGGCCTGCGTAGAGTTGCAAAGATGTCTCAGATGTGTTTTGGTAAAACAACAGGCCACGAGTTACGTCTCATGACGATGAAACGCAATCCTTACATTAAAACGAAATAAATCTAAACCCCACTTACTATTTGCGATTATACATAATATCCAGAAAATATATCATGGAGGGAGGGGGGGTTGTGCAACATATCTAGCGCTGTATGTGTGCTGACTATCTGAGTGTGTGTAGCCGCATTGTTATAAGCATATATGTGTAATGATAATTACGAAAATGTACAAGTATAGCACAGCATAGTTCACATTTGTTGGAATATTGTTTGCATTCAAATCAATTAAAAGTGTTTCTTGTGCATCTCACATGTTTATATATGTTAAATCTCCTGACGAAAGCTGCTTCTAAAATGAGTGGCTTCACAGCGTTGAAGGAAGCAAAGTGGCTAATGGGTCACCTTGTAATCGATGCGCCCGAGATGACACCCTTGTTCATCGTGACAAGGAAACATTGGCAACAAAGCAGTGGAGTAATATAATTTATATGCAGCCGAACCTACCCTCTTTACTGTCGCATGGATGACAATGGAGGTGTATGAACATATAATGCAGAACGTAATTTACAGTGGCTAGTAGTGGATAGTGGAATAGGCAACAACAACAAAACTAAACTCAATGCCGCAGTTCCTACAGCTGTATTAGAGTGGCATACCGATTTAAACGCACCATGCTATCAACATAGCAATCAACTCCACACTCGGTAACTTACCCTTAAGCCAGTCACCTCTATTTGACCTTACGTGAGCACTGGCCATGAACATCTGTACCATTAAACCACAAAACGTCGGCACATTTGTCGTGATTCACACAATGAGACACGTATCACTTTGGGCGCATATCTTTAGAAGCACAAGCATGCTTCAAATATTTTATCACAAAAAATTCGGCCGGATAGAAACGAAAAACCATCCAGATACCGTCTGGATTCAAATTCCACACGGGTATCTCAATTGCACCGCTTATCTCTGCAGACATGCCCACGTGCCAACCACCGCGCCATGGAGCGCTCGGGCTCCCATCGAAGGCCCGCTCAAGCTCACTGCCTGGCCTCGCGTCCGGAGCGCCGCTCAACCCGAGGTCCTGACCACCAGGCCCCGACGGCGTCGATCGGCGTCGACGAGAAGCTTCCGTGGCCGGGCTCGGCGCGTCACAACGCGGAGGAGGAGGAGGTCGAAGGGGAGGCCGAGGCTGACGCCGAGGTGGACGGGGACGACGGAGGCTGCGGGCTGAGCGACCACCAGCGGCGGGCGTTCTGCCGCTTGCTGGTCATGTAGCCGTCCATCTCCTCCTCCTTGCGCGCGCGTTGGTAGTGGTCCTCCTCCTTCAGGTACCAGACGGGCGGCCAGCGGTGCAGCTCGAAGTACAGCAGGTTCTCTGCGACGGACAACGAGCGGGGGGCATGTGTTGCCCAATGACAGATAGATAAATAGATGTTTATCATTACGGCAGAAAAATACCCAGTGAGCTTGCAAGCGCTTTACGGGACTCCTGCGACACAACAAACATGCGAATTGCTGATAATAAAAAGGACTATACGTGCACCGTTTCGACATTGAGAACAATGTCTGTTATGAAGAGGCGTGAGTTTCACGGTTAGAAATTTCAAGGAAACGTTCAGCCGTATGTAAGGGGACTTTGTGCCAACAAAAGTAACGTCACCCGATGAAATGTGACGATAAGTTTGGCAGGAAAGGCGTGTCTGTTACATAATTACGTGTGTCGACATTTTGCTTTGTTCTAATACAAATTGTGTTTTTGGAACGTCTGAAATTTCATTTAATCGGCCCAATTTTCATATTTTTCAATTAAGCAGAATCTTGCGAACACATTATAAAACCGACTGCCCATACCAAACCATTTACTTTTATTTCCACAGGATGAGGTATGAGCTACTTATTGTCATGCAAATTACTGTTATACTCTGTAAATTCCACTACCGGCTCAGGGCCACCAAAGGAGATGACCACCACTCTGAGCTCATTTCAGAGCGGCTATCCCGAAAGAACGGATTTTAAAAGGAACCGATCGAGGACATATCATGCGCAGTCACCTGGACTCATGGCCCGCATCTCTTTGGGGTACTTGCGGCAGACGCTGTTGTAGTTGGTGCAGATGTGGTGCAGGCACCAGGCGGCCAGCTGGTCCGCATTGTGGAACTGGGGGAGCGCGCAGATTCGTGGGTCAGATCCACACCGCACGTCAGTTACGTCATTAGTGATCGTAAACGCAGTTTGCAAAGCGCGCAGGTTTCGCTGCAAGTGCGCAGCGACCGCAAACTCCGAGGCGCTGAGCCCGACTCGGTCGCCGTGCCTACGGCGAGGTGAACAGACTTCTTTTTGGGGTTGCGGTTTGTAGACGGTGGGAGATGCAGTGAGCCGTGAGATTTCTCTAGCCCGTCGCCCGGCAATAGACCTGACTGTGGTGGTTTGTGCCGTGAAATCGCTCAGGCTGTCAGACCGCCCGGACCATCGACGAGGACTAGTGACTCCATTTTTCGTGATTACTTATTATTCCCTCCCCCCATGGATCATAACTTTACTGTGGTGGAGGAGTTTGCATGTTGCAATCAACCCCTGGAATCCAACACTCCTGCTAGGGTCTCCCTTGGTGAACAGGCTGAGGGGGAGGTTCCGGACAAATATCAATCCAAACTCCTTCCGATTAAAGGTAGCTGGCGTCAGGGAGGGCATCTGCCCCTATACCCCCGACACAGGGGGGGCAATCGGCCAATCCGGGTCAACATGGATAACGACCATTTAAACAAACAATATGCCAAGGGTGCACCACATATGGCCCACATACCAGGTCCGCCCCAGCAATACAGTTTTTTCCGACACGTCAAGTATAATAAAAATATTACAAAACTGTATTAAAAACAATTTGGTTGATTTTTGGCCTACGTTAAAATACACTCGTATTTTGACATAGGCCTATAGCGCTTTAGCCTACTGTGAATGTTCTGTGTGCCTGCAAGGGGAGGGAGATGTGGAGAGGGAGCGGGGGTACCGTGACCAGTTTGTGGCCCTTTATTTATTTTACCTGGAACTGGCCCTCGCGAAAAATACTGTTGCAAACCCCTGATATATGCGAAGTAATCCGCTGCACGATGCAAGCACCTGATTTGATCGTCATCAGACCACCACAGTTGGCTGTCCCGTGGCAGATTTGCAGAAGCCGACGCTGGGGCACACCGGCCCGGGAATATTTACCTGGGCCAACTCCAGGTAGACGAGACACTCTCCGTCGATGTCAGCGCCGCGCTCCATGGCCCTCCGCAGCTCTTGGACCGCGTGCTGCTCTGCGCGTCAAGCACAGCCCACGAACGGTCCGCGTTATAGTGTTGCCACAGCAACACGACGATAACTCCACACTCTCCGATGAGCTCTCAGATCCTGCCGTGGGTCATCCAACACGATTCGTGGCACTTGCTACGAGCTTGGGACTCGAGCGGATTTCCCGGCCCGTGGAGCGAAACGTCGGACACCGTGCCGAACGACTCGCGGCGCGAGCCCAACAACGTGCCGGAGAGCCGTACGGTGCAACCGCAAAAAAACAATGCAGAAAATCGTCACTATCCAAAAGTTTCAGGACCAGTATTCAGGCTGCACTATCCGTGGTTTGAATATTTCACAGCTGTTCTTTATATGCTTTTCCAATCTGCGATGACAGTCAAAATTAGATGTGAATCTATCCACTTTTCCATTATGTGCTGATCGAGTCCCACTCTCATTAAAAGATCGCAGAGATTTCTCAAATGCCCTAAACTTTACGATTATCTGCAGCACTCTCGGGTCATAGGCAGATCAAGTGATATTTCACTGGTCTGCTTCTCTCTCGATATTGCTTTTTGCCAGCATAAAACACGTATATATTAGTCAGAGAGACAGAGCCTCAGGGAAATGTCGCTGGAAGGCTATGGGGGCCTACTTGGTATCAGTTAGAATTTCCAGCATATAATTTACTGTGATATTATACAATATTACATTTCACTATATGATGATAATCGCTATATCAGCTATCCATAACTTTGAAATTGTGCTCACATTTTAATGAGTCTATGCTTTGCTGTGCTTTTCTGTGCTTGTAGTATGAATAAATATTATTTCAAATGTTTTCCACTGCAGTTCACTCAAGTTAGCTGGCCGCAAGTCCTAAAATCAGCACAACTTTACAATCTGTAATGCATATTGCAGAATAACGAATTAATTCAACAAACTAATGATATTATGAAGTAACAATCGCCATGCTGTTAATTACTT
>JAZEWU010000012.1:7368325-7381734 GCA_036362915.1 Geotria australis
TTCAATCCACTATATGTTCTGTACATATGGCAGAATCTATATATATATAAAATCGTAAGCCCTTTTGTGCTTCATTGTTTGATCACGATAGACTCGGCCAAATCACAACCAATCGCGCGGGACCTTCGTTTAACGACGTCACTCAGTCCCAGAGGACTATTTGGCGCCTTAGTGCGCGACCACGGGCCTTCCCTGGCCACCGGGATCGCTTTCTGTGCTTCGCCCCGTGCCCTCACGGTACCATGAGCCGCGCCGCCACTACAATACCCAGTTACGATAAGCGCCGCCTCCATCACGATACGCACTTTGGATAAGCGGCGCTTCTATTACTATCCCCAGTTGCGATCAAATTTACCCGGAAAACGCCGGGTCGCCCCTGCCAGTTGACAACAAAGTTGAACTGAATATAATTGCGTCAGTTACTTCCGGCCCGTCCCTGTGCGTATTTTGACGACGAACGCTCTCGTGCGGAGCGCGGCGCGCGTGCGGCGCGCGCGGGTCGACGGTGGCGACGCTCACCTCCTGGCACACGCGGTAGTGGTCGATGGCCCAGACGGTGGGCACGTGCGTGGCCAGCAGCTGGTACTGAGTGAGCGTCGCGTTGCAGGCGCGCGCGCAGATGAGGCGCGTCTTGCCCACGGCGTTGTCTCCCACCAGCACGCACTTGATGGTCTCAACGTTGGGACGTTCGTAGTCCATCATGGGGCCTCTGAAACGGACCGATGAGATGTCGCGTGTAAACGGAGCGAGTGTTGTTGCGCGCGGATGTTCCGCGCCGACGGTACCGGGTTCGAATCTTTCACGAGCGCAAAATTTTTTTAAAAAGTCACCTCTTCACCGGCTCACAACAAACCGACTGAGTTGGGCTCCGCGCCTCCGAATCAACGGGTGCAATGCGCCCGGAGCATATGCGCATCAAGGCTCTTGTACGTCTTGTTTCAGCTTTACTCCCCACCTATTTTTATTTACACGTATACATTTTATTACAGATCACGCAACGCAACATTTCGTCTGGGTTTCTTAGGGTCTGCACTTATAGGTCGGTGGCTTTAATTCCTGCAAATCAATACCTCTTGTGCTTGCGTTGGCTAAATGTCCCAGGATCTAATGCGTGTCTCAATACTCAGCCAGCATCGCTGACACTTGAGTTCAAAGTTCAACTTGCTGCCCCAGATTAATCCTGGTTGTCAACAATCTCAGGTGTATTCAGGTGACACTCCAGCAAAGACTGATGTAATGTGACCTGCCTTTAAGGGTTAAGTAACACAAACAGGGGTTGCAAGTGCAAGGTGGTGCGGTGAATAGTACTGTCATCTCAGGTTCAATTCCCAGCTCAGGTGGCTTTCTCTGTCGAGTTTGCACGTTCTCCCTGTGTCCACGTGGGTTTTTACCAGGTACTCTGGTTTGCTCCCACAATCCAAAGACATGCTGCTGCCTAGGTTAATTGTCCTGACTAAATTATCCCCGGTGCCCTGCAATGGACTAGAAAACCATCCAGGGTAAAGCCCTGCCTTGTGCCCTGTGTCTGCCGAGATAGGCTCCAGCCCCCCACGACACTGTACAGGATTGAGTGGGTACTGATAATGTAATGATAACAATACAAAGACAAAGATCCCCTATATAGCCTTAACAGACTGTAGGGGCAAGTGCCGTTAGCGAGCACCTATTAAGGTCGACACGGCACACGAGGGCAGCACCACGCCCGGCCGCCTTTGTCTCCCTAGTGGCAATGTTTACACACTGCACTAAGTACTCATTTGAGGCTGAGTCGACCTAGGTGAGGTCCAGTACCGGTTCAGAAAATCGTCACTGGTGTTGGCCGTGAGCGGGATTCGAACTCGGGTCGCCAGATTTGTATCCCAGCGCACTAACCACACATATAAACATACATTTCCTATGATATGAACTTTTAGTAAATGCTCTCTGTACCAAACTGTTCTGCGGTTGTGTTAAGGGAGGCTTATCGATCTTACAGGTATTGAAACATCTTTGTGCCGTCATCTTCAAGGTACGTTCCCGCATTGCGATACGAGGCTGTGCTGCCTGAAATGAGTTACACGAATTGACATTTCCCTGCATTCATACCTTGCCAGGAATACAAATCGATATAATGCAATTAGCGACGAAGTTATAAACATACACAACAAAATTGCCGGCGTACGCTCTACTACCGTATAAAACCGCACAACTAATTACGGCATTACTAAATCTTACGGCATCATTGATGAACTCGAGAATTTCTGTGCATCAACAAAATGCCTAAAACGGGTGGAAAGGGCAACGAGTCGAACTGTACTCCAGCGACAGCGTGTATAAATAAACCATGACGGGCAGCTAACAAGACAAAGGGCTCGTGAATGCTCACGGCATTATTTACAACATGTCGCATGCAACGCTGCTGTGCGCGCCGCACACACGGGTGGCCCAGAGGTCAGCGCGCCGAGCTGATGCTGCCCAGATCCTCCGACTGAATCGCAGGCAGTTACCTGCGATTGTACCACACTCTCAAGTTTGGCGGCATCGTGGTCTCAGCCACGGTCACGTCCAGTGAATGCACACAATAAACCATCACGTTCGAATTTGGTTCTGAAATTGGCCAAGAACAATATTTATGGCTGCCTTCCGCCCGCATCTTTGTGGTTTCCTCACGCCTCCGAGTCGTTCTCTCTTCGGCCGAACGCCTTCAACGAAGAATGAACGCTGTGCGCGCTATAAATTGTGTTGTTAAATTATATTGATGGGTGCTTTTAAAAGCTGTTCTTTCGGGATAGCTGTGTCGAGTGCTCCCTCTCCTTTTGCGACGTTTCGCCTCCCACTTTGGAGGCATCTTCAGGCGTCCTGAGTTGCTGCCAACGTGGGGGGCGAAACGTCGCGAAGCAGAGAGCGGGAGCGCTCAACATGGCGCTCCAGAAAGGACAGTTTTGAAAAGAAACCATCCTGCCATCGAGCCGTGAAAACCTACATCAATAAAGATTAAACTATTGTTTACTGATGCGCCAACCGCTGTGACTCAACACAGGTATGACACACCAACGAGGCGTAATTGCATGATTACGGTAGATTGAATTCAGTCAGGCACAATGGAGGAGTCTAAACGTAAGCCTAATATGCCCACCCACGCAAATTCTAATCCTGGTGATGTGTGCTCAGGAAGAACTTTTGTTTATCGGTGAGCCGCAGAGGCGACAGCATCAGGGTCACAATTCCGTGGCGTCTCTGTTCATCGTCGCGACCTCCAGTCGGTGCGATTGTTATATGACCGTAACGTGTTTGAAATACTAAATACATACTGTATTTGTGTTCAAGCCATTATATTTACATTCCAGTCTTCTTCTTCTTTGCGATTGTTCGAAGCACGATGGTCAGCTTCTGGACATCGTTGTCTTTCAGCTCGGCCTCGAAGTGTTTGGTAGAATTCGCAGGCAGTACCAAGTATTACCTGACAGGGATCGCGACGTGAACGCTTCTATCTTGACCCCCTACATTCCAGTTAAAAGTCTATATAACCTAACGACGCAGAGAATGGCCTCGTGAGGGCTATGAACCGTGGCAGATTCTCTGATGTAATTGTTAGTATTACAATCATTGGAGGGGCGATATTGTGACAGTGAGTAGCGCTGCCGCCTCACAGCAAGAAGGCCATGGGTTCGATTCCCGGTTCAGGTGCCTTTCTGTGTGGAGTTTGCATGTTCTTCCTGTGTCTGTGTGGGTATTCGTCCGGTACTCCAGTTTCCTCCCACGGTCAAAAGACATGCTGCCTATGTTAATTTGCCTGCTGACTAAATTGCCCCCGGCGTCGTGTCATGGACTGGCATGCCTTGGTTAATTGGGCCCTGTGTCTGCCGGGATAGGCTCTGGCTCACCATAACCCTTGAATGAATGACAACCACTAGAAATTAACTGGAAGAAGTGACTGAAGAACTTAATGAAGATGACTGATTAATACCGTTGTTCAAGATGAAGTCAAACAATTCGTTGCATATACTGGGAGCTTCTTCCGGAAGTCAAATTTCAGTTTTAAAATTCAGCTTCTGAACATCCAGTACGTTTCCAAATTGATGCACCAAGACACATGGAGCGAAACGTTGAACATAGTGTCCCGAAAAACACGCGGCACGACCCACAAAACAAATCGGGGAGCTCCACAGCACAACCGTGAAAACCTACGCAGCAGAAGGTTAAACCTACAAATCCCAATCAAGGGTCAATTCCGTGTCTGATCCCACTGGGGTCGATAAGTTAAACAAAGCTGTGCAGGTAGGGAACAGCGGTTGTCCCGTGGATGACCCAGCCCCCCACCGGGGAAATGTGGATTATTCACTAGTGGTACAGGGCTACTCACGGACATGAATGCTCACGCTTGCTTAAGCTGGGATACTTGATTGGACATAGCCCTGCGATGGACTGGCGTCCCATCCTCGGTATCCCCCTGCCTTGCGCCCTGTGTCTGCCGGGATAGGCTCCGGATCACCGCAACCCTGTACGGGATTAAACGGTTTCAGAATATGGATGGATGGATGTTTGGACATACGCTTTTGCGTTATATACAATATATGCAATTTGACCAACCCATTAGGAGCCAGTGTCTTATAACAGCTCAACCTGAGCTATAAATTATGTGCGCAGCGAATGTAGCAACCCACGAGCAGCACTGCTTCCTTTAAGCCCCCTCATTGTAACCGGGCAATTCAGTACATCACACACGGCTTTGAGCATTGCACTCTGTGCAATCTTTGAATCGGAAAAATGCATCGTTTAATTCTGAAATGCGGTCGTGCCATCAAAGTTTACGCTATTGCTTGAAATGACAACCCAAGATAAGACATTGGGAGTTTTTTTTTGTTTTACCCAGACACCCTTGTCACTTCAATGCACATAACTCTGCATCATCATCATTTAGTATTTATACGGCGTCTTCCTGCGGAGCATATTGAGGCGCCACAGCAAATGTTTTACTGCCCGGAGATAATTACTCAGTAAGGAAGACCAAGGGGAATGTTCAGAAACAATGCAGAGTAGGCAATAATAACAAACAGGACCTAGACGAAATTAACCAAAGTCCGCTTGGGACCTGGCTCCCTTTTGTCCATTTCAACTTGAGATATTCATACCCTCCAGAAAGACAAAGATCCCCCGTACAACCTTAACATACTGTCGGGTCAAGTGCCTTTAGCGAGCACCTATGAAGGCCGACACGGCACACGCGGGTGTTGGGTGACCATCACCACACCCAATCGCCTTTGTCTCCCGAGTGACAACGTTTACACACCGCACTAGGTACTGATTTGAGGTTGAGTCGATCTACGGGAGGCCCAGGACTGGTTCAGATAATCGTAACTGGTGCTGGCCGTGAGCGGGACACGAACTCGGATCGTCAGGTTTGCAGCCCAGCACGCTAACCGCTGAGCTACCCTACACACACAGCGTGCACGCTTGTCTCTGCGCGGAGTGCACACGCAGCACATGAACGGGCACGGTTGCAGCTCATTAGAGGTCTGCATGTCTCCTATATGAGACACGTTGCACGGGAGCCGGGCTCTTGTGAGACTTCAGCTGCTGACATAACAGTTCCTCGGCCTTCGAAAACCACTCGGCACAACAACAACAACATCCCCCATCCCTGCTCGCGAGCGCGTGCTTACGGCATCCAGTCACCGATACATCATTTATCATTTTCTCTCCCCGTCGAGAGCGGGCCAGAAAAAAAAAACCCCACCCCCGCCTCGCGCAGTCTGCCTCCGCCGAGACGGCGCGGCAACAGCGGCATCCGCGAACGCGTTTTGTCACCGCGTCCGAGCGAGCGAGCGAGCCAGCGGACTTGTCTTTATATTCCGCGCGCGCACCTGCCGCTGCCGTCATACCCGCCGCACGCCACGCTCGTCCACCGCGGCGGAGCGGCAACGTCATCGAGGGAAGCGACGGAGGACAGCAAAAAGAATATCTCCGGCCGTAAATAAGGGACGGGCGCCGAGAGTCGGGGGAGCGCTAACGTCGCGGCGTTCCGACTCGAGAACGAGAGCGGTTGTCGGGTCGGAGCAGGCCCCGCGCGCCCGGGAGACGTGCCTGAATTTTCTATGCTGGCGCGCGCGGAGCTGATGTCACCGTGACCTTGTCTGCCAGGCGGACAGCTGGAATTTAAACCAATCAAAACTGTTAACTCCTTCGATCCCTAAGTCTCTGGAAAAACCGGCGGATCGAGTTGCAGGATGACTGAGCAGCTGTTTCGCGCTTAAGACGGCGAGAAGTGCGCCGGATGTTTAACGGCGAGCGGCCGAGCACCCATCCCCAGGAACGACAAATAAGAACGCTGCGCGGAAACGCCTCTCGTCCAACCGTAAATGTCACATTGTAACCGTGAACCACGTTATATCGTCACCGTGAGCTTGCGGTTTTCCAGATCCCAAATCATATTCTCTCTAGATGTTACAATCCCACCGTACAATAATCAAACATTCAGCCCCTTTGTCAATCCACTGCTGGATGAGGCCTAACCTTTGGGGATCTTTCTGACAAAAGACAGATGAACAAAGAGAAAAGGTGTTGATCTTTTTGGTAATATTAGCTATAACTGCTTAACCAGAGCTATTCATGCTTCGATTTCTGTGTTGTCCCTGCGCTGCTTGCCTTTTGGCAGCATTTGGTCTAACACTGGTGAGACAAGGCTACGAAGAAGACTGTCTCTGCTGTGAGCCAATCAGTTTCAAGGACAATGCATATTTGATGGAGGTATATTGTTTGCATGTGTTTTACCCACAAGCACGTGCGATTATTGCAAACGTCATGCTTTGTAAACAGTCTCTGAGGTTTCGAACATCTGAACACCAGGGTTATTGCCTTTTTTCGTCACGAGGAAGAGGACTTCCCGACACTGTATGGGCCATGGAGGTTGATTGACCATACTTCACCACGCTGGTCAGTGCTGGACTGCGGTGTGAAAACCCGTTCAGGAGAAACACAAGACGTTGTGAACATTACCGTGTATTTGACACAGACGCTCTTGTGTCGATTTATGTAATGTACATAGAACCTCTGCTGTGGAAAAACAGCGTGCTTTATTTCCCCGCGGCATCATGTTCAAAGGCAGAGCCGGCGACTGGGTAAGCGTGCTTCACAGCCGAGAGGGCCCACACCAAGGCTTGAAAGGGAAGCATACATCCAAAAGCTCCAAAGTCAAAGATCTTGAAAACAACCACGGTTCGGCATTACAGTAGTACAGCATTACACGCATCCAGGGGTGAAGAGACTGCAGGAGCACGTTCGCATTAATGTCAAAATCAGAAGAGGAATAGAATTGCTCCTAAGAGCTGCTCTCTCGGGATAGCCTTGTCAAGCCGTGTCCTCTCTCCTTCGAGACGTTTCGCCTCGCACGGTGAAATCTACATCGACCTCCTACCTCTTTGTTGTCGATTACTCGGGCCTCTTTTAAAATGTGTGGCCACCCCAACATTATGCCTCCTCAAGGCACGGTTGATAATAATACATTTAATAATTTTACATGTATAACGCGCACATATTCAATCAATGTCAAAGGTGTTCATTCGACGAGAGAACGACTCCGAGGCGCGAGGAAAGCGCAGAGAGGCGGAGGAGACAGCCAGGCGGTTTGCCGGCGCCAACATATTGCCACTCACTGCTTCCTATAAGTTATGATGTTATCGGACGAATAATTAATGCCGATGACATCACCAAGCCCCACCTCAATGACCCATCACCTCCCTTCCTGCGGCACACTATTTTCGTGTTGTCTGATTTAGCAGATTGATATAAGAGATACTGAGCAGAGTGAGCGATTAGATAAATAGATATCCCAGCTCTCGTGGGAATATCTTGCGGGACAAAGCTCTGAATAGAAAGTTTGCGGCGACGATTTATGCATGACTTTTGTAGTTTTCATTATGAAATGTTACACCCACTGCGCACAAGCATCTGAATCCTGAATTAAATTTGAAACTTCTGCGATAGAATGTTGATGTATGACCACATTTCGCTGCCAAATTTGCTGTCACCACCCATTAAGTTCCAAGATGAATAAGTGAGGGCCAAAAGCCCCAAAGTGGCACGGATCAAATAAAAACTGTGTTGGCAGCACACGTAATGGGAAAGTGAGAGAGATAATTACTTTCAACATTCAAGAAAGCAGCTCCAAAGGAAAGAACGTGAGTAGACAAATAAATGAATGGGTAGGTGCGGGCAGCTGACATCAAAATGATAGAGTTACTCGTAGCAAGAGTACTTTAAAGGAGTTCCATCGCAACGAATGGCAGTACATGATTGCATACTGCAGACCGTTAAATCCAAGCGGACACTATACGGTGATGTGGTAATTCCGTCCAGAATTCCAATTTATCCCGAAATGAAATGCAGTGCAGATACAGTATACATTTTTGACAATGGTCGTGCCACGTAAGCCCTCATTTATATTTCCCGCAGTTTGCATTCATTGATTTGTTTGTGTGAAAAGTTGGCTAATTCGTGTCTCCATGGGTGCCCTTCTTCTTCTTTGCGATTCTTCGAAGCGCGATGGTTAGCTTCTGGACATCGCTGAAAGTACAGCGGAGCCTGCGTCTCATCTACAGCGGTGGCCGAATGAGATTGTTACAAAAACCTAAATGGATTTAAAATGTCACAGTCTGGCAATTCAGCCAGCTAGCCGATAAAATGTAAATGTGTACTAAAATATACATTTCAAAGAGCAAATTACAGCATAATAAGAAATGACTGTTTAGAAATGGATTTGTTGTTGTTTGTCCCTGCCGCCCATCTTACACTACCTGAGGGCAGTGGTTATTAGTCTGGTCACTAGCAGAGTGCAATCAGTAAAACACGATAAATATCTGTCATCTAAGTAGAAACGTGCTTGTGGAGATTCATTATCCCTTTCACAAGGGAGAACTGGGAGCACGTACTGTAGTCACGTCGGGAGCATTATGAATTGGTTTAACATACGTACAGATTTTTTATTGCCAAACTTACCATCTGGAATGCTATTTATGAGAACAAGTCACAGGTGTAGCTCTTTTTAAGAGTTTAGGCCACGTGAAAAGTTATGCACCCGTCGATATGTTGGAAAAAACGACTGGACATACAGCACTTAACTTTTCACGTGGCCTAAACTCATAAACAGAGCTACACTGTGGAAAAGCAGTCCAGGGCTATGCTCTGGAAAATACTTCCATGCCGCCCGCCTCTCCTGCCAACCCCTGTCACCCACCTGACTGTCTGGGGTCCAAGGACCCGCACTGTATATTTCATGAGCAATTAAGCCCTGCTGAAAAGCAATTACTCTCTCTCTCTATGTATACACAGTCTGTTGTCAAATAAATAGGATGCACAATACCATAAATGGGATGCACAACACCATGGGAAAACCGCAGAATACACTGAAAGCCCAACAAACCGTCTTTAGCGATGGGTAGGGTGTGAGCGCAGATGGCGGAGGGCTGGGTGCCTAGCATGGGTGAAACTGCATCGATTCATTGATCAACATCGACTTTTGAGGATAAAGATATCTGCACACAATGTGCAATATTATGTTTGCGTCACGCCAATTATACGTTATATACCATAACATGTTGGCTAATTCAATCAACAAAACTGTACAGTTGAAACAGTCAAGACAAGAAATTCGATAATAAAAACCAAGTGCAAATAAACAGATTCTTTAACTGTCTCGTGCCCGTGATTGGGCACCACGAGGGGTTAATGAGCCTCAAGCCAGATGGTCGAATACAGTCCACCGTGTAACAGAACAGACTAATGACCTCGCAGAATCAATGAAAGCATCGCGACGTGCGGCAGCATCGGCGGTCACGGCCACGGTGACCTCCTGACCTTTGTCAACACAGCCAAAGCGAAGGAGAGAGAATGGATGGATGTTTATTATTACAGCAGAAAAAATACCCCGTGAGCATGCAAGCTCTTTACGGGACTCCTGCGACACAACAAACATGCGAGAAGGAACATCCAATGGCGGTTATCCTCAAAGAACAGCCGTGGAGAGCAATTCTCAAAGCCAATTTCGTCATCAGCCGTGATCTATCCAGAGCTGGATAGCGGTGTCTCCAAGCCACGATGGCAATTTTGTGATACATCGATTTGTCTGGCACGTGCCGAGGTCATCGCTCCATCTCCGGCAGCGCACGTCCTCTTCGGCTCCGGCTTTACGCGACACTCTGCAGGACTAAGCGGCTACTGATAATAAATGTACGAGTAACTATTTCCCTGTGTTTTAAAGCAAACGTCGTAGGCGGTCGGTGCGTGCTCATAAACCGGCCAGTTTGGGGTGCGTATTACTTATTGGAGCATCTTATAAACCGATGAGTATGGTGATATTGCACAGGCAGCCAATATAACTTGCGGGCCAATATTTGGTACAAAGAAAACACGAATCTTTAACGGGGCTGAAAACACAAACGCACGTTATTGCAGTGACCTGCTCATTGGGGAAAAAAACCTCAACTGCCATCAAGTAGCCAATCGATTACATCCTTTATTTAACGTTACCGGAAAACCAATCTATACAGATTATCCCGTTTGGAAGGGTGTGCTTAAAAGCATAGGATTGCAATGATGGCAGACGGGCTTCACGGCAGTAAATCGCTCGATGGGTGCTATAAAATATCCGGATAAACGTTACTGAATGTAACAGGTGATTTACATAAGGAGCTACGCTTAAAATGGGCGACGTACATTAGAATGGACGGCAATCAACACTCACACTGGATATAAACGTCGCAATAAACTCATCGATTAGAATTAACTCGAAGGCTTTCATGACCAATGTTATCCATAGTGAAGCTCTGTTTATGAGTTTAGGTCATGTGAAAAAGTGCTGTTGTAAATTCACACGTATCCGAAGCCCGATTCTGTCAACACCACGGGGCTCCAATGTCATTAGACACTGACTGACTGTAGCTGCTGCACAATCAGTGGATTCACATCATTATCCGTGTAGCGTCACTATTTCCACAAGTCATCGCTTTTCAGCCACAGTGAGGTTCAATCCCTCGAGAGCAGCACAAGTTCATTCAGCGTTCTCGCCTCGACCACCGAATCCCACATGGCTCGGCTCTTTGTGCGTGCACAATAAGGATAGAGTCCTTTCGGATTATAGGCGCACTTTTGTTCATTCATTCATTCTCAGTACCCGCTTAATCCTGAACAGGGTCACGATGAGCCGAAGCCTATCCCGGTAGGACACAGGGCTATTCCCAGGATGGGATGCCAGTCCATAACAGGGCACCAGGGGCAATATAGCCAGCAGGCCAATTAGCCTAGGCCAGCATGCCTTTGGACTGTGGGAGAAAACCAGAGTACCTGACAAAATCCCACAAGGACACGAAGAGAACATGAAAAATCCACAGTATTTTTTGTTCCCTTATTTTAAATCACCCAGCAACAGATTGTGGTGCCACTGACCCTGAGTGTTTTATAATCGAGAGAATGTGATAATTATCATGACGGTTAATTGTGTTTTCACGTTCACTTCCAAAACCAGAGCTAACAACCGCTCCACGTATTTTCTCCCACTAATGTAAATATCCATTCATTCATTCATTCATTTTCAGAAACCGCTTAATCCTGTACAGGGTCGCGGTGAGCCGGAGCCTATCCCGGCAGACATAGGGCGCAAGGCATGGCTATACCAAGGACGGGACGCCAGTCCATCACAGGGCACCGGGGGCAATTTAGTCCGCAGGCCAATTAACCTATGCATGTTTTTGGACTGTGGGAGGAAACCGGAGCGCCCGGCGAAAACCCACGCGGACACGGGGAGAACATGCAAACTCCACACAGAAAGGCACCCCGAGCCGAGATTCGAACCCGGGACCTTCTTGCTGTGAGGCGGAAGCGCTACCCACTACGCCACCGTGCCGCCCTGTAAATATCCAAATGTTTGAAAATGTGTTTCACAGCGTTTTCTTCATTGCTATTTCTTGCCATCAGGACATTAATGTCGGGGACTTGTAGATCCAAGACTGAAACACCAGTCTCTTCCGAGCAACATTACAGCATCCTAACCACTGTGCAGTATATGCAGGACACCAGTCCATCACAGGGCACCGGGGGAAATTTAGTCAGCAGGGAAACCTATACAGCAGCATGTCTTTGGACTGTGGGAGGAAACCGGAGTGCTCGGCAAAAAACCCACGCAGACACGGGGAGAACATGCAAACTCCACACAGAAAGGCACCCGAGCCGGGATTCAAACCCGGGACCTTCAGATATGTGTACACTTAGCAGATTGGTATTCTGCCATATAAATGTGGAATTTCCACCAACAACTTTGGCCAGCGAATGACCATGAGCACCAGCCAATTAAATTACTTTTTGAAGAAGTGTGAATTGTGTAATGTTTTTTTTTATTGGTAGCCTGCGATAATATTATTGGCATGTTGCAAACAGGGCCAAGTAAACATTATTCAGCGAATTGACTTTTTACGGCTTGCAACAGGGCAATGTCCATTTACAGCCCAATTACCAAAGCAACAGAAACATTAAGAGATGCATTAAAGCAACCAAATGACATGCTCTATTGCTTGAAACGACTTTCGCCCGAGTGCCTCGTCCATATGGAAGCCTTGTGAAGGTGAACTTGTTGTTGTTTCCATATGAGGGCACAGACAGAGGGTCCGTAATTAGTCGACGTTATTCATGGCAGCGTTTAACGCTCACAGACGGAATTCTGGCGCGCTCCTGTGCGGCTGCACAAAACCCTTCAAGGTTAAAGTGAAAACAACTTTCAAAACATGCTGTGTGCCCCACTTCCACTCGGTTCTGAATTAACGTTAGATAAACAAACATCGTAAAGGCTGTTGAGTTAAAACACCAGCCAAGTTAATCCCTTTTAGCGCTGTTTTTTTAAACCAGATTTCTATAATGTCCATCCCTAATAGCTTTTATAATAAAATATATTTCAAATTGGGTCTTCATTACGAGAGTTATCAAGAGCTCGCACTCTGCACAGCTGGACGATAGCATTACTGTTGAAAAGCATTTTCAATCTTAGTAAAAAGCACTAAAATGGCATCAGATCCAGGTTAAAAAGAAACCTCTGGTTTGTCCCGCTTGCTGGATGAGATGTATAAAGCATGCCAAGAGAGGCGCTCTATAAAATGCTATTATTATTATTAAACATTTTGAATTTTGACAATTTGTGAAAGTGCCATGCAACACAAAAAACACTTCCTGAATGCTACTTTCCAAATATAAAAGTAATTCGGATCGTTTGAAATTTAGAATGTGGACTTGATTTTCAAATTTATGTGAAAATCGGGAACACATCCCGAGCATGCACTACATGTTCGAATTCGATTCGATTCTTCGAAGCGTGATGGCTACATGACAGCCTCCCATTGCAACAAGTTATTCTTTAGTTGCAGACAGCCCTTCAACATTTAGAGATATAA
>JAZEWU010000012.1:7440326-7458580 GCA_036362915.1 Geotria australis
TGTAGTGGATTTGCATTTTCCCTCGACCCAGTGCAATGTGACCAACATGGGGAAATCCATTATTCATGGTGAAAATGTAAAAGTGCAGCTCTGCAATTGGCTTGCTCACACAACTGCATGCAGAAGGACCTCTACTAGAGGGAGCCTGAGCTGGTATCAGCAAGGAATCGCATGGCTAAATCTTTACCTTTTCTTAATGTTCCATAGTCTGGGATTCAGCTCGGGTTTATTAATAATTACCACTTATAATGCGCGGCGCAGTTTCGATCACTCTCTAAAAGAGAGGAGAGAACGACTCACAGGTGCGAGAAACTACAGAGAGGCGTGGGAGGAGGAGGACGTCAGCCACGCGGTAATCCAGCGCCAACATTTGCCAGACACTGTCTTCTAATATATTAAGATGTTACCGGTTTGTTATTCTAGCTATGGGGGGGGGGATAACCGGAGTACCTGGCGAAAACCCTTGCGGATATAGAGAACACAAAAACTCCACACAAAAAGGCACCTGAAACGGGAATCGAACCGAGGTGCTTGTTGCTGTGAGGCGCGAGTGTTACCACCGCGGCACCGTGCCAACCTAATTTTACACGTTCCCGATTCTAAACTTTAGAGACATTACCCTACTTACAGTGCCGTGGAGATTCCTGAATGTCTGAAGCTGTTCAACGGTTGAGGTGGAATCTCTGGGCCGAGTCCAGCGGAGAATGTTTTCTTTCCGTTGCAGGTTTTGGGGGAACACATTTCACTGGCGGCTTTTGCAGACGTAGTCTAAACATTGTACAGTATTTTGCTGAATGTAAAAAAAAAAGTCTCCACACTCTAAACAGAGTAGAGTAAAAAAAACCTTTGGTAACCGTGTGTGTTTGCGTATAAAGCAGTTTAATATATAATTCTGTAATTTCATTGTTTTCAAAAAGTCTCACGACTAATCTTGCAGAGGGTGATGCTTTAGGATGTGGTTTGGCCACACCAGCGTATCAAGAGAAAACTCATACGTGGTGCTTGGTAACACTGACTCGGCACACCTGCATAGTTGATAGATAGATGTGTATTATTACAGCAAAAAATAGCCAGTGAGCTTGCCAGCTGTGGATGCCGGATTCCTGCGACACAAGGATTGAGTGGTAACGCTCATGTTATAATGTAACACGGGGGCGGCACGCTGGCGCGCGCCTCACAGCAAGAAGTTCCTGGTTTCGGATCACGGCTTGGGTTTCTTTCTGTGTTGAGTTTGTATGTTCTCCCCATGTCCTAGTGGATTTTTGCCGGGCACTCGGGTTTCCTCCCACAGTCCAAAGACATGCTGCTGCATAGGTTAATTGGCCTGCTGACTAAATTGCCCCCGGTGCCCTGTGATGGACTGGCGTCCCGTCATGGATATAGCCCTGCCTTGCACCCTGTGTCTGCCGGGATAGCCTCTGGCTCACCGCAACCCTGTACAGTATTAAGCGGTTTCGGACGCCAATGATGCTGATATACGTAAGACGGATTTGGTGTAGATATGTATATACGCACAATGCGTAGTTTACAACCTCAAAAACATAACAGCAGTGCGGGTTGTGCAAAATGTGCTACGGATTTACACGTCAAGAGGTCAAGTGATTCTCGTGATCTCGTCATCAGAAAGTGAGAAAGAGCCCCGGTAAAAGGTGCGGTGGAGGCGGCGGCAGCGATGTAGTGGGATTTAACAGTGTCGAGCGGTGAGGTTTGATGTCTGTGGACAGAGGGCAGCAGGGAAGAGCAAATGCGTATTTGCGTCACAGCTTGACCCAGTTAAATTCACTAACACGCCTCTCGTACGTTGACCACATTTTACGAGAATCTGACGGCAATTCCTCCATGGGGTTTTTATGGCAGCTAATCATGTGCATGTTCCTCCCCCCCCTTAATATTTGTATTCATGCCGACAACCGGGCACGCGGTGTGTTATTACAGAAGGCCCCACTCTGACATTTACTGACCCAAGTCTCAGATTATATAAACGTTAAATTAAATAAACAAGGCCTCGTTGAAAACATTTTATTTTCTCTGACAAACCCAGCGCGGATCCATCACAACGTCCGATGTTGCAAATGGCCCTCGGGTGGAATGCTCTCTGTTGTTGCTATTGTTAGTGTTATGATTTTTCTGCTGTCTTGATGATCTATGATTCTATGTCCTATAATTTATCGCGATTGCTTGACTCTCAGTTTATCTGTCCTGATGTTACTGACATGCCGTTCTCTCCACAGCCTTGTGCAGCGCTTTGTGACCCTCGAGTGAAAGGCGCTCTATAAATGCTATTATTATTATTTGTGTTGTTTTTAACGTAACCTTTAAATAGCAACGATCTCTCCGCATTAGGCATGTTCACCCACTCCATGCGCTACCGTCTACTGCATATGACGCTTGAGCTATTGTCACAATTTTATGTTACAAAGAGTATTGCGTTTGAAGGAAATGTCTCGTGTTTTCTTTACACCAAAAATAGCGTCGTTTTGGTTTGGGATATTGTTATCTGCGTTGTTTGTCTCTGCGTTTTAAGGAACTCCATCAACCATGTTTGTAAGATTAATGCAGTGTTTTTTGCTCACTTATCATGATTGTTTCTCCATTGATCCATCGGCCATGGAATGTCTCCTGGGCTTTTATGCCAGAATCTCTGAGGGAATGGAAAACCACATTTATTTCTTCGAATGCTCGTAAAATACCATCTCTTCGAACGAACACATGCACGCGAACTGGCTTTTTGACCCACGCTCGGATGCCGCTTTCAGTTTTGTTTTTTTTGTTATGAAAACAATTGACGTATTCTATTAATAAGCCACATTTTCTAAGGGTTGAGATAATTGTGGTCAAAGTGACAACCCATACTTTATACCGATAGGATGGTTAGAAAATGTTGACCAAGAGCGTGTCTAACTTGTGGAACTGCCCCCAAAACGAGTTCAAACCAATAAAATCACTCATCTGCCCAGGATAAGTGAAGGCGTAGTTGTGTAATTTTGAAGATGGAGCAATGAAAGATGATTTCGGAAACCTTACGTCGTCTCTTCCCAATAAATGTCCTGCCAATAGACTAATTGTTCCTTGCCATGTGAACAGGCTCTGCTGGCAGGGAAAGGGAGCCTTGAGTTGCAGTGAAGCTGGCTCCATCGTGGGTGCATGTAGCCTTATAAACAATAAGCGTGTGGCCCAGTGGTTAGCGCGCTGGGCTACAAATCTGGCGACCCGAGTTCGAATCCCGCTCACGGCCAACAACAGTGACGATTTTCTGAATCGGTCTTGGGCCTCCCCTAGGTCGTCTCAGCCTGAAATGAGTACCTAGTGCGGTGTTTAAACATTGCCACTAGGGAGTCAAAGGCGGCCGGGCGTGGTGCTGGTCACCCACCTCCTCGTGTGCTCGCTAACAGCACTTGCCCCAACAGTCTGTTAGGGCTATATGGTGGATTTTTTTTTATAAACAAGAAGCTGGCGTAAATAGTAAAGTAAACGAATGTCACCTTAGTCAAATGAGCATTGGGTGATGCCAGAGGTGAAAGTAAGCCGGTAACATTCCGGTACTGTGTTCCGATAAAAAAGTGGCCAAAGCATTCAGGACAGTACAAGTGGGAAGGCGGGTTGTGATACAAACGTACCAGTAAAATAAACGTAAGTTACTTTTTCACCCCTGGGTTGTACCCATCCTAGCTTGTGTCCGATGGTGAAGAATTCCATTATCCTATGGCAGGGACCAGTCCGTCAATAGGGTGACAACTATTAACTTCTCACGAAGGCATTATTATTTTATTGACGCTAATAGGATGATGGGCTGAGACTGCGCCTGACTGGGATCTAGACTCGCAAGCCACATATTTTGAGTTAAACTCTGGATTGTGAATTGACATATACATGAATAACAGTTTTTTCACGCAACAATTCCTAAAATCGAAAATATAATTGCGTTGACTCTGCAGCTAGACAAATGGTCTGTTGTTGTAAAACATGTATTTCCGACTTCTTGGATTTTTCCAATTCAGACTTCCACGATTTGTTCTCCTTGGATCTTGCCCCTGCTTGACGTAGATTTAACCAAAACACCGTGTGTCTAATTGTTAAATTTGATTTTGAGAACTGCTCTTCGACTTAGCAGTGAGCTAAAACAATAACTGGTCCGTTAAATGCTGATACACACAATTCATTTGATTAATAATAGCATTTATAGAGCGCTTTTCACCCGAGGGTCACAAAGAGCTGCACAGGGCTGCGGAGAGAACGACATGTCAACAACGACAGAGAACGGAAAATCAGCAACAATTCGTTTTTAGGGGTTTTTTGGGGGTTTTGTTTGATCGTGTCAGGTGGCGGAGGACCTATTTAAAAACACAAACTTGGTCAGATGGTGACGTGGTCTTACCCCGAAAATCAAGTCGCGATTCGTAATCCCCTCTGCGAACACGTACGTGGTGATCGACAACACGTGTCTGTTGTTGTTTTTCCGCGCGCAGCAAACGGTCTCGACGAGATGGTGGAGGAGCTCAATAGCGGCAAGGTGATGTACGCCTTCTGCAAGGTCAAAGACTCAAACGCCGGACTCTGCAAATACGTCCTCATCAATTGGGTGAGTGGGCCGATCCTGTTCGACTTGGGGACAATATGCCGTAATGAAGCCTCCGGTTCACGCACTGTTGTGCAATCACAGTGACCCACATTCAATCCCTCGCTGTGCACAAAACAGTACAGACAGGCAGTGGTTATCAGAAGCTGTCGAGACTGGCCCTTGGTTGGCTTGGTCTATAGTGAATACCTTAGCTCGTGTATAAAGCTCACTTGGCCCTGGGTAGGCACGGGCAGCGTGGCATGGGATGCTGACCAGACACCCATCTCATGCAGTCTCACTCGGTAGCTTAGCATCACTTGCCACTACACTGTACATGGGATTGTTGGGGTTTATTTTCGTAAAAAGTAGGTAACACATTGAGCTATGAACTCATTGACCTACGTATTAAAATGTTATCAGCCAAATAGCAAGTGAAATGTTTTAGCTTTGGGAATAAACCAAGACTACCCAGTGAAAACCAACGTAGACACGGAGAGAACACGCACGCCACACAGCCACCTCAGCTAGGAATCGAACCTGGGGACTTATAGCTGTGTGGCTTGAGTGTTACCACTGAGTGCCGTATGTTCTCGTGTTCTCACACGGTTGAAATAACGTCCCCATGTGAACTTGTCAGCCACATACCTCTTGACAGCTCTTAGCCTCGTGTTGTGAATAACTTAAGTGCTTTTATTAATTCATGTGCTGGGGCAGAGATGTCATTGCAGACATGTGAATATTTGGGTCAAGTCAGGATTTAGCGAGACTGGTTTCCATCGCTAAAGCCCCGTGCTTGGCCTCAATCATTCCTAGCGTCGCGTTCCAAATGCACGATGAAGAGATACATTTTTTCCACTCTGGTAAAACCCAAATAAAAGTGGTAATTGTTGATGACCCCTGGAGAGAGTGAGTGTTTTCCGCAGATTTCTTGCGCCGTGGCTCATTACCGTGACCCTGGGTGCCCTCTCTGTGTTTTCATCTCGAGTAATTGCCTCCATCCTGTTGCCGTTTGCCGACTGGCAGATCGGGGAGGGCGTCAGCGACGGGAGGAAGGGCACTTGTGCCAACCACGTCAACTCTGTGGCCAACTTCTTCAAGGTACGCATTTACAACACGTTTCTCTAACGCGAACCGTGAACCATTCGCTGGATCAAGAGGCTTCAAAGTCATCGTCTGTGCATTTGCACGAATGTTGGGGGGGGGGGGTTGCGCAGTGTGAGGAGATAAGCATGAATGAGTTCACATTTTGCCACATTGTGGAAGCTAAGTAGCGCATACCTCCTGGTATTCAAAGTAGGTGCGGTGCTGCGAGGTTGCCAGGAGATGATGGCGATGCGGAGTGCAAATCCCTTTCAGTTTACTCTCACTTGCCATCCATTGTCAGAAACCGCTTAATCCTGTACAGGGTCACGGTGAGCCGGAGCCTATCCCGGCAGACACAGAACGCAAGGCAGGGCTATACCCATGATGGGACGCCAGTCCATCACTGGGCACCTGGGGATAATTTAGTCCGCAGGCCAATTAACCTATGCAGCAGCATATCTTGTCTCAGTTGCCAAACAATCATTAATTTAATCGTGGCGAATATCTCCAATGCAGGGCCCGACTGAAAACGAGTCTTAAGAGCCAGCGAGGTGTGTCTCGTCCTGGTTTCTTTGTGTTCTCACCTGGTTACATGAAATATCCCTAGGCCTGGCGGCTTGTGCTGCTAGACGTCTAAATCGACACAACGCAGTTTGCGTGTTTGCTGATTGGCGTGGATCATTAACCGCGGAGCGCTCTTGTGCCTGCTCCACATCTCAAAGCATTACGTTGGAAGTGCTGTCGGTCGCCAGTCATTTCTTTTAAAATGTCCTCTCCGCGTTGTTAATATTGGATAAGCAGGTCTGCACATAAATAAATCAGGTCATTCAGTAATGAGTTTACAGTGTGCTTAGTATGTGTTTGCACTCATTGTTTTACTTTCTGTGTCAAACATTGTTGATTAAGATCATTAGGAACAACCATGTGTATTGGATTATTAAACACAAGTGGCTTATCATTTCTCGGGTTTATCAGTGCACTGGTTAATGGGACCGCATGAGAGAGCTGTGTGTTGGCAGCGCGTTTATTTTTACAGTCATCTACGCTATTCCTTCATCAATTCGACATTGTTTTTAATGGGGCTGTGATATTTTGAAATTAATCTAAGAGCATGTTTAAGGTTTTGATAATATTACTCAGAAGTAATGAAATACATCTTCTGGGTTTGTGCAGAATTTCTGCGCGTTAATTTGACGATACAGAATAATTCCAGATGTATTATTACATATTTAATGAGAAATAATGTATAATTGCTTTTTTTCTTTTAAGCCAATTATAGTTAATGGAGAGAATTGCTTTTTTTCTAAAGCTATTTACAACAGATTTTGATGCAATCTGCTCCGCAACGCTGGAGTTTTAAGGACAAAAAAATATTGAAAGTCACGATGATATTTAAAGTTCAGCTGATATTTAAAGCCTTGTCTTTTTCTGCAAAATGTTAACCAGGTTTATTTGAATCTTGTTCCGGTCTTTTGAAAATCAAGATAATGAAGCGCCAGTTACGTCAAATAGTAGAGTGCATCTTTTCCCAAGTTAAAAACTCCGTGTTTCCTGGCTTCAGATTAGCAATTCCACGTGTCTATGGCAGGAGCCAGTATCCCCATAGGACGATTGCAGTTAACTTCTCACAATATGGCAGTCATATTATCGACTCCGGAGAAGATAATGGGCTGAGTCAGGGTATTGCGATTTAATCTCATCTCCTTCCAAAATTGCAAGTCTTCTCACAAGGCCACATATTCTTATGATTGTGATTACGTTATGGTTTTAATTTCAGCTTAACGAGAAACAAGGGAAGTAATTTTGGCCGTCGCTTTGAACGGTCTATTCCCATTGTGAGGATCTGCTGCCTGCAGCGAGTTTCAGATAATATCCCGTTGGAATGTGCATGAGGTGGCTGGGTGACTTAGAGGTCAGAGTACTGAGCCATCGACACTGAGAATCCCGGGTTTAAATCCAGAAATCTTCCCTTGATGAAACCAGGCTTTCAATTATTGCCAGATGATTGACTCAGCCTAGGCACCCATGACCTGCCTAAATTTCCCCCCCGATGCCCTGCGATGGATTGGCGTCTCATCCTGGTTATAAACCTTCCGTGCATCCTGTGTCTGCCAGGATAGGCTCCGGCTCACTGCGCCCTGTACAGGATTAAGCGGTTTTTGACAATGGATGGATGGATGGATAATGAATGATTCCTGGAGTCACATCGGTAACCCTCACTTATCCAGCATTAGCTGCTACTGCTGCCGACTCTCCTCCAAAGTGTGCATCCACCACATCCCATTCACCCTTTCTTTGTACTTGACATAACTGAAATCGCTAGACTGTGGCTAATTAAGTGATAAAAGTATTATCATCAGCTATGGTCCATCCACTTCCAGCCGTGGCTCCAGCAGTATATGAAATTGGTCTTTGTGTGCTCTTTGTGCCATAAGAGTGGCTGTTTTGATTCAAATGCGGGCTAGCAGGGTTGATTGCTCAGTGCATTATGAATCCCCTTAGCCACTTGGCCACCTCGAAGTAAATGTCAAAAAAGACCTGGTTCTAATAATAATAACGAGGCAACTGGAGCCTTTTAAAAGTCTACCGAACGTCATGGAGCACACACCTAGTTCACTCGGGGGTAATAAGGGTCCTGAATAACCACACCCTAGAATGGAATGGAAGAGTGGTAAAGGCGCAGCCCTGCAATAGCTAGCTTGTACCCCTGCTGGTGGAAGCGCCTCCACGAGAGGGAGCTGTCGAGAATCTGTCTACAGAAGGTTTTTTCACACTCTTCCACGCTAGACAGACGTCTTGGGAAGAGGTGGGATTTTCCCAGAATTTACCGCAGCACACACCCACCTACCAGTATACTAACTGTGCTGTAATCATTCATACCCCTGGGTGGACACAGGAGGGGTCCTGCTATTTCGGGATAGCCGTGTCGAGCGTTCTCTCCCTCTCTCCTTGGCAGGAGAGCGAGGGATAGCCGTGTGACTGTCATCTCGAAAGAGCAACTCTTAAGAGCAACCCTCATACACTGAGCCGTCTGTCGTTGGCGTGCCGTTCTCTCCGCAGCCCTGTGCAGTGCTTTGTGACCCTCGGGCGAATGGCGCTCTATAAATGCTATTATTATTAAAAGCCTACATCAGTACAGAGGTGGGGGGACATTCAAGAAACTCGCACCATTCCCTCAACTGCCGCTTCAGAAGTTCGAACCGGCGACCTCTGGATTTCCAGTCCGGTGTGCGAACGATCACACGCCGCAGCCGCAGCAGCAGCATTCAGAACGGAGTGTACACTGGTTTGTGGCTCCGCAGTGTGAACGCGCGCGCGCGCACACAGCGTCCCTATTTACGTAGGGGCCGGACATGGCCAGCAAGCGCTCGCCGCAGAGAACGTGACGTCAGCCATGCACGTGACGTCAGCCATGCGTCTAAATCACATAAGGTCATCCCAAGGTCAAGGATTATGCCCTCCCTGTGTGCCATGGCAGATCACCGTGCCAGCAGTCGGAAATCTGCGATGGCTGCAGCTTACGTGCACAGTCGTACAAACGCGCGGATATTATTTGCCGTTTTTGCGACACTCTACTTGGATTGTACGGGGATTGTGTGGGATGCTGTGATGGCAACTGGGAGTGAAAGGTCCGATATTTCGCCGAAATGCACGCAACGCTGCCTGCTTGGGAGAAAAAAACACAACCGTAGTAAATCAAGGTGGTTGAGACTTTGGAAAACAAATGATGCAGTTTTCTAGCCCTATTGGGGTTTATCATCTCGACTGATGATGCTGACGGTATCGTCTGATTGGTGTGATAAAGATCGCGTGCACTGTGCCGCGGGCAATGGAGGGGTTCATGCATTGTATTTATAGCGGTCGGTTGAGTGTTTTTATTGGTTCTCTGTTTCCATGTAGCGATGCATTCAAATGTGTAAACTGCATCGCAGGCATCTGGACATCTGCCGCCAAAGGCACCTCAGCACCAGAGTCTTCCAACCAAGGGCCCTGAGTCAGTCCCCTGATTCATTCATTGTCTGGGGTCTGCATTCCTGTGAAATACGTTAGCTTTGGCTGTGAGTCTGGTTTGCATTAGGATTCTATCCAGGAGCCTTAGCCCTGGAGCAACAGGCATCTGACAGCACGGTTTTTGCAAATGGGGCTGTTTACCACCGTATAGAAGTGCAGTGGCTACACTTGCACTCGATTGTTGTATTGCAATAGGTGCCGCACGGGCGGTGATGATGAACGGACCAAACAGTACAGTGTCTTCATGTTTTCATGTTCGTTTTTGTCTACGTCTTCATCAAGAAACAAGTACAGCCGTCAGTTTCTGCTAGTCATTTGCAGAACGACAGTAAACAACCCCGGAATCTGAGAGAAACGGAATTTCGATCCTCTATGTGTCCTGTACATATGGCAGAATTGACAATTAAAGTTGAATTGAATTGACATTGCTGTTGGCGGGAATGCGGATTGGGCCTGAGCTCGTTCGTCGATTAATCGGAACCGTGTAATGGGGAAAAAAAGAGAGAGAACAGGTTGTAATTAAATAAAAAATCACCGAGCGGAAACGTTCGTTATAATGACATTACCAGCGGGGCCAACGCCACCTTGTGATCTAGCAAAGTGCGTGTCACGCGAATTAAGACTATTAAAAAAACATTATAACGATGATAATAATAATAATTTCACGCACTTCTAACCCAATACAATTGAAAACAGAGAGCCAGCCGGGTCACCTTGAGGGGCCTTGCCGAAATCTGCGCCGTCGAAGCGCGCTGCGGCTGCGCGTGTGGCTGAGGCTGGCTCGCACACGCCTTGCCGCGCCGAGACCACTTAAGTCGTGTGCGTGCGCACCCTTTCCCCCGGTGCGGCTAACCCGCCAGAGTCGACCAGCAAATTCCATTAAGTCGAGATAGCGGTTGGGCGTTCGACGCACCGTAGCTTTTCAGTGCGGTTGCGACCGAGCCGCTTAATGGGAGCTTGATGGTTTGATTCCTTTAGCTGCCCCGCCGCCAGTTTAGATGGGGTGTCGTTTAACTGTGCCGTCTGCAAAGAACGTCGGAGGCTTTCTGTCGATGTGCCTTGTCTGAGCCGTTGCGTGGCATTGCCTCTAATGGAACTATTTATTGGCGCCGTATTGATGTCGGTTTTTGCGGCTCAATGTACGAGAATTGCCTATCCCGAAAGATCAGCTCTTAAGAGCAATTCTCATTATTGGTATCGCCGATGCATGTTTGAGGTTGAGGCACGTGAGTAGATGTTAGCCATGGCTATCCATAAAATATAATTGACTGCATTGGTAGTGGTGGATTAGTATAGACTGCAAATGCTGGACCTGTATCATCATTCTCATTAACAAACACTGAATTGTCTCTAATGTCTACACAGGGTTGACTTCCCACAAAGCACTACTTGTATAGATGACTGCATTGATGATGGGTTGAGTGAACCCTTAACCGTAATTGAACTCTGTGGTTTGAGCACTTTGCCACTCATAATGTTTCTTTAATCAGCTTTTTATAGCATCTTGTTTGTTCTGCTTCCCTCCGTGTTCCCTTTAGAGAAAGCTAATCTATCTCACTGGGCTCTCACCTGGTAAAAAAAAGAGGCATTGAATTTAATTGAATTTGGCAGCCTGCAGGAAACTGATAATAAACGTCGAGAGCAGGTCCATTATGTGTTCAGCACACGGCTACTGCGTGGTTCGATTTTTTTTTATCAGGATGCCAGGTTTTAGAGCAGGGCATGCGGTTCTGACTTCTGGCATCATGCCAAATGAAATCGGAAATAAAAACATATTTTATTCTTGCATTGAATGCCCCCACAGATGACAGAATAAATTGCCTCAATGCATTTCAGCATTTTAAAGGGTTGTCTGAAAGAAATGTGTTTGTACATTATAGTAAAACGACAACGTAAAAACATCATAAATTCCAATTCATGCCAACCTGAGTGAACTAAATGTTCATAAAGTAGGTGCCTAGGTCTGTTTACTCAACCACTGCTGCTTGGTGTTTTTATAACCAACCAGACCTGGATTTATGATACAATTCTGAGACATCATTGGCTGAGCAATACATCTATCCCAGTGATATTGCAAACTTATATATAACACAGCTTGTTTGGAGTTACAATTTTGGCCACCAATTTTGGCCAGAAATCCTGTCTCCAAGAATAGAGTTCCGTGGCATTGGTGCTGGAAAAAGTGGCGTTGTTTTCTGGTGTCTTAAATCCCAAAGGCTCGACCAAAAATTCACGAGCAGGTCAATACGAATGAAAGGGTGTTCGCCGATGGCAGCTGTTCATCAGTGTAACATGTGTGGATGAATCCCGACGATACTTGAAACCATAATTATCTTGTAATATAAATATAAATAGATACTGCCGCGGCATGATAGTTAGCACGCTTGCACTCCACAGATCGCCGGTTAGTTCTCCCAGTGTGGTAGATGAAACAACGGGAAATTTTTCCTCTCGAGCTGGTGTTTTGGGATGGCGGTGTCAAGGGTTCCTCCTCTCTCCTTGGCGACGTTTCGCCTCCCACGGAGGCATCAGCAGGCTAATGATTTTATGAGCCTGATGTTTTGCCTCCCACATAGGAGGCATCGTCAGGCTGATCAAAGTGCTGCCAAATAATGATTTGCCTGATGATGCGTCCAACATGTGAGGCGAAACATCGCGAAGGAGAGAGACGGAACAGAACACGAGATTTGGACTTCGTGAAATAGCAGGGTTTTTTTTAGCAATTCTCTTGCATCGAGCCGTAAAAATCTACACCCATACAAAGTTTCGTAAACGTGCCCACCCAGCAGTACAAAAGTAGAAAACCACAGCAAGCGTGTGGGCGGGTGGGAGATGGATGGATGTTTATTATTACAGCAGAACATATTCTCAGTGAGCTTGCAAGCTCTTTACAGGGTAAAGCGTGAGCAGCCCCACCTCTTCCAAAACGTCTGGTCGACGTGGACGTCGGCCACAGCACCGTCTGGAGGGTCTCCCTGGGGCCCCCGCCAGTGGAGACCCTTCCACCAAGCAGCGAGAGAGGAATCGCAGAA
This sequence comes from Geotria australis, assembly GCA_036362915.1. Taxonomy (NCBI): domain Eukaryota; kingdom Metazoa; phylum Chordata; class Hyperoartia; order Petromyzontiformes; family Geotriidae; genus Geotria; species Geotria australis. The sequence continues at coordinate 7,453,011 of JAZEWU010000012.1, forward strand.
ACAAAACAACGCGCAAGCCCTGCCAAGCCGATTTCACAAAAACAACCGCCCCATGTGCTCATGTCATTTAGATGGATGGCTTCTTGCGCACACAGCGATCGAGTCTTTTTGTAATTTCAAAAGGCTGTTATTAAAAATGGCAATTTGATTGAGTGCTGACTGAGTGTGTGACCCAAGCAATGATGGATTCTCCCTGGGATGATTGCAAGCTCCCCCCTCGCTCCTCTGCACCTACTAACATAATTCCCTTTAAAATGTGCAGATGTGTTTTGTTAAGTTTATTAAATATTTTATTGATGTACGGCTTTCATTTATGTTCTTTCCCAAGTTAACGTGATGGTGCATTAACACACAGCGTTATTTTTGTGAATGCTAAGAATGCACGTTATTATTGTTGAGGGTTTTATTTTTATTAATTTCCTTTTAAAACACTGCGCGCAGGTCGGTCTCTCGTCCCCGATATGTTCCGCTGTTGCGTTGCAGTTATTTTCCATTTCAATAACAAGGTCATAAATCTTTCGTCACTGTAGCCTGTTTGTGAAATGCAATATAATCGCTATTAAATACCGTCCTAAAATAATAATGAGCATAATTCACGGACCTTTGTTAATGTGTAGGATCCTGGCCCAGGTTAACTTGTAACGAAAATGTACAAATATTACCATCATCTATCATTGCCCTAAATATACTTCTAATAAATCTCCCAAATCTGCCATGCCCAAAGCCTTTATAGCTACTAACCTACATTTTACCCGTAAGTCCAGCAGTCAGTTTTTATTTTAACCGGAAGAAACCGTTGAGCTATGCAGCTCTTTTCAACAGTTGTCCAACGGGGAGGGGTGCGCAATCTACAACATCTCGGCACTGCGGGGGCAATCTAGTCAGGACAATTAACCTAGTCAGCATGTCTTTGGACTATGAGAGGAAACCGGAGTACCCGGCGAAAACCGACGCGGATACAGGGGCAGTTCTTCCATCCATCCATTTTCTAAACCGCTTGTCCTGGTGAGGGTCGCAGTGGTGCAGTTCTTATACGTTGTTTTCGAACCAAACTCTTAACTGAAACCAACCGCCCCCTGACTTTGTTTCAAAACAGGCAACTCCTCGTATAATTTCGTCGCAAGTCATTCGCGATTGTCTGCTTGAATAGCCTGCCTCCCGCGATGAGCAGGGACACACTGCCTTGTGGACGCTCTACATCGCTTTGCGCCGCTACAAGCCAATCACGATGCGCTGCACGGGGCCTACCCGTGATTGCTCGTGTCTGCTGATGGGAGATAGACGTTTGTTATTACAGCAGTAAATTCCCAGTGAGTTTGCAGGCCCTGGGTATGGGATTCCTGTGATTCAACAAACGTTCGACGATGATTGCGCGTGTGTGTGTGTGAGAAGTGGTGGGGAGCGGTAGCTCGGTGGTTAGCGTGCTGAGCTACAAACCTGGCGACCCGAGTTCGAATCCCGCTCACGGCCAGCACCAGTGACTATTTTCCGAACCGGTCCTGGGCCTACCCTAGGTCGACTCGGCCTCAAATGAGTACCTAGTGCGGTGTGTAAACATTGCCACAAGGGAGACAAAGGCGTCCGGGCGCGGTGCCGGCCACCCGCCCCCCTCGCGCGCCCGTTCCGGTCTTCGGAGGTGCTCGCTAACGGCACTCGACCCTCCGTTCTGTTAAAAGGCTACACGGGCGATGTTTGTGCCGCCGCGCAGGGGGCTCACGTGACGATAAACGCCCGCGCGGAGGAGGACGTGGAGCCCGAGGTGATCATGGAGAAGGTGGGCAAAGCGGCCGGCGTGAGCTTCGGCCTGCAGCAGGAGAACTCCTGCTTCGTGGACAACGCACCGCGCAAGCCCGTGGTGAGGCCCCATCGCGTTCCAGCATCGACGTTGCGAGGTCGTCACGGCCAACGCTGTTGTTGCTTCCTCTCCCTCTGCTAGATTTCTCTAACTGTCGCACGGTTGACACCCGACTCCCAAGATCCGCTCTCACTCTCAAATCAGCAATGTCTGCAGTTAAGCTCTTCCCATTGGCCACCGGCATCTGGGTACCACTTCCGTGCCCGTCGTCTTGGTAACCTGCCTTCTTCCTTCCTGCACCTGTGCCCCGCCACCCATCGTAACATTCTTCCTGATTATGTAAAAAGGGAAAAGGTTTTACCCTTTTTGGCAATAATACGAGTGTTAAGATCCTCATACACCAAATAGACACCTTTCAAAAGTTATACATTTTGCACAAAAAAACACACACACTTGTGGAAAAACATGCAAACAATATGCTTTAATAATGTATGCATTGTCCTGGAAAATTATTGGCCCACACCAGACAGCTTTCTTTATAGCCTAGTCTCACCAGTGTTAGCCAAATGTTGCCAAAAGGCAAGCTGCTCAGCATTGCCTAATGCGGTGGGGTCCCTACCCGTGGTTTGCAAGGCCGTGGGCAGCGATGTGAACAAGTATATTTAGAGACCAAAATGTTACGTCTAATTCCTTTGCTAATCTAAATAGCTTTGATTAGCATTTATGTGCATAACAATTAAATGTATAAAGGTGCACTCTGGAGAGCCATTGTCTAGAGGGTGGTTTGGCCTACTCTTCCATGCTGATCAGATGCCTTGGAAGAGGTGAGCATACCCACACTTTGAACAGAGGTGGGGGAAGGGTGATTAAAGGGATCTCCCCATTGCATTGATGAAGGTTTTCACGGCTCGATGTATCAAAATTGCTCTCAAGAGCTGCTCTTTCATGAGAGCCGTGTCGAATGTTCCTCCTCCGCCTTTTGCGATGTTTCGCCTCAAACATGGCCGGAGAAGCACTCGAGACGGCTATCCCAAAAGAGCAGCTCTTAAGAGCAATTCTGAAATCTACCTGTTGTTTTGAGTACAGCGCCGAGAAATCAAACCAGCGACCACTGGACTTCCAGGCCAGTGTGAGAACCCTATTACACTGTAGCATCATTTCCATCAATATGCAAAGCCAGTCCAGGAAATAGCAGAAGTAGATAAATAACTAAAAACGATGATAATTGCTCTTCATAGCTGTTCTTTCAGGATAGACGTGTCGAGTGTACACGGCTATCCTGAAAGAAAAGCTATGGAGAGCAATTCTCATACATTGTGAAAAACCTACACCAGTACAACTAAAACTATGTTGAAAACGTCACAACCATCAACATATCCTAGTGCCAAAGCTAACAGTGGGTTTGTGGCTTTTGCCAAGTGTGGTCACCTCGTGCTTTTAATCGAGCACTGACGGAGGCCACGTTAAGGTTGTTTTGCCATAACGGGCAATGCAGATTGATGAACGGAAGTCGATGGCTGGATGACTTTTCTCTCTAAATGTGCTTCTGTTGTATTGAATTGCAGGGCTCTGTCTACCAGAAGACCAATGCAGCTGTGGAGATCAAACGAGTGAAAAACGATGGCTTTTGGGCACGGGCAGAGGTACGTAACGGTACCAGGAACTCAAGCATCTTTTGTAAGGCCGGGGGAGTGCATGAGCCACGTTTTATATGCCATCGTTCACGTTGATGATGATGGTCAATTCTGCCTGATGAAAGAGTCGATGGCCGGTGGCCTTGTGACGACCTCTTGCGCTGATGAGCAGCACAAAGCACGGAACAGGTCTTTCTTTGTGATGTCCTCGTTTAGTTGAAAGAGAGGATGTAGAGATATTCATTTGAGAGCCTGGTGAAGTCTCACTGAATTTGGGATATCTCTTTTGATAAACTCGCTGGTTATTAACAAAACTGCCTTGCCCCTCTTTTTTAATTAAAAACTCAAGTAAAACGTATTGATTGTGTCCCCCGTGTATCTTCACTGGGAATTTATTCACTGCACATTGAAGCAATGAATGCATTAGATTTGTAGTCATTGTGCTACAGCGATCCTTGCACAATTCCGCGATGCTAAAGTTTCCATCAAGTTTCAATTAACGTAAAAGCAAAAGCTTTACCGATTTGTGTCGACTCAACAACTTTCCTTGGAAAGGCTGCGTCACACTCTACGCGCAGAAATGCTGGCGTAAAATGAGGCGCTTGTGATCCCAGGACTGGCTGCCCACGCTGATTAAAACCGACGTCACGTACTCTGCCGAGTCATTTATTTTCAAGCGTCCGTTCGGCCGCGTCGGCTCTGTTTAAGTGAAACAAGAAATGAAGTCGTGCTGACACAGGGAGTAGCGCTGCCGCCTCACGGCAAGAAGGTTCCCCTGGTTCGACTCCAGGCTCGGGTGCCTTTCTGTGTGGATTTTGCATGTTCTCCCAGTGTCCGCGTGGGCTTTTCGCTAGGTAATAAAGTTGCCTCTCACAGTTCAAAGACATGCTGCTTGCTGCCTGGATTAATTGGCCTGACTAAATTGTCCCCGCTGCCCTGTGATGAACTGGCATCCCAGCCTGAGTATAGCCCTGCCTTGCGTCATGTATCTGCTGAGATAGTCTCCAGCTCACCCCGACCCTGTAAAGGATTAAGCCGAAGTAAAACATTTAAAATTGCTCATCTTGTTTCGAGGATATCTAAAAACACTACGAAATTTGGCAGTAGTTGAAATTAGCGTTTTCCCAATGTAGCACAGTTTAAAATAGCGCTGAGACCACGAATGTCATCCTGATCAAAGCCATCGATGCCGCCCCCTGCCCCCCAGTGCTTTCTGTCATCCGCCAAATCCCACAGCTGCTGCCCAGTAGACATGCGGCGAGCTCCAAGCTCTGCCCTGACAGCCTCCCACCACCTGCTCCTAGGTCTTCCCATTCGTCACCAGAATTGCAGAGAACACTCCAACGCCTGTCTCGCCGGCCAGCCCTCCCCCGTCCCGCATCACTGCCTGCCACCCAGCGCGTTGTTTAATCGTGTCTACAGCACGTTCTCTTCTTCTAGACGTTTGCAATCCTTAATTCTGTCTTGGCACGAAACTCCCAGCTTCTCTCGTGTGGATAGATTCCAACAACTTGTTTTCACAATGCTTCGGTAATAATAATAATAATACTTTTACATTTCTAACGCGCACATATTCATTCAATCTCGAGGATATTAATTCGACAAGAGAAGGACTCAGAGGCGCGAGGAAAGCGCAGAGAGCCGGAGGAGGAAGCCAGGCGGTTTGCCGGCGCCATATTGCCACACACCGGTTCCTATATATTATGATGTTATCGACCAACTAATTAATGAGTGTTTTTTAAGTTGGAAGGCACCGTTGAGCTATGAAGCTCGTTTTAACAGTTGTCTAGCAGGGCAGGGTAAGCAAGTTACAACATCTCAGGGCACCGGGGGGAGGGCAAGTTAGTCAGGACATTTAATCTCGGCAGCAATTCTTTGGACTGATCCAGCTCTCTGGTCCACACAGAGAACGTGCCATTCAAGTCCCAGCCCTTTGGTTGACTCGGCCCTTCATCCCCGCTGCTCTTAGATAGTCAACAGTGGTTGTCTTACGGAGACGGATTCCTGTCATTGGAATGTGTAATTTCCACCAGACCTGCCGAGAGAAATGTCTAGCGCCGTATTGCACGTTTGATCAGAAGATAGATGTTTATTATTACAGCAGAAAAATACCCAGTGAGCTTGCAAGCCCTTTACGGGAC
>JAZEWU010000012.1:7465133-7492439 GCA_036362915.1 Geotria australis
AAGTGACCAGTGCGGTGAGATATGGTCAAACAACCCCCATGGCCAATGTGGCACACAGAATTCTTATTCCACCAGTGGACTGGCATAGGCCTGTAAATTACTTTATTTTAAATCACAGCCATAATATTTATCAATAACTGTATCCATATTTACACCGTTAGAAAATTAGACCTTGGAGAAATGCAGGTCTTGTACATGATACATAACTACCACTGTCCATGGCAGCGTCAAGCCTGCATTGCTAAATAACGGTGAGGTCTTGCGTAATTTGACATAAAGCGAATTCTCAAACGTGGGGGGCTCCTGTCCCTGTCCACCTGTGTACGCGGTAAACGAGGGGATCATGTAGTGACATAGAATGGCGTGTTTTTGTGCTCGCCAGGAAATATCAAGAGAAGGCCGACTACGAGGACAGGAGTAAAGAAAAACAGAAATGGGTGAGTCTTGCACCGCTGCTCTTTTGAATTTCCGGGCCAATCAATCTGGCCCCTGGCCTACTTGCTCTGCTGCCTTCCCACAAGCAGCACCCCCTGTCACCTTACAGGTGACTATATCCTGCACGTGGATACATACAGGGGGACTGTAAATGAGTTGCGATGATTCGAGCAATCCTAACGTTAGATGCTTTCGAAGCAAAATCAATAGGGAAGGGGTATCGCACATCACCATTTGCCCGCAGCCCCAGCTAAGGGTGTCTTCGTGCCCCATTGCGCAAGCTGAATTTGCCGTCATTAACATTCCCCCGGAGTGTGCGTCTGTGTTTCGTGCGTGCGCTCGCGCTGATAAAATGCGCACGGTGTGCACTAGTCATTTTAACTGCGGGGAACTGGGCGGGATTGAACATCAATGTCAAATTGCCCTGTGCGGGGACTTGATAGTGTTTCCTGCACTGTTGTTTTGCCCTCTGTATACATCGATGTTACCCGTAGAGTCGATCAAAGTCAGTGGGTTGTTTTTTTTAATGCCATACCATACAAAGAGAGAAATTGAATCTCTGAATTTCCAAACCTCACGGTTAATAGTCTCCGCACAGCGAAGTGGAAATGACGCCATTTCAGCGTCATTTACACTTCGTTTGGGTTTCAGAGTATTTAAAGTTCAATTCATCTCCATCCGTTAACCTCACGAGAGCTTGTAAAATAGCTTGCATCTCTTCTCATTTGGAAACCTAGCTATATGTACTTTTCCATGAACAGTTCCCCATGTCCCCCATTGCTCATGATAAATCCCATGTCACAGTGACTTCATTCCAAGACTGATTCAGGCGGTGCATTCAATTACCCACCATAAAATTCAATAACAACAGTTCACTGTAAAATCTCACTTTTGAGAGTTTTGGATTATTATCATTTTTATCTGCTTTAGCCATTTGTGTCTTCTATATTCACGAGCTTCGACTGAGTGAACCAAGTTCGATTCCCACTCATGGCCAACGCCTTTTATGATTATCTGAACTGTTCCTTGACCTAGGTCAACTCAGCCTCAAATGATTACCCGGTGCGGTGTGTAAACACCGCCACTAAGGAGACAAAGGCAGCGGTGCGTAGTTTTGGCCACCCACCCCTTCATGTGCCATGCTGGCCTTTATAGGTTCCTGCTAACAGGACTTGCCCCAAAAGTCTGTAATGGCTATATGTGGGATCGTTGTGTTTGTTGTGTCTCCCTGACAGGAGCAAGAGGAGAGCGATTATCAGCAGCGAATGCGCCGCGGCTACAAGAAGAGCGAGTCGGTCGAGAAAGCAGCCGTGAGTTGGGGCACTCGTCTCCGACCTTGTGTTCTCGGGAAATTAGTAACGGAAATATTCGTCAGTGTTTATATAAGTTTAGCGAATGATAAACCCGAGTGGACAGACTTCCATCGAGCATGACGATCGCAGTGACCGCTGCTCAACTAAGACCAAAGCGTCTCCGGCTGAGGAGATGAAATTAACGAGCCCCGGCGATGACGCCGACTGAGATAATTTAGTAAAATTATTATGAAGCTGCGGTGTACTGAGGAACACCAAATATCGTGATTGGCTATGTATGATTACGGAAAGATTTGTTACGTTCACTGATTGGCTGATGATATTCAGCAGGTGCAGCAGCAATTGTCGCGATGGCTGTGTTTCTTAAGTCTCCTCCTCTGTCTACCCAGCAATATAAATGGGTACCCGATGGTCGACCAGCACGTCACTTTTGGTGGGATAAAGTGTGGGTACTCCCGCTTTTTCCAAGCTGTCTGGCCAACATTTATGAGTTGTCCAAATACACTCTAGGAAGGCTTCATGCAGCTGTCTCTACTTTGTTGTTGTTGCCGCCGGTTTAAACAGCGGCTATCCACGTTGAATTGGGTTGGCCAGTTAACACTCCTAGACCTGTTCACCAAGGGAGACTCTAGCAGGAGTGCTAGACTCCCAGACCTGTTCCACCAAGGGAGAATTTAGCAGGACTGCAGGCAACATTGCTCGGTGGGGGTTTATTAGAACACACACCCTTCCACCATGATAAATTCACCATCTATGGAGGGGGTAGATAATTATAATATATATTTGTAACGTGCGCATATTCTCCGGGCGCGTTGTGCCCGTTGATTTGGAGGCGCGATAGAGCAAGCTTTACTGAGGTGCATTTCTGAGGGTGTGTAACACAACAAAAGTGTCATTCACACGGTCGACTTTTTTGTCGGAAAAGAATCGGATGATTAAGCGTGTGATTACACGTGTGAGTGATGTTTGCACTTTTCATTGATTATAATGTGAGCAAAACTTCCCTGCAACGGCGAAGCTGGGGCGGCTAACGGTTGCGTTATTCTCTCCGTTTCTGCGCCGTTGTTGTCGGTTAGGAAGCGGCCACGGTCATCCAGCAGAGGTCGCTGAACCCACGCGAGATCTTCAAGCAGAAGGAGCGCGCCATGTCGTACGACCACACCACGCCGACCCCGTACTCCCCGGGTCAGTGATCATCATCCTGTATTATTATTGACATTTTTTAAGCTACTTTCACCAAAGGCGCCGTACATGGCTGGCTTAGATAAAAATGTCGAAGATTCTTCTTCTTTGCGATTCTTCGAAGCACGGTGGTCAGCCTCTGGACATCGTTGTCTTTCAGCTCGGCCTCGAAGTGTTTGGTAGAATTCGCAGGCAATACCAAGTATTACCTGACAGGGATCGCGACGTGAACGCTTCTACCTTGACCCCCAATGTAGAAGATGAAAAGATGGATGATATTATAAACTAAAAAAGAAATAAATCCCCAGCACCATAAGTCCTGACAAAACAGTGAAATTAAAAAAGACTTAACACTTCTTAAAGTGATAAAATGGAAACACGATCTGATAGCAAATGAAAATTCACTTTAAAATGCGACAATGCTGCCGCCTTCACCCACGTGGGGACATCTAAAGTCCTGTATTGATGTAGGATTTCTGGATAGTCGTGTCGAGCGTTGCTCCTCAATCCAAGCGTCTGATGATGCCTCCAACGTGCGAAGCGAAACATCGCGATGAAGAGCGGAGGAACACTTGGCATGGCTGTCCCCTAAGAGCATTTCTTGAAACGAATTCTCATCCGAATTTCTGGCCGTAGAGAGCTCCCACAACCGTTTAGTACTTCCTACCTAACCCGACTGAACGGCAGCAAAGTGGCTCTTGATCAGCAGACTGGGGGCTCGTATGTCTTGGACCTGAGCCAGCTGCGATTTGCGTTCACGGTTTGGCAAATGCGAGGCTCTGTTATCATAAACGTTAATATTTTATGTTGAGATAAAACGTGGAAATTGGCCCTTCTTGAAGTCTGATAGTGTTTATATTAGTCAAGTGCCTGCTGCATGGTATTTGAAGTTTATTACCCTTTTGTTCTGATGTGTCTTGGGTAAGTGGCTCTGTCTTTTTATATACACCCTGAAAATGCCGTTTAATCGTTTCTATGATTGTGTATCCTTAGGGAGGGACAGGGTGACATTATTGGATGTCTGTCTCTCGGAGAGTTGCATTCATGTGCGTGTGGTGGAACGATTGAACACTGGTTCACACTGTGCTGCGATCCTGACTGCCTAAGTTCAAAACCCAGCCGTGCTCAACATAATTTGGCATTAAACCTGTCTTAACATCGTGCACAGGGAAACTGAAGAGCCCGTTCCTGCGGAAGGAGGGCAGCCTCCCGGCCTGGGAGGGGAGCGCACCACGAGGTCCGGGAAAAGTCTCGTCCACAGGTACGGTGATGCCCGTTAAGCGGAAAACGCGTCGAACGGAAAGAAAAAAAAATACCCGTTGTCGTCAATGTGGATAGGGTGAGACCAAGAGCTCGTGCTAAGTCTGCTATTGAGTGTAAAATGTCAGGATGTCCATCCCTCCCCTTTCCTCCGCTCGTGCGTCAGTCACGGTTTGTGACTGAGCCTGATGAAGGCCACGTGTCCCATCATGCGTTTTGAAAAATGCAGCGTTTTCATTTTCGACATGAGGCTTTCGCGTAGCGCGCAGTCGCGTTACAACAGAAGCGTAGCTGTTTGTGCACAATGAAAAGCCCAGTTTTGTAACTGCACTGGAGAAGGAGCGGATTTGGGAGTGAGAACGCATCTATTGACGTTTCACTAACTCCGTTTGGGATGTAAATATTTAGATTGCAGAAACGGCTTGGTTTTCAGAATTCCGGGAAGTGTACTCGCTTTGTGATTTCTTAGTGCCTGCTAGAAGGCAGACGACAGGCTATAAATATTCTTTTCACACACGGTCCGCTGCAGGAACACAACCGCCGCTCTTGTGCAAAATCCGTCAAAAAAACTTCCCAATTGCTTCAACTTTAAACAATTACGTACCTATCGTTTAATTGGGTAAAACCACATAACAGCGTCGCCCCCTACTGGTGGACTTTACTCCTATGTGAAACACAACGCCTGCATTATAGCCTCGCGGTATGAGAATGGTGCTAATACGAATCGTGCCCGTGATTTTAATTTCATAGCCGCAAGATCAACCGCTCGTGCAGCCAAACGTGTGCGGCAGTTACGATTACCACGATCCGTGGGGGGTGAACACGCGCCGTTTTTTTGCCGGTACGCCAGCCAACGATTTGTCACCACGCCCGCCTGCGGGCACAAAACTGGCGTTTGTCGAGCTGCCCTGCGGTTAGCCGATCCGGCGTCGCGGGCATCAAAGGGGAACCTGTTTTTGGGCCTGCACGTAATCTGGGCAGTGCCGCCCCACACCCACGGGAGGCAGAGCCGTAATCGGGGAGGGCCCCGTCCGCTTGGGGAGTGCGCCACCACGCGCGATCGCGGCGCGCGTATGCACAGACGGCGCTGTGTCTCGCCGGTGGCTGGCGTCGGCTGGAGAATAGCAGTGTGGCGTGGAGGAGACACCCCCGCCCGGCACACAGGGCGGAGGTTTGTTTTGCAGACGCGCAAAAAACCTCCAGTTTGTGTGAGACGCCCACCATAAACGTGTCCGGCTGTGCGGCGTACATAACTGTCGCAGCTCGTGGATTTGGGCTCGTGCTACTTAGGCGGAACGGCTGCGCTCCCAAGTGTGAGGTCGCAGGTTCACGTCGTGCCAATGTATGTTGGTGTCCTCTTCATCACATTGTACTCAGGAGAGTGAGGCTACACTGCTTGGTGTGAAGGCAAATGTGGTTCTTCAGAGAAACCGGTCCTTGTCATAAGTGTGAGATATATACCTGTTTTTACAAGCTGTTCTTTCGGGATAGCCACAGCGAGCGTTCCTCCTCTGTCCTTTGCAACGTTTCGCCTCCAGCGTTGGAGGCATAGAGTCAGCCTTCTGAATGAGAGCACATCTAGATTGTGTTTTGGCCTACGCTTCCACACTGATTGGAAGAGTTGGGCATACCCACACTTTAGTCCACTGCAGAGTACTTATTGTTGAGTCGATCAATTGCCACGGACCAGGTACCTCTGGATGTGCAAGTCCAATGTGACCTTTAGACATGTAGATATTTCTCGATTGACAATATAGATTTGTTCAAACCGCCTGGACATTTTTGTGGGGCATTTCCTTACTTTCCAACGCAAACTAACATATACACCGCCTGCAAATAAATTAAGACTTTTGTTTAGTCTATCACCAATGCACAAGGTCCAAATGAGTGAGTCACTGGTGCACGCATAGCAAACAGGACGCCTGTCCTCAATTCACCCACTTCGTGACATTTCGTAGCAGTAACCGGCGGTTCATAGAATTCTATGTGCGTGATTGAAAAGCTGTTTGGAAAAACAGTTTTTGATCTCCGCATGCCATAAACCATAATTGCCGAGTATGAGAGATTGTTTATTCACGGGCCTCGGCATGTTTCCGGGACTCTTACGTCATTGCACTCACTGATCTGCAGCGTTAATATTGGCACAAACACAACGCATGGCAGTTCACGACTTCCCAATTTCTAGCATTTTCCAAGTATGCGGTCTTCAGAGCGCTACGATGGATTGGCGTCCCGTACTGTGTATAGCACTGCCTTGCACCCTGTGTCTGCCGTGATAGACTGTTGTCCCACTACTCTGTACAAGATTAAGCGGGGACTGATAATGGTGATTGCTATTCAACTTGCATTTCTAATAAAAGCAGGGCACCCTTGAAATGTTGATATTCAGTATTCATCATCCACCATGATCTATCAACTGCTGGATGAAGCTGCCGCCTCCCTAATCATCCTGCGATCTAACAATCCCACGAGAACCTAAACGTGAACTGACCTTACCGCTCCACCACCTCGGTGGATGTTCTCTCAGACACGTTCCCTTGCTTAGCCTCAGTGTTAGAAGATGAGACGTCAACATGGTTTGCGGTTGGATTGTCTGCATATATATGCCACAAAGTGGTACATTTTTAACCGTGGATGGATTATTATGGAGTGAGTCAGCCATCAACTGTGTAGCTATGATTAGCAGTTTCTCTGACTAAAAGACAAATACCAGAACCAAAATGGTGAATGCGTGTATGAAGCCATCCCATGTGTATAATACATGGTATACAAAATCGGAACACAAATGAAATTCACTTTAAACTGATTGTTTTCGTTTTAGCTACCACTGTTTGCTTTTCCTTTTGCCTTTGTTGCATTTAAGCATACAGTTCCTCTCAAGGCCTGTAGCGGGGTTTGCAATGAACAAGTCTCCTGGAAGTGCAACCCTTATGGAAGCCACGCACTTTTGAAAGGTCGCGGAGAATTTGACAAGCTTGCTGATTTATCCCGACTTCCAACCGGCTGGCGGCCACGATCGGAGACAGACCGTCGCACATCAAGGGACGGCAAAGGCACACGTGGCCGACCGGCAGATGGCGGATACGTGCCAGGAACGGTAGTTTTTGTTAAGGAATATGCACAGATTTCCTGTTTGGCCGTGTCCAATTTGACCACCTTAAAGCAAATAAACGGACTGTCGTGACCGCTAGCCATATGCGAGATTTACGGCCTGGAAAGCGCCGACTCCTTAACTTGGGCAGAGCAGCTGTGTGCGATTCGTTTCAAACCGTGTGATTTTGCTGCAAATGCAGTTTAACGTTTGTAGGTTTGGTAGCCGGTGATTATAATAACTATGTGACGGTCCGTCGAGATGGACCTCTTTTGCAAGACGGGTATCTTGGGATAAAGTACGAGGCAAAAACAATGCATGTACAGTATAAGATAATGGAGCAGCCTTGCAATTGCTTGGTCATGCCACTGCTGGCAGAAGGGCCTCCATGTCAGCATAATTTAAGAGACAAGGAGAAACACACTTATGCTCTTTATTTGTGTTCGTTTTTTGTAAAGTGCCCTTGCGGTGCAGCTTTCAGTGGCGATATATAAATTATTCAAATGGCCATCATTGTGTGGAGTTCGTGGAGTCTATCTGTGCTCCATCATCAATTCTAAACAAGAGTCGACCCAGCATTTTTATGCTCACATTGAGGCTTTTTTATAGTGTATTTATGCTTGTCAAGAATACAGGTTTACATTGCCTTATCAACTCACAATTTGAAAGTTGCAATTACCAATTCCAGTCTACATTGTCCGTGTTAATTATTTTCATTATCAATTCAAAGTTAATCAGTTGACAACCACTTTGCAGGATCTCAGCATTGATTTGCTCTGTCGACACTGCTCCTTGCCAAAAGAACGTGGCATTTCCACCACTGACTCACTGGTACCGAGTGAGACAAATACTGCTTAATGCTCATTTGAGCACAGAGACAATGACTAATTTTTTTAAGATTTTTTTTTTAATATATATATAGAGCAGCAGCTGAAAAGCCAATATCTTACACGGCAATATGTGGACAGCAGCTTGTCCTTGTCCCGTGAAATGAAACCGTAGTACCCAGTAAAACCCCACGCAGACCCAGGGAAAACATGCAAACTCCACACAGAAAGGTGGCACCCAAGCTGGGAATCGAACATGGCACTTTGCTGTGATGAAGGCTTCCTTAATCCACGTTAGTGAAGGGAGTGGGTGCGTGGCAGATTCAGATGTCACTTGTCACGGTTAACTGGTCAGGAATCAACCTCGGGTCACTGGGTTCATAGCTCAGCATGCTAACCACTGCACCACCGCTCTCCCTAATATCAGTTATAGAATCGTGAATTGTAAACTACCAAAAGCATTCATCCATCCATCGATTTTCTAAACCGCTTGTCCTGGTGAGGGTCGCGGTGGCAGCAGTCCAAGGAGAGTGGACCAGACATCCCTTTCCTCAGCAACAGATTCCAGCATGCCAAATAAATACTTTACCACCAGCGTAATCAACAAACACTGCTTTCGAGAATTACGATCGTATCACCGAGCGAATCTTTCACCGCACCGTGTTTCCCTTGGAAGATGACGATTCTACTTTCCGGGCCTCGTTGTTTTTCCCTCAGTTTCCGATATCCCCGAGTTCGAAGCGTCGACGGACGTGGACTCGTTCCAGCCCGAGGACAAATGGCAGGCGGCGTCGCCGAAGCGCTCGGCTCGGCAAACGTCCCCTCCGCGGGCGGCCGCTTCTCCACCGTGGCAGAGTCACGCCGTGAACCAGGTCCCGGCCGAGAAGAGGGCGGCTTCCCCTCCACCACCGTCGTCATCGTCAACGCCGTCGCCACCAAAGCAGCAGCAGCCGAAGAAGGCGTCGCCGACACGCACTCCGCAGGTCAATGACGAGCAGGTAAAATGTCACCAAGGTCAAAATGTACAGATGATGGGGCAAGTGTTTATATCTAAACAGTCTTTCCTTGACTTATGACATATGCGAGTTACGACCACCCGGACTTATGACAGCCGTGCCAGTAACCCTATGATATTATTTTTTGAGTCCCGACTGGTGGTCGTAAAGTCTAACGACGAGCGCTCCAACTGCGGTACGATAGCATCGGCTGGCCGCGCTGCCGCAAGGCGACCATATTTGATACTGTCTAGGTCTCACTCTGTGTTTGGGTGTCTAGCAACTGATTGTGTTTTGTTTACAAACTTGTTATAATGTTATTTGTGACTTAGAACCAATTCGACTTTTGACGGGGTCATCGGAACGTAACCCCATCGTAAGTCGAGGAGAGATATATATGTATGGATGTACGCACTGAGGATACCGGATTTGAATCCTGTATGAGCGCTAATTTCATCTACACAACACCGAGGCTTTTTTTTTCTCAGCTTTAGCACGCTTCGAGCTTTAAATTGCCAACATTTGCACCGGTACCATAAATCCTTTTGCCATTATCCTGCCGTCACAAGAACGCGTCACGCTCGGGAACGAGATCGCCCGGCGGGCGGGCACTCTGCTAGTAACCGGTGCGCTGACTAAACCCCCCGGGGCAGGTGTTCCCATCCAAGGCGGCGCCGGCAGCTGCCGCCCCTCCTGCTGCTGCTGCCGCCCCTCCTGCTGCTGCTGCCCCACAGTCGCCACCGTCACCACAGTCACCGGCGTCGGGTGGCGCGGGCACGGCTGCGGTGCTGAAAAAGGCCCAGGCCCTGTGGAGGCCGGACGAGGAGGAACAGGAACGGCCCGAAGATCACGAATGGGACGACGGTGAGATTAAACGTGGCCCGCCGATAGAGGCCACCAGCGGGGCCGGGCATGTCGCGTACTGCGTGGGTTTCCCGCTCGCCGTGCGGGACCTACGCGGCGAGTTGCCGCTGTGTTGATGGGAAGTTTTCACGGCTTGATGTACTAGAATTTATCCGAAGAGCTGCTCTTTCGGGGTAGCCGTGTTGAATGTTCTCTCCTGTCTCCTTCACGGCATTTCGCCCAGCGTGTTGGAGGTGATCTGGATTCGATGGTTGCCCCTCGAGAGCTGGGGGTAATGGAGGAAAATATTACAGCCGGATAGCCCTCCTGACGCTAACCTCCTCTAGTTGGAGGGTTTGTCGGATAGTTTTTTGTCTGGAAGCTTCCCCCAGACCTGTTCACCAAGGGAGACCCTAGCCAGGAGTGCTAGACTCCAGACTTGCTCACCAAGTGAGACGCTAGCAGGAGAGCTAGACTCCAGGTGACAGCTCTAGGGTTCATTCGAACATGCAAATCCGTCCACCACAATACGGTTATGAATCATGACGCCTGGGGCAAATGGCACTTTTGCCCCCTCCGACTCTGGGTGGCTGGCACGTGAGTGGGGGCTTCGTGGATGTGTGCCGCCTGTATGGATGTGCCGCCTGTATGGATGTGCTGCCGTGTGCAGAGCTTCAGCCGGCGGACACCTACTATGCGCACCACGACCGCAGCGGGGCATCCCAGCCCACCGCCCACGTGGAGCAGCCCAGCCAGGAAACGCCGCAGGTCAGTGGGTCACACGTGGCTTCACTGCCGCCCACGCAAGCGTGTGCTTGTCTGGTCTGTCGCTAAGCTTTCCTTGTAGAGTCCCGCGTTTCGGGCCGTCGGTAAATGTCCGCACGGTGTGGATGCGTTAATGTGTGGGTAGCACTCGCGGTCAACGCCGGTGAGGATTTTTAGCACCGGTCCTGGACCTCCCTTCTAGGTCGACTCGGCCTCAAATGAGTATCTGATGCGGTGTGCCAAACATCGCACCATTATGTGTGGAGTTTGTGTGTTCTCTCCCTGCTCTGTGCGGGTTTCCTCCAGGTTCTCCAGTTGACTCCCACAACTAGTAAAACACTCATTAATTAATTGGCCAATAACATCGTAATATATATAGGACGCAGGAAGGTCGCCGGCTAACCGCGTGACTTGATTCCCCTCCCTCTCTGCGGTTTCCTCGCGCCTCTGAGTCGTTCTCTCTTCGAGTGAATGTAATGAACATGTATGCGTTCTAAATTGTATTTTTATTATGAATATTATTATACAGCTGGGCTCCGGCTCACCATGACCCTGTACAGGATTAAGCGGTTTCTGAAAATGGATGGATTATACAGCTGGATGCTATGTTATATTTGAGTGGTATGTTTGTCTTTGTGTGTGTGTGTGGATAGAGATGCATGGCTAGAGAAAAATCCACTTCAATATTTAGCGTGGCACAGGGCACCAAAGCATCGTGGATGTGATTGTGCAGGGGAAGCTGGAAGCGGACGGGTCTGATGTGCATGCAGTCAGTCAGTTTGGACTTAATCTAGAAGGAATCGGGAAGGGATACGCAAGTTGTAACATCTCAGGGCACCGGGGGCAATTTAGTCCGGATGATTAACCTAGGCAGCCTGTCTTTGGACGGAGGGGTTGGCAAGTGACCAAGACTGGTGTCAATATTTCACCCAGTGGCCTGCGACCCAAGTGCAACCTAAAACCACGTGGTTGTGGGTACTTTACGAGCAGGTTGTTAAACTTGGCTGTCTCCTGTGCAGCGGGATCTGGTACAAAGCAGGGATTGATTCAGCAGTGCAGCGGTGCCAATAGCTGCATGACAATAACAAAAGCGTTAACAATATTTCCAATTGAACTCAATGCCATAACATCCAACTGAGAGGGCATTCAAACATTTCACTGCTTTATGTAATATGTACTGTGGTTCTAAACGTATTATTGTAGATGTTATTGAATACAAACCGACCTGGGTCAGTGTGTTTTGACATATAATACCACTCGTTGGATGACTGTTTACAAAGGACCTTTTAAAATTAAACAAAGAAATACTTGGATTGTTGTGAACACGCCTTTGCAAATGCACTTAGCACGGGGTGATGTAATAGTCATGACCATTAGCTGCATTTCGCCGTTTCACAACGCGTAATTTTGGAAGCCATGCTTCTAGCTTGCATGCCAGAAGGAAGAAGGCTTAACGTTTGCTGTTTTCACCTTATCGGCAAACAGCACTCTTACAATCAACCCCACCTAACATCAGCTTCTGTCACAATCGTTGAAAAATATTTTTACAAGGGCGGTGGTTATCCAATGTCCGGCTATCGGTGGTGTCGGGTATGTTAGCCAGTTAAGCCTCGCTGGTGATAAGAAAAATGCATGGCAATTTCCCCGCTTTCTTGCAGACCAAGATAAGCTCCGATTTCATTTTAAGTAACAGATGTGCCTTGGCCAAGCCAAACATTTGCAGCGCATACAATAGCAGGGAGATTAGTCCTCAAGGCGCAGCCAACAGGGTAAAATGTATGTACGCACTTGTGTTGCGTGCGTGTTTCAGTGGTGGTAGTGCAGCTGTAAGCACACTGAACCCACTAAGCTCGATTCCCTCTCATGGCCAACACCAGCGACTGTTATCTGAACCGGTCCTTGTCCCCCGTTAGATTTAACTCACCTTTAAATGACTACCTGATGCGGTGTTTAATCATCACCACTAGGGATGCAAAGACTGCCCACCCAAGCCACTCGTGTGCTGTGCTGCCCTTTATATGTGCTCGCTAGCAGCACTTGACCCTACAGTCGCTCAAGCCTTGGACGCTGTGTCTGCCGGGATAGGCTCCGGCCCGCCGCAGCCCTTTACAGGCTTAAGCAGCTACTGACAATGATAGTTTTTGGTGAAAGCGTGCCCTTGCCCTGCCTTCCTAATAATAATATCCATTTGTAACGCGCGCATATCCTCCGGGCGCGTTGCACCGGTTGATTCGGAGGCGCGGAGCCTGGCTCAGTCGGTTTGTTGTGAGTCGGTGAAGAGGTGACTAAAGTGTGTGCGCTCACTAAGTGTGCGCGCTCAAGCCATCGTGTCCCCACGGCGCCGCGACCGCGTTTGCCGAGCTGCCCGCGTTGCGCTCCGCAGGCGGACACAAGCGGCTACTACTACGGCCAGTACCAGGACCAGCAGGGCTACCAGCAAGACGGGTACCAGCAGGGCCCCGCCGACGGATACCCCACGGAGCAGTACGACCTCGAGGGCAAAGGACAGTGCGCCCGTGCCCTCTACGACTACCAGGCCGGTGCGTGCCCACCTTCCCCGCTGCCGGTCGCTAGCCGCCGCGCGGTAATAATCATCGTTGTAACGGTAATTGGCGGTAACGCGGTGAGTAGCGCTGCCGTCTCACAGCAAAAAAATGGCTGGGTTTGGTTCCCGGCTCGGGTGTGTTTTTGTGTGGCGGTCTGTGTGTTACCATGTCCGCGTGGGTTTTCGCCGGGTACTCCGGTTTCCACCCACAATGCAGTCATGCTGCTGCTGCCTAGATTAATAGGCCTGCTGAGTTTTGTGCGGTGCTCATCTCTATTTGCTGCCTTCGCCAAACCCGCACTGACCAGCGCGGTGAAGTATGGTTAAAAATCCCAATGGCTGACATGGCGTGGGGAAGCCATCACCCATTAGTAAACTGAGAATGGCTGTAATGTTTTCATTTTGATCATCGTCGACACCGTTCTCATAAGTAAAAATGAAGCGGCGTTTATAACGGCACGACGAACAGTCGGAACGCAAAGCTGCGACTCGACAGGATGTCTCGCCCGTTGGCCTAAGCGCTTCCCCGCTGTCTCTGCGCGCGCAGCGGACGAGACGGAGATCACCTTCGACCCCGACGACCTCATCACGCACATCGACCAGATCGACGAGGGCTGGTGGCGCGGCTACGGGCCCGACGGCCGCTACGGCCTCTTCCCGGCCAACTACGTACACCTCCTCAACTGAACCGCCCCGGCGCGCCGGCCACGCTAAGTTAAACAATTAAGTCGGGTCGTCGGTGTGTGGCGGCAGTGACGGGCGCGGTGATACGCGGCCAACTGCTGCCGTTCCCTCCGATCTGATGCTCTCGGCACGCGAGCGGGTCTGAGCCCGAGCAGCCGAGTTTGTCGAAAGCAATTATAAAAGTGGTGTTAAGTCGTCACGTCGCATCACATTCCACGGCGGCTAAAGTAGAGCTGTCGTATTATTTTTAACGCCGTCAGCCGCCGCTCGCTACGTTTCGGTTTGTGTCGGCACGCACTGCCACGGTTAGCGTTATCTTAATTGTTGAGCTTGGCATTACTTTCTGGCTCGTGTCGTGGGGATTTTTTCTACGTTACTTTCATATATAAATGTTATGCCCACTCTGTTTAATAAGCGTTTTCACGTAAGTGGCCCTAATTGTTTTGATGTCTTTGTATGAATTCCATGGCCAAATAATTAAACAACACTATGCATTTAATATTTTTTTTTATGTTCGGTTTTGGAGAGATGGTTTGGTGACTCAGAGGCTATTGCCCATTTCACGTGCTGCATTATCACTACTGGGCTTCTGGTTTAAATGCCAGCCTCTGGCAGTTAAGCCAGGCTCTGTCGCCAATGACAGTGACATAGGCTAAGTGTCTCCCTGCTCAAACAAACAGTGGGGCAGCGCTAATCCCTGAAAACCAGCGGTGAAAAGTCCCTAGTTAAACGGTAGGGGCTTTTTCGCCATAGGATAACCACTTCTAACCTCTAAGTGGGACCTATTTTATTTACCCCAAAGGAGAGTGATGCAGTGAGTCGATTCCCCCGAAGCGGAATTTGAACCTCATACCCTGTTCACAAAAACCTTTCGCGACCTTTCAACTATGAGTTGATCGGTCTAACCATCAAGCCGCATAGATATCACCACAATATAGGTTAACACTTCATTTGGCCTAGCCTGTCTGTGGACGGGGGAGAGGGGCTACCATTTGGGAATGTATGTCGGGTGGCTAACGTGCGGATAGCAACACTGGCATAGCGCTAACACAGCAGCGTAACGCTGGTTAGCGCTGTACCATACGTTACTGCTTAAAATACCGGGTACACCTTACATTTTTTTTTTAATTTCAGACTTATTCTAGGTATTCGTAGCCAATGGTACATAAGGATTATTTAGTTGCATGGTGCGTAGCTTGGTGGCGTTATAATTCATAATATACCTGGGCTGCGGTGGAGACTCGTAATATATAAGTCTCACTGTACTCTCCGACTTTTACTCACCCTTGCAATCACAGCACCGGGCCTATAGTCTCTGAGCCTACATCACCAGAACAATTGTCCTAGGTTTGAGTGTGTTTGTTTGTTACTGTAGTTCACAGCGGTGGTCTTGTTGTATAAAAGCTGTGATCTTCACTGGAAGAGACCTTCAATCACTTTCCTGGCCTTTGTATTAGGTTACGTTTGATTTTCACATGGTGCAGCACCCACTCACTACGGCATCCACTCAGTACACGACTACAGCATCCACTCACTACAGGTTGTATTGGACCAGGTTGAGTGGTTGACACCCACACATTGTCGATACCCACGTATTGTAATCGCGATTGCATGCATGACGTAGTACACATTACGTTTACTTCCTTCTCAAATTCAAAGCTGTGTCTGATTTGCATTGTTAGGGTTAATGTTGCCACCCAGAATGTATTACTCCACTTAATACTCCTAAACAGTGCAAGTGTGTCGTTTTAAACGGTATGTTTTTGAAAATGAAGCAATGGCTTTTGTACAACGTTCCGTCTGCTGCCTGTCATTCAGCCTCACGTTTTAATTGTGTCTCCAAGGTTTAAGCAGCGTCGCTTCTTCGTCTGAATTTCTGGATTTACAATGGCGTCCAGGATATTCGCAAAATTAAGGACGCCTGTTGTTTAATAGCGCTGTTTAATTAGTAACGTAGATGTGAAACCTCATCATTAAATATTCTTGACTTTATACACCGAGAACCCGAACATACGCAGGCATGGCATAAGCCCCAGGCATGGCCTAAATAGCACTCTGTTACTTCCTCATTGAGATGTAATGGCACATTTAGAAACCAGATGAATAAAATATTCAATACGTCCAATCCTCATCGATTTCAAAACACCTTGCAGAAATATAGATTCCACCCCACTGAGCATTTTTACGAACGATTGTGTGACTTCGCTTGTTGCATGTAGCTGTGCTGAACTATGTTAACATATCCTAATGGCTCTACGGATTTCCAACAAATCATGTATTTGCATGTGGCACAAAGGAATTGGTGCATGCCTCACTGAGATGTTAATGTCAAATCCATTAACATTCTATTCTTTTGTTAACTGTTAATGGCCTTGGGGACGTGACAAGCCCAACAGGTCAATAAACATGCATTCGTTTTGTTGATTGAGACTGATACCTCTAAGCCAATGGCAGACTGTTAATGAGACATTAGAGTACAGTTTTACATTTAAATCCCCCAAGCTCTGGATGCGGGATTCCTGTGATACAACAAACGTTCGAACTAACCAACACAAACAAGACATAAAATCACAAGGTAATACAACGAATTTACAGCATTAAACTGTGCAAGGTTGAAACCCTAACCCTAAAATAGATAGATGTTTATTATTACAGCAGAAAATTTTAATGCAAGTCAATGTTATCTCCATGACTGGCCAGAGCCAGCAACGGAAATTCCGCATTCCCAAGGAAAGTATCGGCATAAGCATCTTCGTATGATGACTGTTTACTTTGCACAGTGGTTCTCGTTTTTTTTATAAACAACAGAGCGCTAGCGCACTGAGTCAACCACCCACATACAGGATGTGAACTCGCGCTCCAACTGGATTTTCTCAAGATGTTGGATGTGGGTCGACTAAGATACGTATATAATACAGTCATTAATTGTCAGAAACTGCTTAATCCTGTACAGGGTTGAAGTGAGCCAGAGCCTATCCCGGCAGAGACGGGGTGCAAGACAGTGCTATACCAATGATGGGACGCGAGTCTATCACATGGTACCGGGGGCAATTCAGTCAGCAGGCTGTAGCATGTCTTTGGACTGTGGGAGGAAACCGGAGTGCCCAACGAAAACACGCGGACACGGGGGGAACACGCGGACACGGGGGGAACATGCAAACACCACCGTGCCGCCCTGTAAATAATTCAAATGGTTATAATAATTTACACCCCTTTTGTCAATCAACTGCTGGATAAAGGCCTCGCCATGCCATGACAGCCATCGTATTTATTTGAGATCTTTCACGCTGGTTAGTGCGAGTAGGTCAAGGTGGCTCAGGTGAGCAACTGGTGAGTCTTGACGCCGCTGCTGGACATCGCTCACCACGTGTGAGCCTCAACTGGGAAGCCAGCCTGGTGTCTCACTTAGAGCTTGTGCGGTCAGTGAGGTGTCTGGAAGAGGCAGTACAGCAAGCAGGTTGCTAAGAGGGGGGGTGTTTTTCACGGAAAAGTTTCAGTGTTATTTCCATGCGCTTGATTTGTCTCCAGGCATTTATGATTGTTCTTGCAAACGTGTCAAATATGAGCATTACAAAAATGGCCAAACCTCTGGACATAAAACCCATTCTTAAAACTTCTTGATGCAATGACAATCCTGGGTAAAGGTGCCGTGTCTCGAATTAGATGTTTACTCCGTACGTCTGTATTTTTCCACGCTGTTATGCAGCTTTCATCCAGATCTGTGTGAAATTCTAAGCTGATATGTTTACAAATTGATACGCAATTTATGTAAACGGACAGTTATATTACTGTTAATTTGCAAGTATGAGGACGATTGTATGTGTTCGTTGAGCGAGGTAATGATTTGTGATGGTGTAACTTGCAGGCAGGTTACGAACCTCTCCATATCCATCGGTGTGAGGCGCATACAACCCATCCATGGCAGATAAACGTCTACTGCAGGTGAAGGATGAAGTACGGCTTGAATTCCGTCCTTTTAAAAATGTGTTCTAATTATTTTGTGCTCCACACCTTTGCCATCTGTGATAGATTGTTTCACGCTGCGGTTAGTGGAGGACTCGATGATGTGAAGTGTCGGCACACTGACTGGAACTGTTGATCGACTGTTCGTAAGCCGGAGAAATCTGTCCCTTTAATATGAAGCTAGACAATTTTACACACTCGAGCTGCTCTTTCGAGATAGCCGTGTTGCACGTTCCGCCTCTCTCCTTTGCAACATTTCGCCTCCCGCATGGGAGGCATCATTGGGCTAAATTCTCTTGAAAACACTTCTCGCATAGAGCTGTGAAAACCTACATCAATACAGTCATACACATTCCAACGTCTATACAAGTATAACATATCGAACTACGTTGATTTGTCAATATTCATGTCCAGAGGAACAAACCAGTTTTGACAAAGTCTAAATATTTACCTGTCTATCGAACATGAATTTTACCAAAAAACATCTCAGTTGCCATGTGCTGGTTTTGAATATTAACCAAGACTTTTTTTTTAAGTGAGGTGGATAAAGAAGATGTGTGAGGATTGCTCTTAAGAGCTGTTCTTTCGGGGTATCTGTTGCGAGTGTTCCTCCTATCTCCTTTGCGATATCTCTCCTCGTTGAAAGCATCAGGATTTTGACTGCACCGTCTGATGGGCAAGAGAGTTGGATGAGTCGGAGCGTCGCGTACACAAGCTGGTGCATGTCATCAAATTTCTATCCCTCCCCGCCCCCCGAGTGCTTGTATAAAAAGCGAGATCGGAACGTTTCCCCAACACTGAGCTCACATGAGAAACGGTAGCATCAGCCACCGTGTGATGAGCGTTAAAGTCTTTGCGTTGTGATCTCAGAACACCGGA
Organism: Geotria australis; assembly: GCA_036362915.1. Taxonomy (NCBI): domain Eukaryota; kingdom Metazoa; phylum Chordata; class Hyperoartia; order Petromyzontiformes; family Geotriidae; genus Geotria; species Geotria australis. Next base: position 7,483,916 of record JAZEWU010000012.1, read on the forward strand.
CAGCTGAGGTGAGCGGAGTGTGTGCGCACGCACAAATGTTTGTGCACCGCACCGCTAAGCCGCTGGCCATTTCCCGAGGTCACCGCTCGTACTGGACCTAACCAAAGGTTTCTTCTGTCTGTTCAGTAACCGTCTCGTCCCACGAATATCCTGAAGTCTGAATGCCAGGTCCGGACGCCCGCGATTCTTACCGGTGGTTCAGCTGCTGCGTGGTTTGCCCTCGTATATCTGTGCGTCTCTTCTGGGGGGTTAATTGAGGTCGTGCCGCGCCGTATTTCGTTCTATGTGACGTTTCGCGCCCTGTTACAGGGAACTTTTTCAGGAACTGAAATGTATCACGGCACGTGCGGCTTCACACGTCATTCCGAGCGGCGTGTGGTACGACCAGAACACAATACATGGAAGAGCCATTATGTTCGAGTTCATAGTCGGCGCTGCCTGCATGTTATTTTTGTTGCTTGTTAAACGCTTCTGCTGTTTTTCCCCATCAGCATTGATTTGCTAAGCTGTTATTTTGGGATAGCCGTGTCGAGCGCACCCCCTCTCTTCTTCACGACGCCTCGCCTCCTACTTTGGAGGCATCCTCAGGCGTTTTGAGACTGAGGGAAACCGTGAGACCCAAAACCTACATCAGTACTTTTCTCCCATCTCATCTGAATATGTTCACCAAACTGAATGCAGTCCTTTTGTCGTTGAGTGTTATTGCCTTACTGGCCATTCACTGCCGTGGCTGTGCTCCCTGCTTGATGTGAGTTTTGCCCAGTGAGCCAACCCTCTATGGAACGTCTGTATGCCCAACTTGACATGATGAGCTGCCACAGTGTCTTATTCGATGCCTGGAACTTTATTTTTGTTAAACGGATTTCCTTTGAACATTGCACGGATTGCCCAGGTGCATGTGTCGGTTAACCACACCGCACTATGAACCTGAAAACCTCGGTTTCACTCAAATAGCAGTGGCAAATTACATTTGAAACCGTGCCCCCATCATCATCCTGCCCTGAGAAGCCTGCTGAAGTACAATCAAACAACTCCCGTGACCACCACAGCTTGGGGAGGCCTTCATCCAATATCGGATTGACAAAGGGCTGTAACTTCACATTAATAACCTAAGGCCGTAGAGTTATTTGTACTTAAGCAAAACCAGGCCTGGTTTATTAACAACACGTCCTATGTTAAGGTCACTCATTCTGCAGTTCATCCAGTGCTGGCAGTCCGCAGCTCTCGGAGTGATGTGCGTGGGACTGTGGCTGACTAAGGTAGGGTTCAGGAACAAGTAAATGAGCTCTATCCGATTTTCTACCAAGCTTCCAATTGCCGTTGTGTAGGGGTGGTGGCCCTAGGTGTTAATTGTCCAATCGACGCAGAACTATGCTGGTTCGTATAAACAATTATTTCGCGTGTGGCGTATTTTTATATGATCGGTTTTAGTGGTATATATTAACACTCGAGATATTCCACGTAATATACTGTGCTTTGTGGCAAAAAAACTTGTCATCACCTCTGTACGTGAGTGGTGTAGAACTAAAGCAAATAGTACATTGTCGTGCTTTTTGTTATTTCATCTTGGCCCGATATTACACAGTGTTGTACACATTATCCTTGCGGCTTATGTGAACGAGGCCAAGAGTGGCAGTTGTAGTGTCACGCGGTATCGTGCATGGCTGTGCTTGTGCGTTCACATTTACACAAATACGGGAATGGCGCGGTCATTTACAGACAAACTAAAGGCTTACGTCTTGTATGCGAGTGCAGTGGTGTGTAAAACCCGCATGTGCATTCCAGTGCTTGGTGTTAAAGGCCCTCTTGACCATCTAAATGTTGGCCATATTTGCCATCCTGAAGGGGCCTCGATTAGTGCTAGTCATCGGAAATACTCTATCGAACAACTTGTCTTTCTTTTTCGGTTGCATTTCATGACTTTAAAATATCCATATATATATACCCCGTGCACCTTGTATAATGGCATGCGTCTGTGAAAAGACAGGCATCTCAGCAGAGCGAAATTGAGCTCTAGCTAAATGTGCCAGACATCGGCAGAACGAAGAAAAGAAAATACATCGGCAATGGTATTGGGTTTAATGCAAATTGACGTCCAGAGCTAACAGTGTGTTTGATGATGCTGTTGCGTTGGCAGTGGTGCACAAGCACAATTAATAAAAAAAAACCACACTCATCAACACTGGCCTTAAAAGAATTATCAATGTAGTTGGTGACATTACGGGGAATTGCCTTTCTTCATAGCACATCAGTGCTTCGTAGCAAATCAATGTTATGATGAAGGTCAGTTGCAGAAACGTCACCGATAACATATTTATTTGAAGGCACTGTTGACTACAGTGTGTCTTGTTCACAGCTAACAGGAGCACGTTATTGCAACTCGTCTCTGCATAGGGTGGGGTTGGAGGATCGTGCAGAGATTAAGCCACTGATCTTGTAGCAAGAGCCCAGTGTTTCCTTGCTACTGGTCCTTCATGAACTAAATGTGCACAGGCCAATCTGTGGGTGAAACTTGTTTTAATATGCGTTAAATTCTGCCCCTTGAACAGGATTATGATACGCAAATCGGCGGTGGCGCCGACAGTAATTGCAGCGATGAACATTTTAATGACGCGTAATGTGGTAAGGACAACATTGGTCGCTTTGGTCGTATTCGTTGCGATGCGTTCGCATACATCGAGCCGTGAAAACCTCCGTCAGTATTTGGGTTAGTCGTTATTGTTAATCAAAGTGTAGTTGCATTCAAGTAGTTACGTCAAGTGTTGCTTTTTCAATTGCTATGCATCTGTCCCAGACTTACTCTAGCACCTTGATAATTGCTTAGTATCTCTGATATGGAGAGAGTCTGGGCTCATCATGATGTTTTCGAACCTTGGCCTAAAATCCTTGTGTTTTTTTCCCTGGGTTTGTGGTGTTCCACTGGGTGGCAGTGCATTAGCGATCATTTGTGTAATTGTTTTTTGGTTTATTTTTTGTTTCAAGTGGCATAAACATAAAACGCTTTCCGAAGTCTGACATCGCATGCGTGTTAAAGGACTGGAATATGATTCATATATTTACAATGACACAGCATTCCTGCAAAGACTATTACTTAGGGGTGATTTATTTGTGACTTTGCAGGAATGTTCACTTAAACACTCTTGCTCGCCAGTTTGACCTTACCGTCTCAGCTTTACAAATCTACTCGTAGTGCGGTGACTGGTCGGATATAACGTCCCACGAGATATCCTGTTTCTCCTTAGTCATTGACTCAGTCCCCCTTAGGCATTGGGTTAGTCAATTTGGAATACACACACTACAAAAATATCAGCATTCCATTTCCAAAGAGCTTGCGATTATATGTGCACATTATATCTTATGTTAGTAACAGACTGCTGTGCCTGGGTACTGCTTTGATTAGCGTAGTAAAGTAGCGTTAGGGCAACATTATATTATTAACTGAACGTAGAATGTCGGGATAGTTAATCTTTATTTTTCACTCTGGTTGTCATTGGTTCCATGCTGACTTGAGTGGTTATTTGCCTTCGCCCTTCCTTGTTTTGTTTATCCACGCAGAACATGGATTCTATAATGGTGATGTTTTGTAAGTTAAAGTGAAATAAAAAAAAATACTTTAAATGGAATGCATTGAGGGCGCCTGCGTTTGTTTTTTTAGAAATCGGTCTAATTAATTCTACTGACTGGCCGACACACTCGCGCAAATGCGCCACTACTTTGTCCCCCCCCGATCGTAATAACTTAAGTTCTGCGGCCGTCCGCGAGTCAGAGGGACTGGCGAGTTTTCTCGCTGTGCGACACCGAGACGGTCATGGCGTAGGAGCTGTCGTTGGTGCCGATGGTGTCCGAGTCACGATGGCCCTCGTCGGAGGAGTCGGTCTTTGCGGTCTTGCCGCCGGTCCCGGCCGCGTTGGGGCTCTTCATCTCGTGCTGGCACGGCGGCGCGGCCCGGCACGGCACCCTGAGGAGCGCTTGGTATTCGCCGTAGATCACGGCAAGGCGGTAGACCTGCAGCATCAGCACCAGGATGTTCTTGATGGTGAAGAACAGCAGCATCTGCTTCTCCGGTTGGATCCCGAAGCGGATGAGTAGCATCAGCCGGACCTGCGGGGATGCAGAGCTATCAGTTACAGAGGCTAGCAGAGTACCCGCCCTAAGGGCAAACGTGTTCCAAGCGTGTAACACGTTCTTCTGACGTCACTTGTTAACGTTTTCTGCCGACATCACAGTTTTGACCTGGATTACGTCCAGATGTAATTTTGGGAACTGCTGGCTATCTGAAGTTTCGTAAGAATAATAAGTGGGAAGTAAAGCTGAAATCAGACGTAGAAGCCTTGGTGGACAAAATGCATTACACTTACTGCGGTAAATGTAATTAAGATGCAAATTACCGATTGGCTGTGTCTCGTGTAATTTAGAAATACTTTTAAGACACTTGTTTACGTATTCATAGTGGAGGCCTCTGTTCATCAAGGCACATGGTAGTGAGATTCTTTGTTCCCGTTACCTCTCAGCTCCGTGCAAAACAATTATGTGCAACATAAAAGCTGGTTGTTGTTGTTCTTGTGCTTCAGTGTTGATTGTTTAATTTGGATTGGCGTTGCTTCCCCCTCGTGTCTGTCTTCCTGTCTCCCTATGTCTCTCCCTGTCGCTCACCCTCCCTCCCTGTCTCCCTCCGTGTTTGTCTTCAAGGAAGTGACGGCCATCTTAGGGGACGCTGGCAGAATGTTGCCGCTCTTAAGATTGGAAGTTTCACGACCTTTCAGTATATTCGAAGTAGCCTTAATAATTTATTTTCTGTTGCTCTGCTTTTTATTGTTTGTTCTTTCGTTGTTGACATGCCGTCCTCTTCGCGGCCCTTGTGCAGCGCTTTGTGACCCTCGGGTGAAAGGCGCTATATAAATTGATATTATTATTATTATTATGTATTTAAAAAAGTGAAGAATACTGTGATATAATAAGTACTAATATAATTATGCATAGACAACAAATGTAAGTGTGAGTGACATATGCATAGCAGCAATAGGGTCCTCCGTTTGGCAGTGTTAGGCGCTCAGAATGTCCCCGAGGCTTCTCACCACGAGGAAGGGCCCGTCCTGGATGAACACGCTGATGACGACGGTCCACAAGTCATTCCTGTAGATGCGCATGAGACTCCTCAACCCGCGGTGCGGCACTTCGCCCTGCGTGGCAGGGTTGTCCTTGTGAACTGCCGCCCGCGGGGAGAGAGGCATAGCATTTATTGGACACGTTTATTGCCTCAGCAACTCGAAACGCCTCCTAGTACATCTCAGCTCAATTGTCCCAACACCCAGTTCTAGTTTTTTAGTCTCGAAGACCGCTCTGATGGGAGCAGTGTGGCGCAAGGTGAATTCAGGACAGGCCTCCAAGTGGGCGTTGTTACACCAGTATGGGTGCGATGTTCATCGTAATCATTTTCGGTACCCGCTTAATGCCTTACACTTACAGGATTGGGCTATACCCAGGATAGGGTTCCGGCCCATCGCAGAAGCACCAGGGGTAATTTAAGCAGGCCAATTATCCTAGGCAGCAGGTCCTTTGACTTTGGAAGGAAACCGGAGTACCAGTCAAAAACCCACACAGACACAGGGAGAACATGCAAACTCCACACAGAAGGGCACCTGAGCCAGATAATCGAACCCGGGATTTTTTCTGTGAGGCGGCAGCCACTGTGCCGCCCGGCGATGTTGCCATGGATTTTTCCCAATTGATACATTTTTAAGTTGGTACTGATAATGAATGAATGAAGTCTCCTCTGAGCCAGCACGTCAGGTGAAGTAGATGCGTACCTTTAATAACGAGCGGAAACTGTATCAAGCTCCACGTCCAAACCGCCATGACGCAATAGAAAATCGTTGTGTTGCACCTACAAAGCACAGAGCAACCCGGGTTAAACACAGACCCTCACAACAATACGTGGTTAATCACACGGAACGGTGAACGCTCTTCTAAAATAAACCGATGCCTTTCAAGTGAAACGTCGCGAAGGAGGGAGGAGTAACGCTCGACACGTCTATCCAAAAAGAGCAGCTCCTAAGATCAATTCTCAGAGACGGTGCAGTGAGAGGGGCTGTGCAGATGCCACCAGTGGAGGTCAGACAGTGTAGAGGGAGAGATGGGAGGGTGAATAAAAAAAATCCAAACATCCATTTTCTAAACCGCTTGTCCTGGTGAGAGTCGCGGTGGCAGCAGTCCAAGGAGAGTGGACCAGACATCCCTTTCCTCAGCAACAGATTCCAGCTCTCCTGGAGGATTCCCAGGCGTTCCCAGGCCAATTCAAAGTCCCTGAATTTTTTCTGAGATACATTTTTTTTTTTATCACGTACTAGGCGGCTGCCCTAGTTGGCCTAATGGTATATCCGGCCCTGTTCCGTGGACCAAGCACCTCGCTGCCGAGTCCTGCATCGTGTCCATCTTGAACTCGAGCGTGTCGCCCGCCGTGCCGATGAACTCCAGCAGCAGCTGCGAGAGTTTCTCGCGAGAAACCTCGGCGCCCGTGGGCAGCAGCCAGCGGCCGATGATCAGAAGCAAGAGCAGCATCTGGTGGATGTACAGGGTCCACGCGTCGCTCGATGGGAGCAGCTTGTTCACCGTCGTTTCCAGTTCCATCACCTGGCAACGGGGAGACGGGCCGGTAAAGCCACTTTGCCGGCCGGTGACGATGAAAGAAGATTACATTTCTGGTAAGATAATTTTGCTCTCCTATCGCTGTTCTTTTTGGATCCCCCAGTGGACGGTGTTGCTGTTAAATTAACTCGAAGGCTTTCAAGACCAATGTTATTCATAGTGAGGTTCTGTTTGTGAGTTTAGGTCATGTGACGGTGTGTAAGGTGTGTTGCTTCTCTCTCTCCCTTTCGCCTCCCACGTTGGAGGCGTCGTCAGTTTTGAGGCATCATCAGAAAGCCTGGGGAGGCAGGCGCGTCGCAGGAAAAAGTGGAATCATGTTTCTGTGAAAGTGCGGGTGTCGCAACACCCGCGGCCGCGACGCGCCTGCTGGGGAGGCCTCCAACGTGGGGGGTGAAACGTTGCGAAGGAGACGGCACTAAGACCAGCTATGGAGAGTAATTCGCATAGATCGAGAGTGATTCACAAAAGGCCTCTTAATTACCGTCTCTACTTCTACTGCCTGTGTACTATATTATTTACCTCAGCATACACGCCGCCAGTATCAAAGTGGGCTCGAAAGATGGCGTAACGTGATTGAGAGAAAGTAGGCCCCATGGCGTTACAGAGATTACTTTCAAATTTAGTAAAACCACATAGCAACGTCGAACCCCCCCAAGTAGCGGACTATATTCGTCTGTAAAGCAGCGTTTTCATGACGGTTAAATAGGGTGGACTGTGAGAGGAAACCGGAGTACCCGACGAAACCCCACGCGGACACGGGGAGAACATACAAACTCCACACAGAAAGGCACCCGAGCTTGGAGTCAAACCCAGGTATTTCTTGCCGTGAGGTGGGAGCGCTACCCGCTGTGCCACCCTGGGTGAGTGTCGTTATTGTTATTCTTCTTCTTTGCGATTCTTCGAAGCACGATGGTCAGCTTCTGGACATCGTTGTCTTATAAAAAGGGGTGAAATGAGGAAAAAACAATTCTGTGGGAGCGCACCCGGCTCTAGATCCCCTTTAAAGCGGGACTCTAGGACGTCCTCCCGCAGAAAATGTTGAGTTTGTGACAACGCATTTATTTCATTTATGTGAATTCTGAAACGCAAACTAGCCGTCCAAATTTAAGACCACGAAAGCCTAATCGGTTGCCTCTGAGAACGGCGCTCCCGTGTGTTCCTGCCCAGTTCCACCCCTGGTGATTAATGACAGTACCGTACCTGAGCAATAATATAGCCGCCATCTATGCTTTTCCCCCTAGTGCTGTTTTTCTTTCCGGGCCCGTGGTCCTCCGTAGAGAAGTGTGTGGAGACAGTCGCAGTAGTCTTGGGAACGTCCACTTTCATCCTTGACCTTTTTTTGAGAGATTCCATTTCGCGCAGTTTGGGCCAGGGTGTCGTGACGTACGTTAGCTCCGTCTCAAACAGAGTGAATTTCTGGGAGGACAAGTAACCGGTGGTGCTGTGCGCTGGGGCGGAGGTCATAACTGTGTCCCTCGTAAAAGGACGACTTGTTGGCGCCTTGGTGCTTGGAAACAGAAATTCCTCAGTATCGGTTCCTGATGACCAGGAGCCAGATTCTCCGCTTGCAGGGTTTTCTGGAACGTCTCGACGAACTAGTAGATGCTGGTCACGACATCCATGTGAATGTGTGGCGTGTGTGTGCATACAGGGGAGGGGAGTGGTGGAAAAGTGGTTAACACACTGCACTGCAATCCCAGCAACGTGCGTGCAATGTTGGACTATTCGTATCGCAGTCAGTTTAACTGCAGGGTGAAAGTTGTTAGTGTCCATTTCAAATATCCCAAGTTGAATACAACCTGGTGTGCAATAATCAGGTCGACAAAGTTGAAGCAACGTTTACGATGAGTTCCAGAGCAACAAATCGCCATGGCCGATT